>CM076575.1:1199095038-1199407572 GCA_034641835.2 Pinus albicaulis | reverse complement strand
AGATGCAGTTCAAAAAAAAAAGTATAGTCCAGTAGCAAAGGACTAGATGGCGTGATAAGTACATCAAGGAAAAGAAGTTCAAAGATTTTCAAGGTAAATTCCAAACACTTTGGCTTGGGCCATATGAAATTGTGAAATTTCTTGACAATGGAGCAATAAAAATCAGGACAATAGATGAAGAAGAGGTCACTTTTCTTGTGAATGGTCATAGATTGAAGCTGTATCATAAGCCACTTTCAAAAGAAGAATTTGTCAAGAAGTTCCAGGAAAACAATGATGTGAAGTTAATGAAGAAGAATCTTTCTTCCTCATCAACTTAATTGAATTTTCTGAAGTCATTTTATTGAATAAAAAAAAAAGTATAAACATGAAAACTAATCACTGATTAGCATGTTTATACAGAAAAGGTAGAGTGAAAATCAAAATCTTTCTGACACTTTAGCTTTTCAAATTTGTTTTTCTGCAAGCAGTTGTTACAAAATCATAAGTGCAGATCCATTTCACTTATGGTCCATTTCATTGCATTCATCCATACTCCATTTCATTCATTCATACACACTTCATTCATTTCACTCCATGTTCCACCTCATTTCCATTCCATATTTTTAAAGTTTGATGTCTTTCTACAATTGAATAATACACATCATGAATTGCAGACCACTTCTCATACTTCACTCCATTTCATAAGTTGTGATCCATTCCACTCCATTATTCACTTCATTCATATTCCATTACATCATATTTCATCATCCATCTTCACTCATTCCATACAACATTCCACTCATGCTCCAAACCATTCCATTTCATGTTTCAAGTTCTTTACAGGTACATTCTGCAATCAATCAGACATTCTGCAGCCAGTCAGACATTCTGCAGCCAGAGATCCTGAAGGCACTGTCTAGTAATCATCTGATCTGCAATAAAATGATCCTGCATATCCATGACAACAAGAAAAATCAAGAAGGTTATGAAGACTCAAAAATTAATGGTTTTCAGGGAGAGAACAAAGCATATGAAAAAAAAAAAAAAATCAGAGGAAAGGCAAAGGTAAAAGTTCTGATTATAATGACATATCATGAAAGATTTTAGTATAGTTAAGTTAAGAATAATTCAAAAAGTTGTTTTAATTAATTTTTTCGATCATGCCTAACAAACCTCCCGCAAAAACGTTGGATAAAACTCCTTCTATTCCACCATTTCAAATCCCATATCTGATCATCATTTTAAAATATAAACGGTTAAAGTGTTGAAGTGATTGGATTAGTCACGTCACTAGACCAAAGAATTTAATGATGATTTTGAATTTGTTACAAAATATCTCCGCGGTATTTTCTTCTGTGATATCTTTTAACTCATATACATCATCCTCACCTTATTATATTCATTCTGTAACCACTCCATATCACTCTTTCCCATAGCCAATTTTTAACCATTCCAGTTTGTGAAACAGAGGCATCTCTGTAACAACCATTGTCACCGTGAACAGAGGAGCAACAATTTGAAGGTTGGAAAGAGGAGTTATGGGTCTTATAGTGAGGACTGAACCGGTTGGCACTAAGTACTTGGAAGGTTATCCTCAAGTCAGAGAAATGTTACAACAAGCAGAGTGGTTGCAATTCTTTGAAAAATTCAGTGGGTTTCACAAAGAGGTGACCAAAACGTTTGCAAGATCCTTCAACGGAGCTGAGGTCGAGATAGGAGATATCAAATTCACCATTACTGAAGCCTTCATTACAGAAGCAACCGAATTTCCCAGACAAGGAGAAAGGTGGTTCAAGAATAGAGAATTTCATAACGAAGCATGGAAGCAGATACTCAAATCACCAAGTATGGATGTCACCATTTTTAAAAAAGGGTATCCCTAGCTCTGCACTAAAGAACAAATGCAGGAATATTTTGCTTATCTTGCAAAAATCATCACTTGTGAAGGAAGATATGGTACTTTCTATGTCTATCATATTCGGTTGATAATGCATTTCCTAGAAGAAGAACTCAATTTTCCATTTTTCTTGCTTCATAGTTTAAAGAAAATGGCCTCAAGTGTTCAAAAGAGAATTCAATTTCTGGAAACAACCTTATACCACCATGGTTTAGCCAAAATTTTGATTGAACATCATTTGAGAAAAACGGGAGATAATTGGGAAGAGTTCTTAGTGAGAAATCACTTTGAAGAACCCAAGGAACCTCCACCTGAAGACAAACCTACAAAAAGAAGCAGAAGATGGAAAACCTCCAAAAGTGAAACTGGTAAAACAATACAAGAAAGCAGTGAAGAAATGATTTCTGAGAAATTGACTCAGATTAAGAAGCAGCTCAAGAAAGAGAGGAAAATAAGAAAATTTGCCAGAGAGAAAGGAGAAGGGCCATCTCAACCAAGAAGGAGCCACAGACTTAGAGGGATACTAAAGAAAACAAAGGTTAAAAAAAATGGAGTCATAAACATAGAGGACGAAGAAACACCTACTGAGAGGGATTTTGATGAAGGGGCTCCTGAAATAGACCCTGCACAGCAAGAAATTTACAACTATGTTGAGACATTAGAGAAAAGAGCTTCAGAAAGAAGAGACAGAACTCCTATTCCACCAAAATCTGCAGTTGATATCCTAAGGAGGGATAAATATGAGTTAGAAATACTCAACAGACATATCAAGAATGAGAATGAAATTCTGAGAGAGCAAGTTAAACTGAAAACTGATATGAATTCAACTTTGTCTTTACAAATGCAAAAGTTACACAAGGCCAGTGAAAAATTGAAGAAGAGAAATAAAAAGTTAACCAGGGCACTCACAAATTTGAGATTCAAGTTAGTCATAAGGAAGCCCATAAGGTGTTTGATTGCCAGGCAAAGTAGAAGAAGAGGGTTGGATGTCCTTGCAGAGGTCTCAGAGTTCATGGAATAGTTGCATGAGGACATGCAAGAATCTAGTAGTGGGGGTATGTTGAGCTCCAAAGATGTTCTTTCTTCCACCACATTCCACTCCATTTCCTTTGTCCATTATTAATCACAGGCTCAAATGATCAGTAGAATTAGTTAAAATTTCTTTAAGAATATATATCATGACTAACTTGCTATGTTTTTATGATTTTGTCATTGTAGTACTTTTGGACTAGATCTAGCTGCAGAATGTAGACATTCTGTAGCTAGTTGCCGATTCTGCAGCTGTCTTCATGTCTACGCAGGTTCCAGGTGTCATCTCAGAGGAAAACACATATGGTCATATTCCACATCATTCCCTCATCATGTGTTGCTCTCCACGAAGTTTGAACGGAATTCTGTAGGCGGTTATGTACGTGGGAACTCAAACTAGGAGAGAGACTCCTAATAGGACAAGGACAGTCCAGATGTCCTTAATTGTATTACGTGACCACCATCAGAGTCCTAGTTTGGTTTTTATTTGGAAAGACAATTATCCCTAGGTTATCTCAAGATAGTTATGTAAATTTGTTACAAATATGGCTCGGGAAACCGAGGGACAAGGTTAGATTTTGTGGTTGATTGCTAGATTGCAGAAGTCTGAAAACACTCTGTTTTGAAGTAATTTCTCTTTTAATGAAAGAAGTACCATTTCCTTGAAAGCGTTGAGTCAATCTTGAAGTATATTTCGTGCTACTCCGGTGGTAGAGGGCCCCTGCTACCTGAGCAGCCTTGTTTATACGGTTTAGATAAGTATTTTAGTCTCGTTTTCATTTCTAGCTTAGGCAAGTTTCTGAAGTTTATGTTCATACTTGTTTACATTAATTATCACAGCTAGACTTACTCTTATAAACTCTTCCAAAATATCATCACAATGAATAAGGCATAGTTGTGGTATTGTAGGTTTTAGTTGCATTTCCTTTCGAATTTTATGATTTATGCTTGTTTACACTAAGTGTCGCAGCCGGTCTTACTCCTACAAACTCTTCCAAAACTTCATTAACAATGAATAAGAAACAGTTGTGGTGTCTTAGATTCTAGTTGTATTTGCTTTCAATTTTATGTTTATGTTCAATTGCACTGAATAATACAGCCATACTTGTTTTACAAACTCTTCCAAAACATCATTCCTATTGAACGAGATGGGATTTAGAATTCCATAGACTAGTTGCATGTTAATTTAGTTAGAGCACTCCAGAGGTTGATTGCATTTAGTTCAGCTCTGTCACTACATTTCCAGCTTGATAATGGCATTTTAGTTTAACTCTGTTCACTGTACTTCAAGTAGATTAGAAGCACTCTAGTTCAGTCTCAGTTCATTTTGTTTCAAGAAAAGATTAATGGCATTCTAGTTTAAGTTGTAGTCACTGTCTTTTAAGATTGATAGACCACTTTCTAGCCTAGGTTATCCATTGTATTTCAAGTAATATTAGTTGTCAAAATTAGTCTCTCGGCCTTCATTATTTACAAACTTACTTTTGTTCTGAATATATATTGATACATCATCACATGAACAGGGGTCAGTAATACCAGTTTAAGGCTTTGATCACTCTACAAATCTTTTACAAACTCACTTATAGCCTTTTTCCCGAGCATCATTTTATAAAATCTCAAAACTTATGAATAAGGCCTAGAAGTGATAAGTCAAGTTGCAGAATAGGGTAACTTCAAAATCATAGGTTAATCTAGAATAGAAACCTTACTGTGTTACAAATAATCATTTTGTAATATTGTGAGTTGATTGTTTATTTAGGAGAACTTCATTTACACTTAACTTGTCCATTTCTCAAGCTTTTCCAACACACCTTTAATGAATGAATTGCATAAGTTCAAGCTCATGTTGTGATTTATTTTCTTGCAATGAAGTCATTATCAAGCTTTGCATTTGTTGTTTGTCATCCATAGTTTAGGCTTTGTTCTGTTTTAAATAACCAATAGCTTCTTTTCACCAGCATTTAGTTCTTTCCCTTTTCAAACACAAAACCATAAAACCAAAAAATCATAAAACACTAAACACAACATAGTGAGAAACAAATACCTAGGCACATATAGTGCACCACACTTCAGCAGTTTACCAACCCTGGTTGACGATTAATGAACTCAATCTAAGAACACTAGGTTGAGCACAAACAGAGGCAAAGAAGGATAGTTGATTGATGACTATGATAACACCTTTATGCGGGAAGGTGATCATTCTAAAATATGGAGAGATGATCGCAGTCATAGCATATACCCATGGCATTCCAAGTAGAATGTTGTAGTCAAGGGATCCGTCAATGAACTCAACTTCAACATTCACTGATTTTCCCCTTAGTTCAACATGCAGGTTATTGATAGTACCACAGGGCTTATGTGTACGTCTGTCGAAAGCCTTCAACACCATGGAAATTGAGATAGGCGCGGCGAGCCAAGTGACTTCCAGCAGTTTAGAGACATAATGCATGTAGATGCTCCCTCATCAATAATAGTACGGTGAACAAGGTGATTGAGAACATTTACTTGGATGGAGAATGCCAATTTTGTTGGTAATTGCTGCACATAGTCCGTATGATTAAAGACTACGAGATTGAATCTATCAGATCAATACCACCAATTGTCGACAACAAAGCCTACTTCTGGGAGAGACAATTTTGAAGCACCTCAAGCGCTGACATAGTTGAAGGGCATTGAGCCAAATATTCAACTACATTACAATTTTGAGTAGTTCGGACTCGAGGATTAAATGTCGATTTATGAACGATTCCCTTCAATGGCTTGATTGTCAATTCAGGAATAGAAGTTGGTGGTATCGATTCCATAAACGGATTCGTGGTCGAGGTAGTAGGTTCATCAGCAGCCTGACTATCGTAATATTTATTACACATTGACACCAAAACATCAGTCAATGGCTTCGTGACTGTTACACAGTAATTTGTCACCGTCCCTGCAATCCCTCGTCCCGCACATTGGAGGGCCTATTCTGTGACCTGTGAGCAGTGACATGACCTGAAACCACTTTCATGGCATCCCCCTTGACAAGGAAAATCATTCCTCTGAAGACAGTTTCCTGTGAAAAGCCCTAAAAATAGACCTTTTGGCCTTGGCACGACCAGCCAGTTCAGCCCTCGCGCCAATGGGGGAAATCCACCAAAGAGGGCATGCCAACTGTTGCTTTGTCCCAGTGTATTACTCGTGCCAAGCTTAATAAGGATTGTTTTTTAAAAATAAATGGCAGAAGTTTGATTCCAACCAACTCCTGAACGAGTCTCTAAAATGATTTGGGAGGTTTGGCTCTGGATCTCCATGTAGGGGAAGTGGTCTTCCACCTATCATGGAAGCTTCCTTGAGGATAGGGCCAATCCCACCATTGTAGGGATCCCAAATCCCCTTCCACCATCTATATAAGCTTGTCATTTTCCCTTTGCAAGCTAGCCTGAATAGAGTTGAATCAGTAGTAAGGAGATTATCGTTAGACAACCGAAGAGAGAGAGACTTGTCCCATTCTCGACGAGCATTATCGAGACGTACTCCGCTGTCGACCCGTTGAAGGAAGATCCAGCATCAAAGCTCAGGTTGTATCCTTCTTTCATTGTGATTAATAATAAACGACTTTGATTATGGTTCCATTCATATGTTCATGTCTTATGTTATGAATTGTATCTTCTCTGACTGATACATGGTTTCATGTATTATGTTTTACGCTTTTGTGTTGTTGTTTCTTCGTGTACGTGCAGGTGTTCGAACGTGCTAGGCGGGAGAACTGTGATCTACCAAAGCGAATGATGGAAGTGCCATCTTCTCTGCAAACAACAGTAGCATGGGACTTAAGGTAGGCCTCTTGTCGCATCTTGGTCTTTTGTAACTAGGAACTTGCGTCTTAGCATGAATCGGTTGTTGCTAGACCCGATCTAGGCTAGTAGGGATCACCTCTATCCGCAGAGGGGATTTACCTCTCCAACAGCGACAGACAACATAAGCACTTGGGAACTAGAAGCTAGATCTGTGGCAACCAAATTTGTGTCTAGATTCGGAAATGGATTGTCAACACTGCGGATGCATGCGAGGTCTTAACCAATATTGAAAATTTAGTGCGGTGAGGACAATCTTGAACAAAGTGTTCCTCATTACAGATTATGCAAGGGTAATGAGGTTTCCGATTTCCAGTCGATTTATCAGATGATATTTCTTGCGGGGTAGAAGTTTTCTTTTTCTTTGATTTCCTTTTTTTCTTACTTCTGGGCTGCTTGTTACTTTTTCCCTTATCAAATGATGTGGCATGGATTTCGGAAGAAGGAACAGAATCAGATGCAATAGAGTGATGCATGCTTGCAGTATCTATCATACCGTCTCCGGCATGAGATTCCTTAAATGGAGGAGGAACAGTAAAATTAGATCTCGGCGCGTTGAGAATTTTCTTGTAGAGTGTGCCAGACTGAGTATAAATCAAGTCTAAATACTGGGCATGAGAAATGACCTACTCTTCAGTGACGACACCACCCTTAGCCACATCCTAAGTTATAGATGGTAATAGGGACTTAATGAACCACTCAGCAAGGAGTTGACCAGGAAAAAAATGTCTTAACCATTCTACGACGACGACGCCACTCATGAATATGATCAGAAATGTGAGTAGCATTATTCTGTTTAAAATTAGTCAAGAGTTCCATTCTAGTTTCATATCGTATGGGTAACTATAAGTGGGTTAGAAAGACAGTAGCTAGGGCAGTGAAATTATCAAAAGAAGCTCTTGGTAACTCAATGTACCATTTCACAGTCGGACCAGTGAGTGTACGCTGGAAAAGACGTACTCGAACGGAGTCATCATTTAGGGAGTTAGATGAACACCACAAATGATAAGTCATAACATGTGTCGACGAGTCTTCCCTAGGGTTTCCATTGAACTTAGGAATATACGAGGGTAATTTATGAGGTATCACTGGTCAACAAGGAGTGTTATTGATTGGATCAATTGTAAGCCAGTTTGAGTCCGGTAACTATAAAGTTGCAACAAAGGGCAACTGTCGATTTAAGTTGGGTTGAGCATAGCCAAGGTATGATGGAATTGCTTGGGAAACATGCCTTTGAGCACCAGCATAAGGAATCTGTTGTTGGTAACCCATATAGGGGCTATTTTGATAAGCAAACACTTGAGGATTCTGTTGACCAAATCCTGGGTATGCTACTTGTTGAAATGAAGGTTGTGGCATTTGCGCTTGTGGCTGCCAAGGGGTCTGTCCACCAACATTATAACCCAAACTAGGATAGCTTGGATTCGGTTGGGGATAGGTATAACCTGGTTGCAGTTGTGACATCCCATAATATGGTAATACAGCTTGTGAATAAATGATTCTGGATACAGTTGGTTGTTGTAAACCAACCGAAGGAGTTGGAGTCGAAGGGCCCAATACTTGAGGGTATTGGGTTGAAGGACCCACCTAAGATGGTTGAGGTACAATAGTTTGAGTCTGTAACAGGGGTAAAGATGTATTAACAAGTTGAGTTGATGTGGGTGCAACAAGCTGAACCAGTTGATATGAATGTACAATCGTTTGTGGTTGGATGGGTAGAGTGGGCTTCCACTGAAAAACATTCATTCTGACATTAGGATGACCAAATAACGATGGAGTAATGTCAAAATGGATGACCATAGGTTGTCCCCAGCATGAGGAATATAATAATATGGAAAATATTGTTCTCCAAATGCAGGGAGTCTATTTGAAATTGTACTGGATGGAATGTACCCAGATGGACCAACTTGACATTTCCCTGATGACGTATAAAAGAATCAAGCTGTTCAATACTCACTATAGATTTAACAGTTAGAATACCAGATGATGAAATTAGTGAAGTACATGGGTTTGAGAATGCACCAGAGAAGGTTCCAGATAAATATTAGTAACTAGGTGGGATGGAAGGGCCACCATATAGATGTGACTCTGGTGATGTTGTGAACATTGACAAGGTAGCAAGAGCAGGTGTTGTCACAATCGGAATAGATGGTCCAGGCGAAGATGTTGGCTTAGGCATTGTTATTCGACCAAATGTATACCCTATTGGATCTACGGGAACTCTAATAGACACAGGATCAACAAAAGCAGAGGAGGGTGATTGAGGAAAAGACTCGTACAGGTAAAGCTCTGCCCCAAAACGAGTTGGAGTTAAAGGTTTTTTGTCTTGTGGTATTTATTCAATCGAAATTAAACCAGATAGAAGGATTTCGCCGTCAGGCCCAAAGTATATTTCAGGATGTTGACTGCGTAATATCAAAGACTCAATGGCTACAATATATTGTGGGGCGACCGATACAGGAACAACTTTCGGTCGTTCGACTTCGGGATTCAGATGTGCTGGCAAAAAAGTGACAAGATCCGGATCAACTTCTAGTTGAACAATGTTAGGTTCAGAAGATAGGATCTCACTGATTGGATGGGTCTTGACCATAGGTAGCTATGGGATGAGCCAAGATTTGTAGAAACAACTTGTGCCAACTCTGGTATGTGTGAGGATGATGTCGCACCAGAGGTACTAATAATACTAGTTTCGGTAGAGCAATGTCATCTTCGGTGACCAGAAATGGCTTCCAGTGGTAAAGGTGGTTTTGGTGCTATTCTACGTGAACAATGGGGAAAAGGGTGTTCTTATTCCACGATCATTGATTTATTTTATGACCAAAAACAAATAAACAAAATAAAATGGTAATTATAGGAAAAAGGTTTACCAAGTAATTGTGAACTGCAGAATACCTCCTAGTGAACCAAGAAGTACAGGCAGGAAATCTCCCCGAATGTTGTGTTCAGTGCATCACAAGTTCTAAGGCGGCTGACTCAGTTCAATATGGATGGATAGAAACTTAAAGTTTTCCTCCCAAATATACTTAAAGGTACATGGAGGCCCAAGTCCGTATTACCGTTGTCTAACGTGAAACCGCACAGTGAGAGCGCCCCTTTATACTTTTCGTACTAGAACACCGCCTTATATACCCGAAGGTACGTGGACGAGCTCCGATATACTTACGTATGTGGAGTGAGGTATCACACTCATAATGTATTGCAGACAAGTTAATGACAGCTGCTATGTTTAACAACGTCGAAACATGTCTCTAGCCTATACCTTCTAAATGTTTTCGTTATGGTTCCAATGCTTTCTTAGGTAAATTGATGTAAATTTTATGTTGATCTAGTTTAGAATTTTTCCTTTGAGGTTCACCGAGTGATGTGATGGAAATGACTAAAAATTCAAACTAAAATGATAAGCAAACTTTTCAATTTTAAATTTTTCAATGAAAATTCTAGCTACCAAGGGAAAGAGCAATCAGTTTGGAGCAAATAACAAATATCACAAACTAAAATGCAGCTTTCCTAACTTGTTCCTATTCAAAACACACAATTCACTATATGCACATGCATGTTTTTCTTTTCAGCTCCCTTAATGTGAATACAAGAAAGGAAACTATATGCATCAAATCAACAAAAACAAGTGTTTTCTTCTTTGAGAAACGAGGAATTTAACAACAATTTCTCTTTTAGGAAAAACAAAGAATGGAACTACAATTTTTCCTATAGGAAACGAAGAATGAAACAAAAATTTCCTTTATGAAAACAAATGGATCTAATGCAAAAATAAAATACTTTGAATTTGACTTTCCAATGATAAAGAAAAACACTAAAGAGACATAGAACAAATTTACTTTTCAAAGGAGGAAGAATCAGGTAAGTTCACTGGTCTCTAAGAGGTATCAGACAGTTGAGAATACAGCAAAAAAATGGTTGAGAATGATAGAAATGACAAATTTGAATGGAATTTGGTTGACTAAGGGGGAAACACGGTCTCTAAAGGGAGAATGCATTGCAGTGCACCCCTGAGTGGGAGACAGTGCACTGTGTCTTGACCAACAGTGTGTTGGGCGCAACAACGATTGAAAATGAAAGCTACATAACACACTTCTAATGCAATTCTTCATTCAAAAGTCTAATAACTGAAAGTAGATGCTACTGATGAGGATTAGCAGAGGCA
Organism: Pinus albicaulis; assembly: GCA_034641835.2. Taxonomy (NCBI): domain Eukaryota; kingdom Viridiplantae; phylum Streptophyta; class Pinopsida; order Pinales; family Pinaceae; genus Pinus; species Pinus albicaulis. Next base: position 1,199,396,666 of record CM076575.1, on the reverse strand, counting down.
AAAACACCAGGAATGAGAGGAAAATCCCTAGTGGAGTCCCCAATTTGTTATGCTGAATTATGATCTACGCATAAATCAAATTCCCTAAGTGTGGTGCTAGGCACTTAGAAAAATCATATGAAATACTTTTCTATCACTTTCTTTAAAATAAATAAACACACAGAATGATAGAAGAACCTACTTGTGATCCAAAAGCTTCTTCTTCTCCTTCTGTCACTTTTGTTGTCTCCTTCAATCCAACTCAGATCGTCAGATTGATTCCTGCAAGCATAAACATAGAACAACAAAAAGATTGCAATATACAGATGCCTACTTATCTTAATCACTCAAATCGATTAGATGTGAAACATATATATCATTCAAGAATCCATTGCATGAGAAATAGAAGCATAAACAGATACATATATGGGAAAATGAACCACAATCTTTATTAAAGAGTAGAAGGGGGAGGTTACAACCAATGGTCAATTTGATGCCACCAGCTCCAGCCTCATCATGCCCAACATCACACCGGCATCATATCGGTACTTTCACTCTCTCAAATGAGAATCCAACAACATTTCTTCACCAAAATTATTTCTTCCCTAGCTCTAGGATCTGTGCTCAATTTATAGGGAAACTGATGGTAGTTTCTCAATGAATGACTTTCTAATAATAGGCAAGACATTTTTCCAAGTTCAGAGGTGTTAGATGGAAACTTGGATTCGAAGTTTGACACATATGGACTCTTATAGAAGGCACTGACCATGTGGAGATTCTAGAACATCGAGAATTTCGCTCCCAATTGACCAACGCACACTTGAATGTCAGGAAGTGCATTGCAGTGCACCCTTGAATGGATGATGTTGCATATGCAACATAGTTAGTCCATTTAGAGGCTGCGTTGGTGAGTCAATAGGTGATATAACATATACTTCAAATTGGAAATCTCACAATAGAATCCATGAATGAATTGTTCTTCTCTTAGGGCATATAGTAACTAAAATGTAAGGGGATGATAGACCCTATTTCACCGGTCCTAGGGATGATGTCCAGTTTGACCAGGTCATGGGGAATGATGCCCAAATTGACCTATAACACCACACATTTGACCCCAAAAGCAATCATTTAATGCCCCAAATAAGATTTGAAATTTTTAGGACCCGAAGTCACCAAAATAAGACTTGCCCTTAAACGGGCCCTATAAAGGATATTATGTTTTTTTAATTTCTCTTTTTTCTTGGTTCTTCCACTTTACCTCTTTGTTTTTTTAATTTGAAATGTTCATAGCTTTACCATGGTTAGAATATATCGATTGGAATATGTGATCACATTATCCTAGAATCTCCAACCTTATGGTGGTAGAATTGTTGGGTATGTGTTATATCCTTTGCATGAATTATATGCACCATAAACAAAGAGGGGTCCCGAGGGGTGGTTCTTCAACCCCCCTACATGGTGTTCAGGGCAGTGCCCTACCCTCCCCCCAAAAAAGGGTAGTATTTTGCGAGCATTTTTTTTTTTTTTGACCCACAATTTTGCTAAAGGCGGTTTTGTAATGCACATGGTTTTGTAGTTTCAATTAAATAAGTATAGTTTCATTGGTGGTTCATGTGCATGTCACGAGATATATATAGTTTTGTAATACTATACAAAAAATATAATGAAAAGAAAAAAGTTTGTTGGTTTTTGCAGATTTGGGTTTCCCGCATAAAATATCTATGTAAATTTGTGTGTTTCCCATCGTATCTTTTCTATTTTATTAATTACATCAATTAATCGGATAGGGTTAAAACAAAACTAATAAAGTTAGACAAACATATGGCATACCCTACATTATGGTCAGGTTAGAGTTGTTGGCTCTTATTGTAATGTTCTAAATGTGATAGTCTAAACATGTAATGAAATGACCCCTTTTCAACGAATCAAAATAATGGAATGAGAAATCGATACTTTTTTCTTAAAGTTTGATGGAAATCATTTTGGATTGATGGATTTGCAAAGATTAGAGGTTACTCTTACACAATTTGGTTGCAATAAGGGATATTTGAGGGTGTTGAATCAATTTCTACATTAAAACAATAATCTAATCAATTGAAACTGCAATGTTTAGTAAATATTTCTTAACTAGATTTTAATAAAACAAATCATTAAAAAAAAAAACAAAATTATAAAATGTTTAACCTTCTTCATTCTACATCATAAATATATCATAAATATATATCACCAACTGTAATGTTTTAATTTATTAGCATTTCATAGAGATATCGCTCGATGTCAAGAAGCTCTCTCTGTATAACATGTTAGTATCCTTGTTCATAAATTATTATTGTTTAATTTTAAGGTCACAACCAAGTCAAACACAAAATTGGTGTATGATACCCCCTTGTTTATGGAACATATAATATGACATAGTATTAGCAAAGGACAATATGGAGTATGAATTTTTTGAAACAATAAATGAGAAAATATCTTAAGCAAATTTGTGCATGGAGATACATTCAAGTTACATAGAGACCAACTTAGTGTTGTTACATCAATTTTAGGAAAAACATCATTTTGGTCTATATTTAGACCATCTATTCTATAACTATACTCAATTATATCAAACTAGAGAAACGATATTGTATACATTTTGTAAAACACCCCTAAAATGAGACAAAATTTGGTCTAAATGTAGATTTAACTAGATTGAGGGAAATCCATTTTTTCCTTAGTGCATTGCAGTTAAAGTTTGTGATCAACGAAAATTTCCAACATGGTTGTTAATTGTTCTACCAATTAATCATCAAGAAATCAATCAATATGATATTCTCAAGTTGATTCGTAAGGTTCTAGTGGGGTTCCCTGTACTTGGGTAGCCAATTCATCCATTGCAGATTCGTTCGAGCAAAGATCATGAAAATAACTTACATCCGAGAGGGTTCCAATCCAAATCATATATGTGGGAATATTGACTAAAGTTGAGAGTTGAGAGAGTAAGTGCCATAATGCAAGTGGCTTATGGTGTTTTTGGAATCCCCTATTACAATTAGATTGCCCATATGAAGCAAGACCATGTAGAGATTCCTTCGAGTAAGGCATAGACATCGCTTGGATTTTGGAGGCATGTCTGAGACTCCAAGAGAAGCTTGTGTTTATTATTCTCTTAAGGCAATAACTCACCCCCTAGCCACCCTCGAGCATGTGGAATATGTTATGTAATATATTTACTATTTTTTTCTAAATTTGGGTTGAGCCTAGGTCAAGGTCATAATCACAATGTTGGATGGAAGAATGATCTGCCCAATTGCGGCATGTTATCACTAGAATTGCGTGAAAGTGAGTCAATCCAAGATGCTCTTTAAGATAGTTTTTATATCCCACAATTGACTCCCACCATCAATACTTCTACATATGATGTCCTAATAAAAACTATGCCATATATATATATAAACACGTGTATCATATGTCATAAATATCAAATGTATATAAGTTACCTAACATTGATTTACATTTAAAATCATATACAAAGCTTAGTAGTTAGTGGCGACCATTATTTCCTAGGCTATAGGAAATTAAATTTGATTGGAAAGATACTGCCCACCATTGGATTTAAATTAAACAAATTTAAATCTAACAGTGAAGAGTATATGTCTAACCACATTTAATTTTCCATAGCTCAAAAAATATATATCACCATAATTAGTTGGAACACATCCCATCCCATCCCATCCCATCCCATATCACCTAAAGAGTTTTTGGATCCCCTTCCAAGTAGTTCTAAAATACGGTTGTAATTGGACAATAAATGCTCCACGCCACTTATCTCCTTTTTGGGTTTGGGGGAGGTAGGTTGAAATATGTGAATCTTTAAGGATGAGATCTTTTGATTTATTGAGTTGCGTGGCATGTGGTACAAGGAGGATTTGAATATTATAGTTGACATGGATTTGTGTGTGCACAAGAAACAAACAACCCACCGAGCCACCGACCCACCCACCAACCAAATTGTATGACGTCCTTGTCATCACGCATTTCATTTTTATGGGATGCTTTCGAGTGGAGTGTGATGCACGCCTTTGGAATAAGTAGCCGATCGTTGTGCCAATCATATCCTCTTCTCAACTTGACTTTTATTGTGCGTGGGCCCCTACCTACCAAAATAAGTGTGAGAGCATGAAGAAGAAGTGTGTTATCCATGCTGAACATATTCCATTTACTCCACTAGTTGAGTAGAAATTGCATTATGTGCGGTGAAATATAAAAATATAAAAATATAAAGCTGAGGTCCTCCTATACATACATAGTACCATACGCGCCACGCAAAAGGAGGATACATTTATTTATTTAAAACCCCGGAAGGGAAGATATATTTATTTATTTAAAACCCTGGAAGGGAAGGGAAGGGAAGCACATTATCTGCTTCTAAATTAATTATTAATTAAATATAATTCTTTCAAGATAGACATGAATAACATAGTGAGGGAAAAGCATGAACAACACCACTTTAGACATACTCGTGATGGATGGGGTTCATGCACATGAGCATCGCATTTGGTCGCCATTTTTGACAAACATGAGAGATACAATATCATGCTTGGGTGCTTTATACATGTTTCCATATATATATATATATATATATGAATGAGCTTACTGTACATTACAATGATGTATTTTCATTTTTATTTTTATTTTTTTTTTGACCAAATTCTCATATGGGTTTAGAGGAGATTGTAATGTTTTGTTATTTGATATGTATTTTTAAATATAAAAATAGATTTTTAATACACATTTTTATTTATATAAAAATTTTATTATTTTAATAATTTTATTATTTTATAAATAAATAAAAAATTATAAAATTAATTGTTTCATAATATTTATTTTATAGTGTGAAAAAATTTATCATAATTTAGTTGTCAAATTAGCAGTGAGACAATTATTATTAATTATTATTGGTGAAATGTAAGTTGATTGTTATTCAAAGAAAATCACACTTATAGAATAACCTACTCTTGATACTTACTCTTACCAAATAAATAGCTCTAAGTCTTAGGGAATTAAAATGTTTCCTTACATCTTTTCAATTAAATAATATAAATTATTTCAATCTAATAATATAAATTATTTAAATCATCCATACCCCTTTTTAATACCAAAGATTCAACATCAAAATCTCCTCATAAATATATTATTATAAGCCATAAAAAGGATAACTTTTGAGTAATTTTTAATATATATTTTATTTATATTACAAGAAAATAAATCCATAATAATTTTAATATTTTATAAATATATAAATAAATAAGAATTCACAAATCAATGTCTCATAAATCACCATTTTATTATTATTAATTTGAATTTGATTTTTTTTAAACCATACAAATCATTTATATAATATTTAAACTTTTATGCTATTAATTTCAATTGGAGGTCTCGAATGAGGCGGGTATGCCTTTAGGGGTTTTCCCCTGAGTGTCAAGTAGGCACTGCTATGAGTCGAAACAACCTTCACTCCCTGTCAGAGCTAATTCTTGGGGTGATGGAGCGAGATGGTGCTCAAAGGAGTTGGGTATCACTTCTACGTCTCGACCTTGACTGTCAAGATGGTACTGCATGTAGATGTATTCATTTTTTATTTATGGTTTGGGGTGCTCATTTTATTTTTGCTGGTAAGGAGACTACTAGCCTAATCAAGCGAAGCACGACTGCTTATGTTAAACACTCTAGCCTCTAGGGTGTCAAGCTCATGACAAAGTATTATCAATCTTATAATTTCAAGGGCTCAAATTGGGCTGGCGCCAAGGAGAGGAATCCTAAAATAGCCAACAAAAGATTGGCATGCAAACAAAGGAAAGAAACTAATTATGAGGTGGTGGGCTGGAAAGTTGTGACAGCCAATAAAAAGGGAAGGAATAGGTTTTGTTAGATACTGAACAATGACATTGCTTTTTTTGTTTATACGTGTCTTCCTAACCTCTCTATGTCTCTGGTCTCTGCACAGAGGGTAGGAACCCCGATGTGGATTCGGGTGAAGGTACAGTTGTTGGGAGACCCCCGAAAAAGAAAATGGTGAAGCGCAAACAGGTAAGGGAAACACAAGGAAGAGAAGCCAAGCTGGGAAGGCAGAAAAAGTAAAAGCTAAAGAGAAGGTGAGAACTAACAAGTTGACTTAAAGGAAGTGAGGCAGGAAATCTGACGAGGAGAACATGCAAAATCTACTACATGCTCATGATGTTGGGATGCATGCTCAGGTAAAAGATATGATATCAAGTTGGGAGCGAGACCTCAATACTAAAGTTGAGGATGGCATTCCAAACAATGAAATGGAGCCCATGGTGACAGATCTGGAAAACACAAGAGGACGATTGACCCTGTTTAAACAAGCACTTCACCTCTACTAGACTATGAAGTGTATAATGGAAAAGGCCACTGTGACCATCCAGGAGGCAGTTTGAGACCCAAAGGTAGCCTCAACTTTAGTTGATATGCATAGAGACATCCAAGCAATACAATTGTAGGGACATCATCAGAATGTGTGTATCGGATGCATTTAACATCAGCTCCAAAAACTACATCAAGTAGACATGGCTGGATCAAGTGCAAAAGATCTGACACCTATTGAATCATCAGATTGGTAGTCACGAAAGTTCATATTTTTGTTGAGTTATGAAGTGGGCGGCTAGCATTCCCGTTTTTAATAGCATGTTAAAAGATACAGTAGACAATATACCTTACAAGGCATTTAGAGACAAGATTAAGCTATTCCAATTTTGGTTGGCTTTTAAACTCGTTCAAGTGGCCAAGAGACCTGGTTTCCTACAAGCGGGTTGAGGCTACCAAGTATTGAACTTGATGATGTAACCTGTTGTTTTTGTTAAGATGAATGAATAGAGATGTACTAATAAACCTACAATAAATAAATATATATATATATATATATATATATATATATATATATATATATATATATATATATATATATTAACCATCCGTATCCATTTTTATACCCAATATCCAATATCAAAATCTTATCATAAAATATATTATTATAAGCCATGAAGGGATAACTTTTGAGTATTTTTTTAATATATATTTTTATTTATATAAAAGTATTATCCTTTTTGGTTTGTTTTTTGGTTTCATATCAAAAACAAATAAATTATACCAATGCGCAATGAAATTAATAAAGAAGTTGTACATCGTTTACAGAGTCTTGGATAAACAGTAATAAGGTGCTCTCTTAAGGCACTCCTTGATATATTGGACATGATGATGATATAGTCTCACTCAAAAACTTACAAAAAAAAATAAAGAAGTTGTACACAAATGCACAATGAAATTAATAATGAACAAAATTGTGTTTAGGAGAGATTAAAAGCTTGTCGTTTTGAGTGAACATTTCACCCATCATCAAGGACCAAAAGCAAGAACATAAAGTTGTTATATTTTTTTAAAGTAAAAGTGATTTTGTTTTTTCAAATAATTTCTCTAGGGAAATTACACCATGAACATAATTTCATTTTCTTTAAGAGTTACACAATTTTTTTACTAATAATATACCAAAAAACTAGCAAGTTCATACATAGCCTTCGGGGCTATAATGTGGCAAAAAAGCAAAGTAGTTGGCAGTTAACAGTAAATGACCATAAAACATAATTAACATTCAAGATTTACTGGAGTTTAAGGCTTCCACGGGGATCAGATCCTTGTTACTTCCTGGAGAAAAACATAGTGCAGGGGGTAGGCTGAGGCAGGATTCAATTTTCTCTAGTTTTTTGTCCATGGAGCATACTAAAACTTGCAATTCTTCCAGCTAAATAAACATCTCTTCTCTAGAAATATTCATGTCCACCGGCACACGACCCAAAAACAACTTGAGATGCCAATAAAGATCGAATATATGCATATAATGATTAAGGAAACTCCAGGAGTGGTTCGTGTTTGGAACCAATCCTGCCACCTTGCCTAGCACCTCGTAGTCAATGTTGCATAGCCTCTCATCTGCAATTCTATGTTCGTCTTGAGCAATTTCCTTTGGACACTTGGCGGAGTAAACTTCAGATATTAAGGTGCAAAGATTTTAGCCTAATGTTCTCCTATAGACACTCAACATATAAAAGGCTATCATGTTAGAGAAGCATTGATGATGAAGTTGTTGTATTTTTGTTTTTTGTTTTTACCCGTATATATATCATGAAGCACAATGACCTAATGGGAGATACAAAAACATGGAATTGTAACTACCTTTTGTTTATCAATAAAAGACAGTTGATTTTTATCTTGTTGAAAAAAAAAAATTAGCTTGATGTTGGTGATCTGAAAGGAGTGTATTAGTTCTGATGTGCTAAGTATCCTTTCACTTAAATAAACATGTACAAATTGTCTCCAACAGTTTGCTTAAGGTATGAGAGTTTTAACCAAGAAAATTAGATCAATTAGTGAACTTTAAGCATGTAAATAAGCCTTAAAAACACTGAACAACAGTGCATAACAGAGAAAAACATTCACACATAAGTTTTACACAGAAGGCATGATGAAGCATTTCACCCCTCCTCGGCTACATCTGTTGGTCCATCTCCCAATGGCATGTCCCTCTTTGTCATTATGCTCAAAATTGTAAATTACATATGTTTGTAGGCCTCTAATGGTTGTTCTCTCTACACAAATGGCTCCAGAATGCTCAAATTAGTCTAGGTAGACTAAAAAATTGGTCGAAAATTGACCTCTCTATGCCTTTTTCCCAATGTCAACTAGAAAATCTCCACTAATTGTGGAGAACTGTAGTTAACTTTAGTTAAATTTAGTTTAAACCCTAAAAATAGGGGTGCACTATATTCTCCACTAGATTGACCATTTGGTTTTAAATGTAATGGTTAGGCACATGTGACATGTCCATCTTAACTGTTTGAACAACAACATAACATAAAGTTTTGGAACCCGATATTATGGTTCCACTCACCTTAACCGCGCATGTGTTTGCAGTCAAACCCATTGAGGTTATCGTTGGTATTAACTCTGACACGGTTCCCAACCCTTAACCGTTGCATTTAACAACAAACCTAACATGTGAACATACGTTGGAAACCCGTCGGCTTAACAGTTTGGCAATCTCCAAGATGGTGGAGCGGAACCCGAAGTGTTTAGGTTCCGTAAACCATGACATTTAAATGCCATAACATTACACATGTAACTTGTTTAGAGAAATCCACCAGTGGTTACAGTTTGGAGAACTGTCGATTGAATTTTTATGCTGCAGTTTAAATATATGTTATGTGACCACTGGTTGCGGGGCCGATGTTACGGTTAACGTAAAAACCATGGTTTTGGAGCTAGGACCGTATGGAGGGGGGGCTGCCCCTTCGGGGCTGGCCTCCCAAACCCTCAACGCATTTTAAAACAAACTTCAAATATGTATTCACACCTTAATAGGTTAAGTAACATGTGTAGATGGAATGGCAAATGGTCTTTCAGGCAGGGAGGAGGTCGCTGGTTCAACCCCCATCGACTCCACAAAATTTTTCACTAACCTTGTGAGGACATGTGGCGGCCTGCAGGCGTGCCACGTGTCACTCAATCATTCGCCCTTCTACAAACACATCCAACGGCTCAGATTCATCATCGTACCTTAAACAATCAACGACCCATGATGTGCCACGTGGCACCACCACATTGGATCTGAAGAAAATGGAATATTCCAAGAATATTTCGCTGACTGTACCTGCAAGTTGACTGGGCATCCAATCACCAAAATTTTATTGTTTGGGAAAATGAACAGAATGCGATATCTTTCTCATATGACATCAGTTTTTCAAATCGTTCGTGGTGCCAGAATCGCAACAACGAGACCTTTTCGATCGCTCAGGTTTGGACCTATTTCGAGCACTTTCATTTTTGAGCATATGAATTGATCTCCTGATCACACCTCCCCACTAGGAAGCTTTTGGACCCCAAAATCTCTCTGGACTACTAAACATGAATATGAGGAGATTGTGTCCCCACTCTTCCAATCTTAATCCACTAAAATTTCCCTAATTTCATTAATTGGAGATTTTCATGAAATGACAATTTTTTCCTTGATTCCATTGACCAACCATTGTTGACTTTGACATTGTCATGTTGCACATTTTTTGAACTTGCAGAACAATAACTTAACTTTGTAGTAAACATCATGTTCCTAAACTGGTTTATAATCAAAGGAAACTTGAAATTACTCTCACCTTGCATCCTGTCCTTATGTCGATTTTTTGTTGAATTAGCCTTGAACTTGTGTCGATTCTGGACTAATTTTCTTCGCTAGCAATGATCATTTATGAATCTTGTGTTTTCTTTTCTAAGTTGCTTTGGCCTCTCTTGGACCTTTGCAACTTCTTGTACTGACACTTTTTTTTGTACCGACACTTTGTTTTCAAGACCGTTCCCGTTTGACACCAAAGTCGACTGCTGCAACTGCTTGTCATTTTCTTTCAAAGACAACCTACTTTGAAACTGAAACGACTCATTATATACATCAGTATTTGCATGAAAAGGATTATGTAAAACTTCTCTTTGTTTAATCATCATCAATGTCAAGTTTTGACTTGCATTGACGAGCCTCTTCATCTGCCCTGCATTAACTAAAGAAGAGTCTAGTTTTTTTTTATGAACTCTCACAATGTACTCCTTGCCATCTTTGAATAAATGGTACTTGTTCTCATGGCAATGGAAGATTTATTTCCTGTCATACAAGTAAGGACTGCCCAACACCATACCTGTTATATCAAGCAGAACAACATCTAATTCAACCGTGTCAATGAAATGTGTTGAAAATGCAGCAAGATGATGGAGCTTAGTGAAATGAAGTCGCCTTCACTAAGTGGGCCCGCAAAGGACTCGCGCAAAGTCTATTTTTAGACTATGTCTATTTTTAGACATATGGAGCATGGTCCATGGGTTGAGCATGTTATTCTTGGAGCATGGGAGCATTGATTATGTTGGTAAAAAGGATGGGACTCTATTTTTGTGACCTATAGGTCGAAGAGGTCGAAGTCTATTTTTAGATCGCCTCTCCTAAAATAGGGGAAGTCAAATATTATTTACCCTTAATAATATTTGACTCTAAACAAGAAGCATTCTCTTGGAGCACTTCAGTTCGAGCTACAGAAGTGGCTCATGCATCTGACAGAGGAATTACGCTATTCCTAGGGTTTTATGGCATCATGCATGGTTGACTTCAGTTAGGACTTCAGTGGCAGAAGTTTGGAGGAGTTAATGAGACAGCTAGTGGAGTTGTGTTCGTTTATTTTAGTTGAACTGGTTGAGATTAGTTTAACTAGCTAATCAATTAGTTATGAGTGGAGTGAATTAAATATTATTTAATTCATTAATTAGTAACTCATTATTCAACTCAAGAACACATCAGTTCACTACAGTGCATGATCAGTTCAGTGGAGACCAGTGAAAGAGGTAGATGAAAGGGAGGAGTTAGCTATCAGTGGCGACATCAGTTGTGCATGAGATTTGCACCACACTTGGAGGAATTTCCCATGACGATTGCATTGTCAAGCCAAGGAGATTCGAACCTTGGATCTCTATATAGACATGCCTGGATTGCGCAATAGAGGCAAGGCAATTGGCGGTGAGTTTTGAACCAGTAACCTGTTCAAAACTGAGCTAGATTGTGTGTAACTTCATGAGACAGTACTGAGTACTTGTGAGGAGTATTGTACTGAGTTTGTTACATGATTTCTCCATTATAATATACACAATAGCTGCGGGGTTTTCAGCTATAAGCTTTCCCCATACATACTGTGTTAATGTGTATGATGATTTGATGTGTTATCGCTTGATTTTATTTCCGCATGTTTGATGATCTGAGTGGAAGAGATTATGTGTTGCATATGAATTTGAATTGTATGTGATCAGGATAGTCTCGGTGAATAATTAATCATTATTCAACAAATTTCTACATGGTATCGGAGCTATTTAAGTTCAAATTGATCATCACAGTGATTACAAACTTATTTCGGTAGACAGAGTCTGCATGCGGGCCAGGTAGCCTCCGGATTCATCTTTCTTCGGAAAGTGAAAGGTCTGGTAAATGCCCCTTGCAGTCAATCTCCGTGCTAGAAATAATTTGTTCTCACAGATCTAGAGCGGTTGAGCTTTGAGGTGGAAATCTAAATTTTGCAGCAGTTTTGTTTTCTTGGTGCCAGTGTTGAAAATGTCTTTCAACGGTTTGCGACTCGAATATGCTCTTGAAGGCAGTTCGAATTATGTTGCGTGGAAGGATCACATGGAGGCAGTATTAGAAGATAATGGTCCGAAGGAGTTCATAGATACGGATGTCCAAAAGCCCACTGATCCTGCTGAAGTCGAAGCATGGCAAAAGAAGATGGCGAAATGTCGAAGGATCCTGTTGGAGGGCGTCAAGGATCATATTGTATCCAGCCTGCATGGAAAGGCTACTCCATATTTAATGTGGAAAGCTTTGACGGATCTATTCCAGAGTAAGAGCGACCAAAGGAAGCTGGCGCTCAAAGATAAGCTCGGGAACATCAAGATGGAGAAAGGCGACAGTATCGCCAAATACCTCACGAAGTTCACTCAATGCAGAGATGAGCTGGGAAGTGTGGGGGTGACTGTCGAAGATGAGGACATGGTCGATCTGGCTCTCCTTGGTCTTCCGAAGGCTTGGCACTCATATCAAGATAGTGTCAATGGTCGGGAGAAGCTGCCGGGATGGGAGCGCCTTTGGGCGGATCTCATGCGGGAGGAGATAAGGAGGACTACTCGAGATGGATCTTCATCAAAGGGAGCTGATGAAGAAAACTGCGCTTTGGTGTCCAAAGCTAAGAAAGGGAAGGGTAAGAAAACCTCTCATTATGGAGCTAAGGGCAAGAAGCAGGATATGGCGAAAGTGAAATGTTTTCACTGCCATGATCACGGACATTATGCTACCAATTGTCCAAAGAAGAAGAAGAACAAGCAAGCGGGAAGATCTGCAGATGGAGAAGCTTTGGCTTCACAGTTCGAGCTTGATTTTTCACTGATTGCATGCTTGGTTTCAAGTGTGATGGGATCGGTGTGGTTCTTGGACAGTGGTGCGTCATTTCATATGACGGGAGATCGGGAGTTGTTCTCAGATCTGGAGGACAAAGATTTGGGTGTGCACATCGAGATGGGCGATGATGGTAGATACAGTGCGACTGGTATCGGTACCATATCCTTTCAGAGGGAGTCTGGTAAACCCTTTGTATTGAGGGATGTCATGCATGTACCTGGAATGAAGAAGAACTTGATCTTTGTGGCAATGTTGGAGGATAAGGGGTATGATGTGGTCTTCAGCGAAGGAAAAGCCTTCCTGCGCAGTAAGACTACTGGAGAGACCCGGAAGATAGGGGTTCAAACCAAGAACCTTTATCAGTTGCAGGTAGATGGCTACGCAGCTATGGCATGCAAAGCGGGAGAAGTGGTGAGCCGGGATGATGAGGGCGAACTGTGGCACAGGAGATTGGGCCACCTTCACCATGGAGCTTTGAAGATTCTGCAGCAGATTTCTATTGGGCTTCCTAAGGGCACTCTTGCACAGTCAGATCAGTGCAAGGGGTGTACCTTGGGGAAGTATGTGAAAGCCACCTTTCACGAGAAGGATAGTTGCGCCACGACGATCCTTGAGAGAGTTCACACAGACGTGTGTGGTCCTTTCTCAGTTGCTTCGACAGCAAAGCACAAGTATTATGTGATCTTTGTTGATGATTTCTCTCGAAAGTCCTGGATCTTCTTCATGTCGAAGAAGAGCGATACATTCGCGAAGTTCTGTGAGTTTAAAGCACTGGTCGAGAAGGAGTCGGGGAAGAAGGTGATTGCTCTAAGGAGTGATAACGGTGGTGAATTCATCTCGGCTGAATTCAAGGAGTTATGCAGCGCAGAAGGGATTCGGAGAGAGCTCATCGCACCCCATAACCCACAGCAGAACGGGGTGGCTGAGCGGAAGAACAAAACGATCGTGGGTGCTGCACGGGAAATGTTGCATGATCAGGGCCTACCCCTTCACTTGTGGGCTGAGGCATGCAATACAGCAGTGTATGTGCAGAACCGTTGTCCTCACAAGGTTCTTGGCATGAGTACACCAGAGGAGGCTTATTCTGGCAAGAGGCCTGGTATTTCCCATTTGCGGATTTTCGGATCTCCTGTCTACATGCATGTGACGAAGGATGCAAGAAGGAAGCTGGATCCAACTGCTGAAGTTGGAATATTTGTGGGGTACACTGATACACCTCACAACTATCAGGTGTATTTGTCAGACAGTCGCAAGACTGTTGTGCGACAGGATATAAAATTTCAAGAGGAGAAAGCCATGCAATGTTCGCTTGAGAGGGAGCTACACTTTCATGCAGATGAGGAGCTGTTAGTTCCTAAGGAGGAGCTTCCGGATGTGGATCAGCCACAAGAGGAAGTTCAGGAGGTGGAAGAAACCACCCATGCAGCGCCAACCATCAAAGGGCGCATGCGCACTACAGAAGCTGAGCGACTGGCTCGAGATGCAGAGAAGGTTGTAGGACCACCTACAGCACAGCGCAGACAGAGGCAGTCACCAGATCGGTACATTGGATACATGGCTCTTGTGAGTCAATGTGTTGTGACGGAGCCATCCTCTTTTGAGGAAGCTGTGGAGGAACCCGCATGGGTTGATGCCATGATCGAAGAATATGATTCGATCGTCAGGAACGGTGCATGGGAGATTGTCCCAAGACCGGTGGGGAAATCAGTGGTGGGTTCGCGATGGATCTACAAAGTGAAGCAGGCGGCTGACGGGAGTGTGGAGAAGTACAAGGCGAGATTTGTTGCCCGTGGCTTTTCACAGATCGAGGGGATCGATTATGAGGAGAATTTTGCACCTGTCGCAAGGTACTCTTCCATACGGACGATCCTTGCTCTCTCAGCGCAGATGGGGTGGCACATTCATCGGATGGATGTGAAGACTGCGTTCCTCAATGGAGTTATTGAGGAGGAGGTGTACATAGAGCAGCCTGAAGGTTTTGAGATCTTCAGCAGTGAGTCGCATGTGTGCCGACTCAGGAGAGCACTGTACGGGCTGAAGCAAGCACCTCGTGCTTGGTACACTCGGATAGACAGCTACTTCACCGGGCTTGGATTCTCCAAGAGTGAGGCGGATCCAAACCTGTACCGGATTGTGGTGGAGGGGAAGCTGTTGATCATCGTACTGTATGTAGATGATCTGATTTTGACTGGCGACGAGCAGTTGATACTTTCATGCAAGGATGATCTTGCACGAGAGTTTGAGATGAAGGACCTGGGCATCCTTCATTATTTCCTGGGATTGGAGATTTGGCGGCGCAGTGGAGGACTGTTTGTTTCTCAGGGCAAGTATGCCCGGGAGATTCTGGAGAGGTTCAACATGCAAGGCTGCAAGCCTGTTGACACTCCTCTTCCTGGTGGTTGGAGGAAGGAGGATGCTACTTCAGCGGAGGTAGTGGATGCCACTGTCTATCGACAGTTGGTGGGGTCGCTTATGTATCCGGTCAATACACGACCCGATATATGCTATGCAGTTAACCAGCTTTCGCAAGCTATGGTTAAGCCTACCAAGCTCTTTTGGAAGGCAGGCAAGCATGTATTGCGCTATATTAGAGGCACATCGGGATATGGTCTATGGTACACACAGGAGGATGGAGCGAAGCTTTCTGGCTTCACTGATGCAGATTGGGCAGGGAGTCCAACGGACCGGAAGAGCACTTCTGGAGGAGTTTTCAGCATTGGGTCGACAACAGTTTCCTGGTACAGCAGGAAGCAGAGATCCTTGGCACTCAGTTCAGCAGAGGCCGAGTACATGGCAGCAAGTTTGGCTGCATGCGAGGCTATTTGGATGAGGAAGATCCTCGCAGGTTTGTTCAGGTTGCATTTGGAGCCTACAATGATCTACTGTGATAACCAGAGCTGCATCAAGCTCTTGGCTAATCCAGTATTTCATGATAGGTCCAAACACATCGACATCAGGTACCATCATATCAGAGATTGTGTTCAGCGGAGAATCATGATGCTTTCATATGTTCCCACGGAGGATCAGGATGTCGACATCCTGACAAAGGCGCTCACCAGGAGCAAGTTCGAATTCCACAGAGGCAGGATAGGGGTTGCAGATAATCCATATCTTGCTGAGAGGGAGTGTTGAAAATGCAGGAAGATGATGGAGCTTAGTGAAATGAAGTCGCCTTCACTAAGTGGGCCCGCAGGCAAATTCTGGCGCAAAGTCTATTTTTAGACTATGTCTATTTTTAGACATATGGAGCATGGTCCAGGGGTTGTAGTATGTTATTCTTGGAGCATTGGTCATGTTGGTAAAAATAGATGGACTCTATTTTTGTGACCTATAGGTCGATAGGTCGAAGTCTATTTTTAGACTGCCTATCCTAAAAATAGGGAAGTCAAATATTATTTACCCTTAATAATATTTGGACTCTAAACAGCAGTTTACTCTCTTGGAGCACTTCAGTTCGAGCTACAGAAGTGGCTCATGCATCTGAAAGAGGAATTACGCTATTCCCAAGGGTTTGATGGCATCATGCATGGTTGACTTCAGTTGGACTTCAGTGGCAGAAGTTTGGAGGAGTTAATGAGACAGATAGTGGAGTTGTGTTCTCTTTATTTTAGTTGAACTAGTTGAGATTAGTTTAACTAGCTAATCAATTAGTTATGAGTGGAGTGAATTAAATATTATTTAATTCATTAATTAGTAACTCATTATTCAACTCAAGAACACACCAGTTCACTACAGTGCATGATCAGTTCAGTGGAGACCAGTGAAAGAGGTAGATGAAAGGGTGGAGTTAGCTATCAGTGGCGACATCAGTTGTGCATGAGATTTGCACCACACTTGGAGGAATTGCCCATGATGATTGCGCTATCAAGCCAAGGAGATTCGAACCTTGGATCTCTATATAGACAGGCCTAGATTGCGCAATAGAGGCAAGGCAATTGGCGGTGAGTTTTGAACCAGTAACCTGTTCAAAACTGAGCTAGATTGTGTGTAACTTCATGAGACAATACTGAGTACTTGTGAGGAGTATTGTACTGAGTTTGTTACATGATTTCTCCATTATAATATACACAATAGTTGCGGGGTTTTCAGCATAAGCTTTCCCCATACATATTGTGTTAATGTGTATGATGATTTGATGTGTTATCGCTTGATTTTATTTCTGCATGTGTGATGATCTGAGTGGAAGAGATTATGTGTTGCATATAAATTCGAATTGTATGTGATCAGGATAGTCTCGGTGGATAATTAATCATTATTCAGCAAATTTCTACAAAATGTGCATTTATTGCAAAGCGCAACATGCACTTCTTTGAAACCTGTAAATTTGCATCCTTACAAATCCAACCAAGTGGATATAGTTTCGGATGTGGAATGGTCTCAAGATTAAGTTTCTTGACCAAGTCTTCAGAGATTAAATTCTCTTGTGAACCATTGTCAAACAGTGTGTCAACCTTGGTATGTTTGGAAATGACCCTCACATGAAACAGTTCAATTCTCTTTTCTTCAATTTGAGCTTCTATGTGACAGTTAGAAATACTAGAACTGGGTATAATTTCAATCTCTTTCCCCTTTATGTTATTTAGTCACATAGCTATGATTTTTGTTTCATCTCCTGAATCTGACCCTAGGTCTTGTTTAGTTGTTGCAATATTTTTTCCTTTCTCCTTGGCTTTCACTTTAGTTTTAAAACTTTCTGGTTTCAACTTTGAATGAAGTTTCCAACAATGGTCCTCATCATGGCTAGTTTTAGAACAATGTTTGCAAAATAATTTTCCCTTCTCTTTTCTAGTATTTGCATTTCTCTTTTTCTTCCATTTGCCTTTAAATTAATTTTACTCATTCCCATCTAAGTTTTGTTTTCCCCTTGCCTCTAAATGTGTGGCTTGAACACAAACCTCATCTAGGCTTGTAGGGTTAAACATGAGGATTGTATGTCTTAGGTAAGTATGTAAGCCTCCTATATACTTGAGCAAAGTGTCTTGGCTATGCAAATCTACTCCTAGTAAATGAGCTATTCTTCTAAATTCTTGAGTATACACTTGAACATTTTGTCCTTTCAATTGTTTAAAATTTTTCCAGTCCATTATGGCTTTCTACATGTGAGCTAATCGATAAAACTGTTGTTCTATTGTATAATTGAAATCAGTCCATGATGAAATAATCTTACCATATTTCTTGATCTCCTCCTTTGTCTTGGCTTCCCACCAAACAAGTGTTGCACCTTCCATTCTCAATGAAGCTAATTGGATTTTGGTGTCATCGTGAAATTTTTGGATTCTCAAATAGATCTCCAATTGCCTAATCCAATTATCTAGCTTTTCTGCATTAACTTCACCATCAAACATTGGAAATTCAAACTTAACATCAAGTTTTAGAAAAGGACTTTTACCCATATTCTTTGACTAGTATGGTCGATGTACTAAAGATAATGTAGAGAATGATGAAGATGAAGATGAGGGTGATGATGGCGACTTTCCACTATCTCCATTTCCTCCATTTCCCTTCTTGGATTTATCTTCATTTATCATTCCTTTCTTGATAATAGACTCTCACCATTTCAATTAAGTCAAGAAATTCTTTTCTGTACACTCTTTCTTCCTCTTTGGGATCCATCTCTTAATGGATTTCTCCTTCTCCTGGAGCATGCTAGATGTTGCTTCTACTTCTTTTAGAGGTGAGCTTGGTGATGGAGAATGTGACAATCTTGCCCTCCTTTACTGTGGCTCACTTTGATAACCTCTTGTTTCCAATAATTTTCCTTCTCCTCTCTTAAGCTTGAGCCTAGTAAGCATGAAAACCCTTGCAAACAGTTAACAAATTCTTGCACATAAAAACACCAGAGATAAAACTCTAGCTCTAATACCAACTTGATCTAAAAGGAGTGTATTAGTTCTATTGTGCTAAGTATCCTTTTAGTTAAATAAACATGTACAAATTGTCTCCATCAATTTGCTTAAGATATGAGAGTTTTAACCATGAAAATTAGATGAATTAGTGAACTTTAAGCATGTAAATAAGCCTTAAAAACAATGAACAACAATGCATAATAGAGAAAAACATTCACACATAATTTTTACACAGAAGGCATGATGAAGCAGTTCACCCCTCCTGGGCTACATCTGCTGGTCCAGCTCCCAATGGTATGCCCCTCTTTGTCATTATTCTCAAAATTGTAAATTACATATGTTTGCAGACCTCTAATGGTTGTTTTCTCTGCACCAATGGCTCCATAATGCTAAAATTAGTTTAGGTAGACTCTTGTTTTTCAAAAATTGGTCGAAAATTGACCTCTCTATGCCTTTTTCCCAATGTCAGCTAGAAAATCTCCACTAACTGTGGAGAACTGCAGTTAACTTCATTTAAATTTAGTTTAAACCCTAAAAATAGGGTCATGCTATATTCTCCACCAGATTGACCGTTTGGTTTTAAATGTAACGGTTAGGCGCATGTGACAGGTTTGCCTTAACCGTTTGAACAACCGCATAACATAAAGTTTTGGAACTCGATATTATGGTTCCACTAACCTTAACCGCGCATGTGCTTGCAGTGAAACCCACCGAGGTTATCATTGTTATTAACTCCGCCGCATGTGTTGTAACTGGGACTTATGGTTCCCAACCCTTAACTGTTGCATTTAACAACAAACTTGCCATGTGAACATACGTTGGAAACCCGACGGCTTAACAGTTTGGCAATCTCCGCGATGGTGGAGCGAAACCCGGAGTGTTTAGGTTCCGTAAACCATGACATTTAAATGCCATAACATTGCACATGTAACCAGTTCAGAGCAATCCACCAATGGTTATAGTTTGGAGAACTACCGGTTGAAGTTTTATGCCGCGGTTTAAATATATGTTATGTGACCACTAGTTTCGGGGCCGATATTATGGTTAACGTAAAAACCATGGTTCTAGCGCTAGGGTCGTATGGAGGGGGGGCTGGCCTCCCAAGCCCTTAGTGCATTTTAAAACAAACTTCAAATATGTATTCGCACCTTAATAGGTTAAGTAACATGTGTAGACGGAATGGAAAATGGTCTCGTGGGCAGGGAGGAGGTCACAGGTTCTACCCCCGTCGACTCCACAAAATTTTGAACTAACCTTGTGAGGAAACGTGGCGGCCCGCGGGCTTTCCACGTGTCACTCAATCATTCACTCTTCTACAAACACATCCAATAGCTCAGATTCATCATTGTACCTTAAACAATAAACGAACCATAATGTGCCACGTAGCATCACCACATTGGCTCTGAAGAAAGTGGAATATTCCAAGAATATTCCACTGACTGTACCTGCAAGCTGATTGGGCATCCAATCACCAAAATTTTGATGTTTGGGAAAACGAACAGAATGCGATATATTCCTCATATGAATTCAGTTTTTCGAACCGTTCGCGGTTCCAGAATCGCAATAATGAGACCTTTCTAGTCACTCAAGTTTGGACCTGTTTCAAGCACTTTCATTTTTGAGCATATGACTTGATCTCCTTATTAGTTGGGCACTAGGGCTACCCATATTCCTGTATTATGCAACCCCACAAGGAACCCACGCCCTTTGTCTCGATGTGGTTACCATTATATATGGTTGTTGTAAGTAGATGCCAAGGAAGGGATGCTAGGAGTGAGAGTTCCATAAGTTGGGCCAACAAGAGGTGGAGGGAAGAAGTGGAGGAGGTGAATGAGACTAGAGGGTATATAGTGTTGATTTTTCAAAAGTAGTATAGACTAGCACTTATTTCTAAACACTTATAATTACTTATGATGATTTATATGTATTCTTTTAACGTTTACAACTTCTTCATCAAGCAATTATAGTTCGGAAATTCAACCATACAAGAATAAGAAAAGTAGAGAGCATAATGCACAAAACCAACAAAAAGTTTACCCCTTGAAAAGCCACTCGGGGTACAAACCCAACAATTATTTCCTTAGAGAATCAATTCAACAAGAGATATCAAATTCATTGAAAACTAACCAAGATCATAGTCTAAAAAGTGCCAAGTCGACCCTCCACAAAGTTCCAAATAAGAAAGTCCACAAGTTGTCCACAAAGTGCTCTTGGTCAAGATCTGCTTCAGGTCTAAACTCGGGAATTTTCTCTGCCACGGGCCCAACTCACACTTCACCTTAGGAATGGTCTACTACAGGACTATACTAGTGCCAAAATTCGACCACTTTCTATGCCACAAACAACTCACACTTCACCTCAAATTCTACCACATATAAAACTTTGGATCTTAGAAATATACCACAAAATTTCTGACTAATCTCTAGCCTCCTATAATCACTTGAGTAAGGAGAAAAGGGTAATTCATTTTTCCTTCTTTTCGGCCTTCGTACTTTGTTTGCTTCCTTCGTTGAATGTAGAGATATACTTGTGAATGATGTGATGCAAAGTGACTTGAGGGAGGACGAGTTACTCCAATATATATTCTTCATAATAACTGAATGGGTGTCTCCTTGGGCTGGCTTACGTGATCATAGGAGGTTTGACTTGAACACTTGTTGAAGCCATAAATCATCAACAATAAATTTAATTTATATTTTCATAAGGTCATGAACAATCATGCCTTTTACATTTGACAGATTCATGAGCATGAAAAACATGTTAGACAAATAATAATTTATACATTAATGGTAAAAATATAATTTATGAAGACCAGCAACAACTACAAACTTCAATATTTAGTGTGTTGGTGAAGGGGGTATAATTTGGAACTAAGAAAATTAGATGAGGGAGGATGATGTTAAATACTAAGTGAGAATGAAGGAAAAGTAGTCAAGAGAACTCCAATGGACCAGAGAGGAGGCCTCTACCCAACCAATTCCATGAGAAAGACCACCAAATTTTTTGAGGATGATGGAGCACTATGGAGAGATGAGATAGACTTAAGACAACAAAGAAAATAACAACCATAACTACAAACTTCAATATATAGTACGCTAGTGAAGGGGATATAATTTGGAACTAAGAAAAGTCGATGAGGGAGGATGATGTTAAAGACTGAGAACGAGGGAAAAGTAGTCGAGAGAGGTCGAATGGAAAAGAGAGGAGGCGTCTACCCAACAAATTCCATGAGGAAGACCACCACATTTGCCGAGGATAATGGAGCACTGCGGGGAGATAGCAAACAGGTGCCTACAAAATGTTAACCACCTTCCTCACGTGCAAGAGATGGCCATCATAATTGATTGCCTCCCAAGATGAGCAATGTGTAGATTAATAGCAAGCTCATAAATCATATTAATCTTCCATGTGGGGAGTAAACATCGGTGTGATACTCCACATGCTAATGGAGATCCGCCATTAAACTAGAGTTGAGCACATGACCATCAGGGAGGAATTACACTTATGGCATGTTTAAAATGAGTGATGGGATGTGGCTGGTGGGACGATGATGATTAAAATGCCACATCCTCCTCTTTCCTTTGTGGCTGGTGGGACGATGACCTCATGCACCACCATTTGTCTTTGGCTCGACACCTCATCGAGGGAAGGGAAGTTTCTAAATTACCTTAATGATTGCTTCTTATTAAGTGGAAGTCGATAATGAAGTTTCTAAATTACTTGTGTTTTAATATAATAGTCACATTTAAATTGAGAGCATTTTATGTTTAAATATGGATGATTATTCTTCAAATTAAATAATAATATATCAGGATTTATTATTATTATTAGGAGTCGTCTAAAGAGCTGGAGGAATTGCCCGGACGGTCAAAATTGGCCGGAATCCGGGCAAAAAAATTTAAAAAATCTTGCAGAAACAGTGTTTGAATCCTGATTTTGACATTGGAAATGGATTCAGCACCATCAAAAACCTGTAGGACACCCAAAATATTAAACTTTGATAGTTATAACATGGATTTAGAAAAATTCCTGCCGGATTTTCTGAAAATCTTATCGGAATTTTCATGATTTTCAGGGCGATTCCTCTGGCTAGTTAGACTACGGCTTATTATTATTATTATTTAAAAGACTAGTATTAATTATAGTAATGGTTCAAGGATTGATGGTGAAGGAGTGTACAATTAAAAAAAAAATTTATATTAGAATATTTTATAATAATTTATTTTTAATTAATAAAAATAATGGTTTTACATTTTGACTTTTCATTTTCATTCGAATCTAATAATACATTGTAGTTGTTTATTATTTTAATTGTATTTTAAATAAATAAATAGATTAATCACTTTTAAAAATTCTTTAATTGTATAGATTTAATAACTCAATATGTAATTCCAATAAATTTTGATCAAACTATAAATAAAAGTAATAAAAAAAATGTTTAAATTATGTTCTTTTAATTATTTAATCATTTAATTTCGAGATATAATGAAATCATTAGTTCAATCCTTAAATTAACCCATGTCCATATGTGGTATATTAGTGATTATAATAGTAGTGGATATAATCAACCCTATATTAATGGAGAACTAGATTACTCCAATTACTAATAATAATGATGTTGATGATGGTTAACGTCCGTTGAGACCAATCTTTGGTCTATCGGACCTAAAGAAAAGAGTTGTTTTGTTTGATTTAAGATTTTATTTCTATGTTCAAAAATCTTGGAAAGAAGCCTCCCGAGCTCACTATAATTTTGACATCTTAAAAGGTTAGGAAGGTCAGTATTGCAACAAATATTATGAAATTAAGCTCTAATGTGGTTGTACGCGGGGCACTCTAAGAGGAAGTGATTTTCATCCTTGATGTTCATATTCTCACAAAGATGGCAAATCCTTTCCATCCATGGTGTTTTAGGAACTGTCCAACAACTTGTTCACTATGGAGCTCATGAGAGTTCGTTCTAATCTTGGCTATATTAATTTTCTTCTTTGAGATAGTTAAAACAAAGAGATACTTTTGATCTTCTAAGGTGGGGTTGATGACCTCCTTATAATACCTTAATTTTCTTTTAGCTGCTAGATCTTTCTCGCACCACATTTTTTCTTTGAACTTAGAAGTAACAATTTTTTTAATTTTATTCATGTTTTGCAATGCAACATTCTCATCGATCTCCCAATGGTTTAACTAGGCCCTGGTGTCTTTATACCAACCTCGTTTAAGCCTTAGGCGGTTTTGGCTGGAATTTAAAGCTAGCTTAGGAAGTCTATGGTCTCCTATGCTATTGATCTTGTGCTTGTACAATAAAAGCCTAGTCATAGCTAGGCTCTTGATAGGGGAAAGACCCACTTCTATAAGGAGAATAGGATAGGGTATATTGTTCTTAATTTTAAGGTTATAAGTTATAAAACACTTTTGGATTTTCTCAATCATTCTCCAGGATTCTCTAGAGATGTTGCAACCGCAAACCTCACATCCATATAAGATAACATGAGTGGCTAAAGTTTCAAAGAGGAGCTTCTTTCTATCCCAAATTACGAATTTTGCTATTTTACAATTATTTTCAAGACCAAAATACGCTTTCCACACCCAATTAATCCTTTTCTGAATGCTATAGTTCCAGTTGAGCTTCTGATGAATATCAATTCCTAGGTACTTGTAGGAAGACACTTCCTCCAAGTTACTATTGTCATACATAAAATTAGTGTAAGTGTCCTTCTTGGATTTGATAATCATAACTTTTGTTTTGTTAGTGTTAACAGACATACCCGTGGTAGAGCATAAATCCTTAAGAAGTCTAAGTTTCTTATCAAGATTAGATTGGCACCTTGTGAGAAGAAC
This sequence comes from Pinus albicaulis, assembly GCA_034641835.2. Lineage (NCBI taxonomy): Eukaryota > Viridiplantae > Streptophyta > Pinopsida > Pinales > Pinaceae > Pinus > Pinus albicaulis. Next base: position 1,199,371,979 of record CM076575.1, on the reverse strand, counting down.
AATATCGTCAGCATAGAGAAGAAGGATGATGACTATCCTAGCTAAGGTCATGCCAACACATCTTTCTTCCTCTAAACAACCTTCTAGCTTGTCGATGTAAATTCAAAATAGGGTAGGGGAGAGGGGGCAAACTTTTTTAACTCCGATATTACACTTAGTATCTTTTCACCACCCCTCATTGCTCTTTAACTTGGCAATTAAATTCTCATATAACCTTATAGAGGCTGCTCTTAGTTCGGAAGGAACATTTAGCTCTTCTAATCTATTCCATAGGTTGTTTCTACGAACCATATCGAAAGCCTTTCTAAAGTCCACAAAGCAACATAAGAGATTGGATTTATCATTGTGGCATTCCTCCACAATGATCCTAAGCGTAACGAGGTGGTCCGTTGTTGAGTGCTGCCTTCTAAAACCCGCTTGGCCTTTAGCCCACTGACCTTCACTTTCAAGCCAAGTGCTCAACTTCTATTCCAAAATAATAATAATAATAATAAATTTATTTTTATCATTTATTAATTATATATATAAGCTTATATAACTATTTTCAAAAAATATAAACATATTATATTTAATTATAAAAAGTCATACATTCAAATTCAACAAAATTTTAATATAAAAAATAAGAAAACAATTCCAAAAATAAAAGCTAGATAAATGAGATTTTTTTAAAAGTTTTAAGGTTTATTTTCAGATCTAATTTATCTAGAATCCAGTAGCAATTCATTAAAATCACAAGTTTAATGTGTGAAATTTGCACAATATAGGTTCCCAATGGGTTTTCTAATGTGTTGAATTCATATATTCAATAAAAAAACCAATTTAAACAATACAAAACAAAATTTAACTACACTTTTTTCTCATAATCAAAACACAATATATATATATATATATATATATATATATAAACCCGTACCATCATGTTTAGAAAACTTTGAAAAACGAACGATACCATATTATGTTCTCTACTAAACCTCTTCATTTGAAAGTCCGTATCTTCTATTCAACTTATTTATACTTCCTTGGAAAACCATGAAGTTAGATATTATTAAATTCAAATTGAATCCAACTAGTTTCACATGCTGAATTCAATTCGTTTCACATGCATTTGTAATTTTTTTAATGCATTCACATTAACATTGTATATTATGTTCACCACTTTTTTTTTCCTCGAGAAAAAGCGTAATTTTATTACTGTAGGTGAGTATAAAATTACAATGAGAGTCACAGGGATGTGTGAACAAAGATAAACAAACTCTAATCGTTTGTAGTCCCAAATCAGTTACAATGGAGATAAGTAATCCTGTGCATAGCCAGAACTAGAAAAAAAACCCTGTTCCATTTTGAAGACATGCTGATCAAAATAAATAGATAGAATGCTGCTTTCCAAGAGCAGTCCAACAAGAAATGATCTGAAAAGAAACTACCACAGAACCCAATGTTCTTCACAGATTAAAAAGCACAGCCCAAACAGTCAAAAGACCCGATGGATGAACCAATAGAGAAATATAACGCAACATATAGCCCATACAGTCATATGACCCGATGGATGCACCAACATAGCAATATAACGCATCATACAAGAAGAGATGTAGCGCCCCCCAGGGAAAAATCAATGTCAATGTGAATCATTTACAAGTGAGTCCAGCCCGCTCAAACAGCCCTTCAGGCAAGGAACCCAAGTGAAAAAACAAGTTTACGCAGCAACCATCACAAAAAGATGTAGAGTAAAAACTCTCACCAAAGTAAGCAGCCCGTGACATTCAGATGTCATTCCTGAAAAATAAAATCCAGCCCACAGTAGACCGTCCATCTTAACATGATCACCAAAAGAATCGGGGGATAATTCTCAACCACCTTCACCGATCTGTTGTGAAAGCACACCATGTGTATGAAATCTGTTGGCAATTCTTGTCAGACCAACATATAAACCTGTAGCCCCTTAATCAAATAATGATGGTTGGAAGTATTCAGAAATAACTCCATCCAAATGTTCTCTGATCCTCCAGATACCCTCGTCCTGCAAAATCCCCCTCTTTGAAGCTTGATCAGCCTCATCATTATTTTCTCGATAGATATGCTGACAGGAGTAAGAAACAAATGAGCAGAGCATCTCCCCAATAGAGCGACACATATTTTGTAAATGATGAACTCTGCAAATCTGAATTCCTTTTATCCAATTTATCACATTCAAGGAATCCCCAAAAAAATTTAACTGCCTGCAGCCTTTCTCCACATCGAACAACAAAATAATCTTGAGGCTCAGCAATTCAGCGTAATTATTTGTCCCTTCCCCAAGCCCAACAGAGATCTCAAACCAATGAGATTCCGAAAGAAACAACAGAGCTCCACCACCACAAACATTTTGCTGCATGGCTCCATCAAAAAAACCCCAAGGGTTCCTCCTATCAATATCCAATAGGAGGACCTCCCTCTAATTGGCAGCACGGATATGAGTAGGAAAAACAGAGTGCAAACCAACAGTCATGGCACCCACGATCTCTGGAGTACTGATAGAACCATCAAAAAGTAGACGGTTACAAGCCAACCAACAACCCCAAATAACGAGGAGAGGCAGAGCTTTTAGGTTTTGCACAGCATTAGACACCCACCATGAGTCCCAAGCATGAGACACAGTAATGCCCTCCCAACTACACTGGATACCCAATAACCTGGAACACTCCAGCCAAACACCTTTAATGAAAGGACGAGAGGCACGAAAATATGGTTAAGCGGTTCAACATCGGTTACTCGCTTGTTTAACTTGGTACCGGCCCGAGGGTAAATCCTCTGCGGACGGAAGCGATCCCTACTAGCCCCGGCGGGGGGTCTAGCAACAATCATCGAATGCTACGGCACAAGTTCCCCTGGTCGCAGAATAAATAAACCAATGATGGAGGCCTACCTGGAGTCCAGTGCTATGATTCGTAGAAGAGACAGCGTTCCCATTCCTCAGCCTCGGCAGATCACGATCCCCACGATCTCCATGAATGGACACCTGCACATGCAAGAAACAACATGAATACAAGCATAAAATCCAGAATACGCAACTATATATCAGTCAGAAAGGATATAACTCGTTATTAACATAAGCGAAAAACAGAGTGGAACCATAACCGGTAGTCATTCATTAATAAACAATCGAAAGAGAGTACAACCAATGTTCTGACGTCGCGGTCTCCTTCGGAAGGGTCCCCAGTCGTTCACGTCTCACAAAGCTCGCCAGGGAAAGGGCAAGCCTCTCTAGTGTCTCTCGACGATAGCCTCCTTGCTTGAGTCGGCCTTAAGGAAAGAATGAGGGCTCTTCCAACATGAAGGCTCTTGGGAATTTGGAGATTCAAAGCTTAGGCACTTCCAGACTAGCTTGCCATGGATCTGAGCAAGCTTTTATAGATGGGAAGGAGGGAGTTGGGATCCCTATTATTATGGGATTGGCCCTATCAACAAGGAAGGTTCCATAGAAGGTGGCAAAACTACTTCCCTTCCATAGAACTCCCGTAGCCAAACCTCCCAACTCAATATAGGCAGTGGTTGTGAGTTTTGTTCAAACACAACCACCATCTTTATTTAAAAACACTCGCTTAAATTGGTTGGCTGTTGCTGCTGCGGGACGGAGAGCGCCGATTGGTATTGGCTCTTTTGTAGGATTTTTTCCCCATTGGCGCGAGTGATGAGCGTACGCCGCGCCAATGCAAGGAGATGTCTCAAGGGCAAATAAAGCTCATGCTTAGAGGGATGCATTGATGATGTTTTCAAGGCATGACAATTTTCACAGGTCACAGAATGGGTCCTCCATTGTGCGGGATGGGGAATGGTAAGGACGGTGACAAATTACTGTGTAACAGATGCCCCCTAAAGTATGAGGCCCAAGAGGGAGAGGGGTGAAATGCTTTACGAGAACATGTTCAACTGAAGGCCCGCCGTCGGAAAACCTGCGCAGAAAGATACAACTGATATCTCAATTACATGATGTATAAGTGGTATGGACGCAGCCATCCGAAACAGAGTATGCTATAATCCGGATCCAGGGTATGGGCACAGCCATCCAACTAAGATCAAATAAATAGACTCGGGTATGGTCGCAGCCATCCAGTAAGTGAGTCATGTACATAGTGATAATAATCCACAATCGTAGCCTGGATTACAACAGACACAATCCAGGGTCTTGCGCTCCATCTCGACCAAAATAAAGTACAAGTTCAAGCATGCGAATATGTGAGCTAAAGTCGAACATGCAAGAACATCGTCTGATTACCAGCCAATGATGAGAGCTGTTAACAGACGCGAGAGGAACCACCAATAATGACAATGGCCCTCAAGGTACTACAGGTACAATCTATGGCGTGCGAATCAATGAGCTGGCGTCGAACACCCGTAGAATCACTCGATCGGATGAAAATGATGAAAACCCCACGTCGAATGCGACGAACCTGCCATTGAGGCATGCAGGCTCCAAGGTACCATAAAGGAGCCTCTAGATCAACTTCCTAGATAATGAGCTGAAGTCGACAGGAAGTGACCTTGATCGAAGGTGGGCCATAATGTTTCCCACATCATCAACACGAGACAGAGGAACATAATGTTTTGTTGTGAGATCGAGATCGTATGAGAATCGAGAGAAGGTTCGTATTTTCGGAGGCCAACTTCTCTGAACATGTCGCCGTGCAGCAGTGGACTTAAAGTATTTGACATCCAACGGATCAGAGGTCATGGTGACGAGGCAATGAGCAGATGAGAGGTCAAAAGGGATTATCCAAACCCACGGAGGCAAAGTGAAGAAATGAGATGAGATGTCCCCAACCCGACACGAATGCAGAAAAGTGCCATGTTCAAGAGCGACATACTGCCGACGACAACGATGATGGTTCCATTTTTTCCCCCACCATTTCTGGCGAGTACCCCAATTATTTTTGATAACAAGCTTGAAGGGGATAGCATATGATTGTAATATAAGTCCGCCCTTCGGGCGAATTCATCCTAGTGCATTTAACGAGTCCTAGGAAGGAGGAACTCGGAGAACATCATTTCGACTGGATCCGATGTCATCAGGGTTTAACGAGTCTGACAAAGGGAGAACTCGGCGTCTTTTCATGTTTAGAGAGTTTGAAAAGACAGCAGGAAAGTAAACTCCACAGGTCCCTTTTTGTAAATAGTTCCTCAGATTCGAAAAGGTAGAAAACAATATTCGAGAAAACCCCCTAGTCACGATAGGCTAGGGTATTCCTTTTTCGTAATCAATCTATCCCAGCCCGAAAAAGGGGTAAACGTATACTGGGTAGATGTCGATTCGTGTCCATTTTAACGAGATCGAAACGACAAGGGCCTCGACAATATTTTCATGTTTAGAGAGTCAGAAAAGAGCTGAAAGATGACTCCAAAGTGACTTTTTCGTGTATTTACCGAGTCCGAAAAAGTATAAAATACAACTCGTTTCCATCGTTAAAGTCGCAAAAAATTGCTGCTGCACATACCAAGCAAGCGTAAAACCCATTTTCGACATAACGTATTAAAATATTTGATAAAAATAACTTTTAAAACCCATCCTATGTCGAAAAAGTTATAAATATGCCAAAATGGTAAAAATAAAATTACATTTACTATTTACCTTGGTAAAAAGCAGCAGTGGTCCATTTGGAGTGCAAACTTCTGACGGCGATTGCGACAGATCCGGTTGACCATTCAGATTCTCGTCTGCTACAGGTAAGAGGCACTTCCCTGTACTTCATTTCAATCCATTTTTTAATAGTTTTCCCTTATGTATCAGCCCTCTGTGGCCCCTCTTTGAATTTTTAGGGCTGCGCTCATTGGCGCGAGTATCAGGCACGGACCCGCGCCAATGGGCTTTTCCATGCAAAGGGCTCGCGCCACGTGGCGCGACTGTTCACAAAATAGCTGCGCCAGCGGCCGAACCCAAAATTTCCGCCTAAAAATTCAAGATTAATCATTTTAAATGAAATTTGAAGCCTACCAGAGATCTAATCAAGGGTTAATGACCATGTGGATGCAGGAAATCAAGCAAAATGGTGATTGAGTGGAAAGAAAGAGAGCATGGAGAAGAGGATGAACAGGCCATAGAAAGTGAGGCTTGCATGAATGCCCTCAAAAACTGTGGGCTAAAGAAGTTCTTCCTTACACCCTGTCTACGAGCTCAGCCTGAGCTCCTCCAGTATCTGATCAGTATTTGGGACAAACATGAACAAGTGTTCAAGTTGCGAGACCAGGTATTGGAACTGGAGGTCTCCGATGTGTATTTCATAACCGAATTGTCCCGCAGAGGCCCGGTACCCATCCTGACTGGGAGCAGACCATCTGGCGAGAAGATGGAAGAAGTGATGGCATGAGTGTGCCAAGGAGCACAAATGGGATCAGGGAGCAAAAAGGTGGATATCCACACCATCCCCGATCTGGCATTGAGAGTTGTCCTACATACCATCACGCAGGCTGCAGGATCGCAGGCACCGCACGAGGCCACAAAGGCCCAACTCTTGCTGGCCTCAGAATGCATGAGTCCCTTATTGTTTGACTGGGCTACAGCAGTAACAATAAACATGAAGAGACAACTCACAAAATGCAAGAAAGCTAAACTGAAACAGTTTGGCTATGGTTCCATCCTGGTATCGTTCATTCTGGAACGCTTACCAATCTTCCAGGGCCAAGGGGCCATAGTAGCAGATCCGATACCACGAGAGCCAAGAATGGCTCGCTGGGCAGCACTAATGCCCAGAGCTGGAGGCGGCCAACAGATGTCCTGGAGGCCGGAGTTTTTTAGGTGGTTACAGCGCCAGTTGATTATAGTGGAGGACCGACCATATGCAGGAACTGACTTCACCGGAGACCCAGATCTCCCATTGCTAGAAGGAGATGACTAGGACGAGGAGTTGGGTAAGACCTCATGTTTTTTGATTTTTTATGTTTTATGTTTTTTTTGTTAATACACATTCGTCCTAACACATTTTATACATGTATGCAGATGTGGGCCCTGAGAGACCAGATGGGATGTCTCCAATCTCGCGGAGGACTCATCTCGCCCCTGATCCTCATGGAGAGGGCACAGGAGGAGAGGAGTTGATTCAGAATCTTGAGGGCATTACCCGGGGGATCCCGGACTATGCTCGGCTGGCGGACGTACCGATGGCGTACCAACGTCATACGGTGGGAGTTCCAAGTCGGATCCACCGAATCCTGAGACGCTTAGTGCGTGCAGTTACATGCTATCATGAGCACCATGCGGATTAGCTCTTAGGGATTATACCACACATATTTTTTGAGAGACATATCGTCTCCGGATGTACTTAAGACGATTATGTATATTTTGACTTTATGTGACACACTCTATGTAAACATTTCGATATCTATATATATATATGCATATCTATTTCTGGATGGATCTTTCTTTACATGTGATGATGATTTACAAATTGCGCAAATGTCTGTCTAATACCAAATTTGCTACTGCATATGTTAATGTATTCAAATGCCTGGGTATATGATGATATGTAATGTAGTCAAAATTCCTTTCCAGTAATCGAATACGCAGATACAGACGTAAAATGGACGGGTTTCTTACCGAATAGTGTCCGTTCAGTTGTAACACTACAAGTTGCGAATCTAGATACACGAGCAATTCACGGATACCAAGGTTTACTGCCTCGGTTAATAATTCTAACACAGCACTATATTCCGCGATGTTGTTTGTAGTACATCCTAGACACACTCCTTGCAGGTTGACCAACTCACCAGCAGGATCATAGATTACCCAGGCTGCTGAAGACAGATTCCTGGTACTACGGGAGGCACCATCCGCGAAACCAACAAATGGATGAATAGACATCTGCACAACCAGCAAGACCCGATCAGCAGAAAGATGTTTACAAGGCACACCACACCATACATGCACACAAATGAAAAACACACACCTATGTACACACACCACACCAAGAAATCACTTCAGGCATAGTACTTTTTGAGGTACAACCCATTACTGGGCTGCGCCAGCGGAATTCCTTCATAATCTATAAGCTCGTAAGCCCCATTTTTCAAAACGTGTTTTACTATATAGGGCCCATGCCACATAGGCTGGAACTTACCGGCTCCAATCTTGTCATGTGCTTGATCGTACAGGAGGACGAGGTCTCCTTCGATAAAGGAACGAGGAGAAACAGATTGATCAAAATGAGTTTTGACTCTCTTCTTTTGTGCTTCGATAACCAAAGCAGCCAGACGACGAGTTTCATCTAACCGTTCCAGATACAGAAGACGTTCTTCCTCAGCATAAGTATTAGGTAGAAGTTCCACAGCTAATTTCAACGAAGGAATCTCACATTCAACCGGAAGAGTTGCTTCCAGACCATACACCAATTGAAATGGTGTGAACCCAGTTGCACTCTTTGCAGATGTTCGGTATGCCCAGAGGGCTGAGAACAGTTGGAGATGCCAATTGGATTTGTGAATACCAACTGTTCGCTGAAGCATAGTGACCAAAACCTTGTTCACTGCTTCAACCTAACCATTCGCTTGAGGGTAATATGGTGTTGAGCTGTCGTGACGCAAACCCAACTTTGAAGTCAGCTCCGCCATCATATAATCTCGAAAATGAGTACCGTGATCAGTGACGATGGCTTGAGGAACCCCGAACCGTGCAATAACGTGGTTGAATATAAATTGAGTAGTCGTTTTCCCGTCAGCAGCTAGTGTAGGCATCGCCTCGGCCCACTTGGTGAAGTAGTCGACGACGACAATTATATACGCATGCCCCCCGGCCGAGTGAGGGTTACACGTCATAAAATCCACGCCCCATTTCGCAAAAGGGCCGACGGTAATAACGGGATGCAAGGGTAAAGGCGGCGCACGCATCTTGCGCTGAAATATCTGGCATGCATGACATTTACGGACTGCAGTGATACAGTCTTTGAATATGGAAGGCCAGAAATAACCTGCTCACAGAATTTTCTGGGCAGTAGCATACCCGGACATATGTCCACCACAGGCGCCACTGTGGCAGTCATTTAGGACCTTTTCAGCCTCTTCCAAGGTTAGGCATCGCCGGAGCACCGAATCTACTCCAATGCGGTATAAGGTATCTCTTACTATACGGTAGGGCTGGGACTGGTGCCGAATCCGACGGCGGGCAGCTTTATCCAACTTAGACTGAAATGTCGAGGTCTGAAGATACACTATTATGTCACCGTACCAAGGGCCACGAGTACTGATGAGGAAAAGCGTTTCGTCCGGTATATGGTCTTCAGAGTGTGAGGGAGCAGAGTCTGTAGGGAGAGAGCATATCAGATCCGCGAAGACCAGTGATTTAGTTGACTTAGCAGTAGTAAACTCTAATTCAAACTCCTGCAGGATAACAATCCATTTGGAGTACTTGCCCCCTAGTAATTGTCTAGAAATAATATACGTCATAGGGTTGCAGTCTGAAACCACTGTTATCGTACGCAAAAGGATGTAATGGCGAAAGCACTGTATAGCGTGTACTGCTGCTAATGCCAACTTCTTGACATGAGCATAACGCGTTTCTGGATCGAGAAGGTTCTGTGACAGATAATAAACAACATGTTCATCACCGTTATCGTCATCCTGCACCAAGACCATGGCTATGGTGCTAAATGCGGCGGCAAGAAATAAAGTGAAGTCGCGGTGGTAGTTCGGAGGACGAAGCAACGGAGCATTGACAAGCAACGTCTTCAGCTTCTCAAAGGATTGCTGAGAAATTTCGTCCCAGTGGAAGGGAACGTTCTGCTTTAATAAACGAGTGAATCCTTTGGCCACCTCGGCATAATTCGGGATAAAGCGCCGAAGAAAGTTCGCTTTCCCTTGCAGACTCTGTAACTGATATAGGGAGGAGGGTGATGGGAGATTTATGATGGCCTCGACCTTTAAAGGGTCAAGGAGAATTCCGTCCTTTGAGACTATGAATCCTAAAAGATGGCCAGAATCAACGCAGAAGACGCATTTATGAGGATTAAGCCTAATATTGTAGCGCCTGCAACGAAGAAAGATTTGGCGGAGATGCTCAGGATGGTCCTCTCGCTTAGCCGAATGGGCTGGCAAGTCGTCCAGATAAGGCTGAACGATATGGCGAGTGTCATGAAAAGCGTAGGACATCGCACGCTGAAAAGTGGCTCCAGCGTTCTTCAAGCCGAACGGGAGCTTTTTATACGTGAAAGTACCCCACGGACAGATGAATGTGGTCTTGTGTTGATCCTCAGGTGCAATATTGATCTGATTATATCCTGAGAAACCGTCCATCAAGGAATAGATCTCACTTCCGGCACATTCGTCGATAATCTGATCTATGAACGGAGTGGGATAATTATCCTTTGGACAGGGGCGATTGATGTCGTGATAATCAACACAGACTTTAATCTTACCCTAATTTTTATCGACAGGGACAATGTTAGACACCCATTCTGTGAGGGGGATAGGATAAATAAAACCCGCGTTCAGAAGTTTTTCAACTTCTGCCTTAATGGCGGCGGCTTTCCGAGGATGCATGGGGCGTAAGCGTTGGCGCACGGGCTTCGCACCTGGATAGGTTGGAATCTCATGCACTACGATACTGGGATCAATCCCCGGCATTTCCTCGTAGGACCATGCGAAAACATCTCTGAATTCCTTAAAAAGCTCATTATATACTTGAATCTCATCGGGAGAACAAGTCACACCCACATGAATATTCTCAACGATCCCCGGTTTAACGAAGATGTTGATCGGGATGGTTTGAGTAATGTTACTCAGGTTACCCTCCGAAAAAACCTCGTGCGTCAAAATGGGTGTTTGAAGAGGAGGGGTAGGAACCTGAGTAGCATAACGCTCCAGACAGTCAGTCATTGCCCCCAAGCTAGGCATAAAAGAGGAGCGATGATGTCCATCGCCCCAAGGCAACTCCTCAAGAGACATAGTTTCAATGATAGCCTCATCGGAAGGAAAAGTATCTTTGAGAGGATCAGGTGAATCGACCTGACCAAGCCAGGGGGATTGAGAGTAGACGTCGAGAGCCATGCTCAAAGGAGCATGCTGAGGAGGTGGAGGATCAGATGCGGAAACAATTTCACAGTAGCTGATCTCTACTGGAGTCAAGGGCATTGATTCTCCAAACTCAAACACCTGCTCAGGCGTAGGAATAAGCCAGGGGTCATCGGACCTGGACATCATGTTGACTTGAGCGGTGTGCAGTGGCGGTGCGGGAAAAATACCCATGAGGACCGGGTCTTTGAAGAGACCAGGTCCTACACTGTCCGGGGGATTCGAGATTTGATCCACGTATGGCACGTTGTTCTCAAAGGTAGAGGTGAAAAATGACAACTGATCCACCGTGACAATTTTTCCCTCATGAGGGAACTTAAGAAATCGAAAGACGGTGGACGACACACAAAGCATGGCATGAGTCCAGTTGCGGCCAAGAAGTATATTGTAGTTGATTTTAGCGTCAACCACTTCCACTTCCACGTTGACAGTCTTCCCCTGTAATTTGATCGCTAGACTCTCGAGAACACCCAGGGGTTTGGATTCCCGACCATCAAATGCCTCAAGGGCATTGGGAGATGATGAAAGGGCTGGAGAGCCGATGGCCTTCCAGCAAGCGGAGGACATAACGCAGGTAGATGCACCTTCATCCACGATGGCCCTATGAATGTTCAGACCGTTAATCCCGACTTGAATAATAAGAGCGATTTGATGTGGAATCCGGGGAGTGAAATTCTCTAAATCGAAGGTGAGAAGACTCGAGTCGGCGGGATCAATGCCCCCGATCGCAGACAGTAAAGCCTTCCGTTGCGAAGGACAACTTTAAAGAATTTCTAGCGCAGACATAGCAGACGGCGCCTGTGCCAAATCCTCAAAAATGCTGTAATGTTGAGCGGCACGAGCATTCGGATTATAAGAAGATCTTCGAAGGACACCTTTAGAAGGTGGTTTCACAACGGGTTCAGGAGTAGGCTTCTCGATTTCCAACGAACCGGAGGCAGGTAGGGGAGGCGGTCCATCCGCAACTGCCTTCCCGGGTGCCTGCCGCGATTCGTTGTAATCCTTCGACCGCGTAGCGACAGAGATAGGTGCAACACTCTTCATCATGAAAACCTGAGACCCAAACGGTGCAGATGATGACGACTGTTCGACCATCTGGGTCTGCTGAGATGGGAATGGCTCTTTTAGAATAGCCGGAGTCCCTTTAGGGCCCTTGAGAAGTTGACTAACCTCGGATCGTCGTGGACAATCCTTAGTATAATGGTCCCCTTCACAAATGAGGCAAGGGTACTTCGGTTTACGCTGAGAGCCATCCTCAGTACGAGATTTAGATTCTGGCTTCGGGGCATCAGATTTAGATTTTCCTTTGCCCTTCTTTTTCCCCTTGGAATTTTTCTCCGTATGATTGGCCTGAACGGCATTCACTTCCGCGGTTTTACCAGAATCGGAGGGGGCGGGATTAGCAGGAGCATTGTTGGAAGAATTAGACTTTTGCTTCCCATTCGAAGATTTCTTCGAATTCTGAGAGACAGAACCAATGACACCATCCACCGCAGGGGTAGGCGGAGCCTTAGAGGTTCCGGACCACGGGGCATCAGGAAAGATATCATAAAGCGTGCCGGATTGAGAATATACAAGATCCAGATATTGGGCACGTGCAATGGCTTGTTCCTTTGTCACACACGCTCCCATCGCAATATCCTGAGCGATTTTATTCACAAAGGAGGTGGTGAACCAGTGAGTCAGTATCTGATCAGGTATGTGAAACTTGATCAGTCTACGACGGCGCCGCCACTCATGAATGTGATCAGAGATGTGAGTGGCTTTGTCCTGCTTCAGAGAAGTCAGGAGGTGCGTCCCGGCTTCATAACGAACCGGTAACTGGAAGTGCGTGAGGAAAGTCATGGCTAAAGAATTGAAATCTTGGAAAATGCCATGGGATAACTCTATGTACCACTTAGTAGCAGCTCCATTTAAAGTACGTTGGAAGAGGCGCAGGCGAATCGAATCGTCGACCCAAGAGTTAGACGAACACCAAAGATGATACGTCATCACATGCGCCTGGGGGTCCTCTCCAGCTTTTCCCTCAAACTTGTGGCAATCACCTGGTATCTTGGTGGGAACCGGAGGCCAATATGGATTATGTAAAATCGGATCATTGGTCAACTTTGAAACATCCGGCAACTCCAAGGTGGCCAGGAACGGCAATGGCGGATTGACCGGCATGCCAGACCCAGGATGAGGACTGTTACCTGTACTCCACAATGGTTGTGAATATCCTTGCCCACATGGGTTCTGCCCCGTAGGATTCTGACCGTAGGGGGTGTAGGTCGTATAACCAGACTGATTTGGATGCTGGTAACCAGAGTGTGGGGCCTGATAACCAGGGTAGGGACCCTGATTATATGTCGGCCTGGTGTAAGCAGCGTTCGGATTCGGCTGCTGAGTATAGGTAAAACCGGGTGGAGGAGGATAATACTGAGAGCCTTTGGGGTGGTTATAATTCGGTTGAGATTGACCATGAGGATAATAACCACCCTGAGGATGAGTAGGCTGCTGAAAAGTGGAACCTTGCGGAGCTTGATAAGTAGGGCGTAGCTGTTGATTTGGCTGCGGCATTGAATGAGTCGGCTGCTGAGAAGGGTTAATAGAATGAGCAGGCTGCCCTGAGTGAACAGGTTGACCCGATTGAGAGGGCTGCCCTGAATGAACAGGTTGACCCAGATAGACAGGTGGCACCGGTTGAGCAGGTTGGCCTGGTTGTGAATGAGCCCCAGGTTGTACCGGATGGGCCGATTGGCTTGGAGGCGGAACACCAGGTTGTACCGGATGGGCCGGTTGGCCTAGTGGTGGAACAGGGCCAGGTGCTTGCTGAAAACCGGTTTGAACCGAAGCGGAACCATAGGATGGTCTCGACTGATATGCAACGTTAGAAACAACAGGATACTGAGATTGCATAGGTAAAGAAGGTTGGATTTGCCCCCCCCCCCCTCGGACCATAGACCAGTCCAGGTTGATACCCCGGCTGAGGCTAAACAGGTTGACCGGAAGGGCTATAATATTGTCCTTGCGGACCGTACGATGGCCCTTGTTGGCCAACAGGATAACCTTGCATGGGCTGCCCCTCTGAATCATAAAGATAGCCAGGTTGGCCCACAGGTTGGCCTTGGAAAGGCTGTCCTTGCGGGTTATAAGCCTGGTTATAAGGTAAACCTTGAGCATAGAGGTAAGCCTCAGGAGCGAGTAGACGTAAAATCTCCCCGTGCTCATCATACTGACCTGGGAAAGCATACACGGGAGTACCATCCTGTGCATAGTGTGAAAAGTAAGAGCGGTTAGGATCTTGGGAGGATGGTCCAACCTCGGCGTTCGGCTGTTGCAAAGACAACCGATACTCCTCCGGAGAGATGTTCTCCGGTATAGCAGTCGCTAGATAAACATCTTCAGGAGTTGGCACAGCCCTTGCAGCAGATGCTGTGACAACAGGAGAAGAGGAGGCCACACAGACAGTGGGCCGGACGGGAACAGAAGTAACGGGCGTCTGAGGAGACACCCCGGGCGTAGTAGCAGCTGGCCTCGGAGAGGGAGCTGACACTCCCATAGAGGCTGCGGCGGAAATGATCTGACCCAAATATCTGTATCCCTGTGGTAACGAGGGATTGGCTGTTGACATGTCAGCCAGCTCAGAGTTGTCTCCCTGAAATAATCTTCGTGGGAAGAGCTGATAGTCTTCACCAGACGTTGGGATTTCCTCACCAGAATCACTCATGGTTGATCCTGCCGTTAAATCTCACAAGAGATGGCGAGGACTAGGAGGAAATACAACAGCAACAAAAGGCAAACCCAATGTAAGAGAAAGGAAATCAGCTCCTAATCTCAATTCAGACACAGGGTCCGAAAAGGGCCAATTGAACTCAGCTGGTCCTCCAAAGGGTTGCTCAGCAAGAACCGGTCCCCCGTCAGGAAACTCAGAAACAATAGGCTGCTGCGGTTCAATAGAGGATTGGGAAGCCTCTGAAGAATCGTCCGTGTAAGGACTACCAGTATACGAAACCGAAGGTTCCGCCACTGTGGCAAACGACCAGAGAAAAAGAAGCAAACACACACACGGGCTAAAAAAGAGTCAAGACACACGATCAAACGGTCAACAAGCAATATCTAACAGGGAGTATAATCGTGGGTGATTAATTTTTACCACATTGAAAAATAAGAAACTTCACCGTTTCATGTTTTAAGAGTCGAGAAACGATAAAATATGACTCTATCTCTTTCAGATTTGACACAAGCGTGAAAGGACAAGCGCTTGACGGTCTTTTCAAATTTAGGGAGTCAGAAAAGACCAAATTACTGCTCAGGAATACTAGGCACAAAGGGTGTACCAAATAACCGTGAACTGCAATATACACCTTGGTTTTAATAATGAAAAAGAAATCAACCAAGGACTTTCCGTACGTGCAGGCAATCTCCCCGAATGTTGTGTTCGGTGTATCATGGGTATAGGGCGGCAAACTTGGCTTCCTGTGGATAAAGGATTGAAAACCTAGAAGGGTCTCCCTTTATATACGCGACGGTACGGGGAGCACAAGTCCATACTAGCGCTGTCTAAAGCCAAAAGGCGAACGACAACTGCTAGGTTTAAAGACGCCGGAACACGTCTCTAGCCTAGACCTTTAAATGTGTTTCGTTAGATTCCAATGCTGCCTTAGTGTAAATTGAGTAGATTTTAAAGTTGATCTTCAATTACGTTTCAGTTTTCAGGCCCTAACGAATGTGTTGTTTCAAAAACTCCTAAATGCAAAGCTACATGCCACAGTACACCATTTCGTTCGATGAAAACTAGCTACAGAAGAGTTGAGAGTCTTTACACAAACAAAATGATCGGAAGATAAACAATGAGATTTCTAATGCAACTAATGAAATCGAAAATTTTTCATTCCAATCACTAATTACTAGTAAAATCGAAAATTTCCAATTTGCACTAATCAACCAAAAGCAAAAGAGATTTTTTTTGTAATTTTCAATGTTTGATAGCTAGATGCACTAAAAAAACTGAAAATAAAAGAGAAGCAACTTGAGAAACGATATTGACAGAGCAAAATGAACAAATTTCACTCAATGACACAAGCAATCAGATCTCAAATCGACCAAAGTCTCTCAAAACCAAGAAAAAGACTCAGAGGCTCCAATGCACCGTGTGATCTAGGCCCAAAGCAAGACCAAACGAAATTAGAATGAAGAAACGAGCGATCACCCAAAAATCGTAACAAAACAGTGAAAAACTACTAAAAGAATGCGGAGGAGCAATCAGAGAGTTGACTGGATGAACGAAACACCGAAACTCCCAAGGAGGGCTCGATACACAAAGCCACTAAATGCCCTAGGGCTTAAAACGTGAAATCGATAGAGAAAAGCAAACAACCAAAGGACGAAGGCAAATTCCCAGTCAAACAGGACCCCAACACACTCAGGTAGTTGAAAAATCAAGAAGAAAAACACTGACCAGACCTAGAGAGCTCAAAACTGAGCAAACTCAAATACCCTACAGGAGTGGTGCGACTGTAAGGCTGCAACTGGCGCCAGCAAGCAATTGACGCGGGATATACAAAAGCAACATGCGCCAATTGGCGCGACTGTTGGGCTAAAAAGCGCACCAGTTGAGTTTCTCAGCCAAAAACAAAAAAGAACTACTCCAGAAGCAGATCAATGTAAACTAAGCAAACCAAGAAGCAAAAAACAGCAAAAGAACCCAGCCCAGAAGGCTAAACAAGCAAGGAAAATCATAAAACAATCAAAACGAGACAATCCAAACGAGACAGTGAAAACTAAACGATTCCCCAGCGGAGTCGCCAAATTGTTGAGGAGGTAAATCCCCTCTGCGGACAGAGGCGATCCCTACTAGCCTAGCAGGGGTCTAGCAACAATCATCAAATGCTACAACGCAAGTTCCTAATTGCGAATAAATAAGCCAATGATGGACGCCTACCTGGAGTCCAGTGCTATGATTCGTAGAAGAGACAGCGTTCCCATTCCTCAGCCTCGGCAGATCACGATCCCCACGATCTTCGTGAATGGACACCTGCACATGCAAGAAACAACACGAATACAAGCATAAAATCCAGAATACGCAACTATATATCAGTCAGAAAGGATATAACTCGTTATTACCATAAGTGAAAAACAAAGTGGAACCATAATCGGTAGTCATTCATTAATAAACAATCAAAAGAGAGTACAACCAATGTTCTGACGCCGCGGTCTCCTTCGGAAGGGTCCCCAGTCGTTCACGTCTCGCAAAGCTCGCCAGGGAAAGGGAAAACCTCTCTAGAGTCTCTCGATGATAGTCTCCTTACTTGAGTCGGCCTTAAGGGAAGAAAGAGGGCTCTTACAGCACAAAGGCTCTTGGGAATTTGGAGATTCAAAGCTTAGGCACTTCCAGACTAGCTTGCAATGGAAATGGGCAAGCTTTTATAGATGGGGAAGGAGGGAGTTGGGATCCCTATTATTGTGGGATTTGCCCTATCATGAAGGAAGGTTCCATGAGAGGTGGCAAACCACTTCCCTTCCATGGAACTCCCGTAGCCAAACCTCCCAACTCAAAATAGGCAATGGTTTCTGAGTTTGTTGAAACACAACTTCCGCCATATTTATTTAAAAAACACTCCTTAAATTGGCTGGCATGACTCCTGCTCTGGGACAGAGCGCCAGTTGGCGCGGCCTCTTTGTAGGATTTTCCCCATTGGCACGAGTGATGAACTGTCTGCCCGCGCCAATGCAAAAGGAGATGTTTTCATGGTTTTTTTCAAGGAGATGTCTTTAGGGAAATTGAAGCTCATGTTTAGAGGAATGCATTGATGATGATTTCAAGGCATGACAATGTTCACAGGTCACAAAATGGGTCCTCCATTGTGCGGGACGGGGAATGGTAGGGACGGTGACAAATTACTGTGTAACAAGGGCCCTGAAAACATCTGTGTTGCAGCACATCCCAGGTAGGGACTTTATTTTCAAGGACACACCACATAAAAAGGCGAGTCTTAGGTGGACAATTCAGTTTCCAGAGTTTCTTTCACCACCACCTCTCCTCACCCAAGACAACCCTAGCACTAGGTTTTGTGTAGCCAGCCTGGGGAGAATAGGTCCCCGAAGGATCAAAATCCCAAGCAATCTTGTCCTCCCTATCCAGAAGCACAATATGAGCATGTTTTAAAGCACGAATATATACATCCAGTGCCCTCTCATCATGTTCATCCAGCCCCAAAGAAGAGGCTAATAACCAAAGCTGAATGCCCAACCTTCTCCGAACCGGATCAGCAAGTTGGGAGAGAAAAGTAATCCCTCGCTGCCTTAAGGCCTCAACCGTACGCCTGGGAAGGAGGTTTTGAAGAAAACTTCCCATCCAAGGATCCTCACCAACCCAAAGCTTCCTGCCACTACCCACGTCCCAAGCCAGGCTTGTTTCCAGAATGTGAAAAGATTTAACCAGAGCCTTCCAAATCACCGAACCACCAACAAAGGATTTTCTTGGAATCCTTATCCAATCAACAATAGAAAAAGGATCAATATATTTCTGAGAGATCACCTGAGTCCAAAGACTATCCACATTGATGAGCCTCCACCCACCCTTAGCAGCAAGAGCCTGAGAAAAAAGAAAAATATTTTTCAGACCCCAACCTCCAAACCCTTTTGGGATAGAAATTTTCTCCCACCGAACCCAAGGGGTCACCAAATATTCCTGTTTCCCACTCCAAAGGAATCTAAAGCAAGTCCTCCTGGCTGCCTCCAAAATACCCTTTGGAATCCAAGACAGGGACAGCCAATAAACCGGGACAGCCTCCAAAACAGACTTAACTAAATTCAACCGCCCAGCTCTAGACAACCATTTATGAGACCAAACTTTTAAACGTTTTTCCAGCTTTTCCAACAACCAGCTCCAATCATTTTTCCTATAATCATTGGGTTTTAAATGGAACCCCAAATAATTCAGTCCAGCATCCAAACCAACAGAATTATTGGGAAAGATCCTCACGAACTCTCGCCTCTCCTCATCCATCAGAAAATGTGTAGTGATGGATGACTTCCCAGAATTCACTTCCATTCTCGTAGCCTTGCCAAACATGTCTAGAATCTCACCAATGGAGATAGCATCACGCACCGACCCAGAACAAAATATTAAAACATCATCAACAAAAAGTAGATGAGTGATGTAAAAGTTAGGAGCAACCTGTATGCCCTTCAAGGAGCCCTGTCTCTTTGCCTCATGAAGAGCTCTGCTCAAACCCTCAGCAATCAATAAAAATAAAAGGGGAGAAAGGGGGCAGCCCTGGCGCAGCCCCCTTTCAGCATGAAAAAAGGGAGATGCAGCCCCATTAATCAGAACAGAGAAGGAGACAATTGTAATACAGCTCATAATCCATCTTATGAAGCCAATGCCAAAACCAAGGTGAGTCAGGAGCATGCGAATATATAAACAGCTTACCCGGTCATATGCTTTGGAGAGATCTATTTTCAGCACAGTCCCTTTGAGGTTATTTGGCTTCATGCTGTGGAGAGCCTCTTGTGCAGTTCCGATTGCTTCATGAATTTGACAGCCTTCCATGAAGCCAAATTGTTCACCAGAGATATGAGTAGAAAAAATGCCTTTGAGTCTTCTCGCAACCACCTTGGAAATCACTTTATAGATACAGTTGCACAACGAGATAGGACAGAAATCAGCCAGAGAAAGAGGGTTATCCACTTTCGGAATAAGTGCTATGAAAGTGGAATTGAAGCACGCAGGAATCCGCCCAGAAATCCTGGTATCCTCCACAACTTTCAATAGATCTGTCCCTAAAACATCATAAAGAGCCAAGAAAAACTCGGTCGACCACCCATCTGCCCCAGGACTTTTGTCTTTTTGGAAGCTATGAAGAACCTCCTTTAATTCCTTCTCAGAGACCTCAGCCATCAAAGATCTGTTATCAGCCTTCTCCACAAACCTCAGAAAATATTGAGCAACTCTTATCACCTTCGCAATTGATGCATGAGCTGGGGCCTTAAATAGAACCTTGAAATGATCAACCCCCAGCTTAGCTTTAGCCTCAAATGAAGAATGCTCAATGCCCTGACCATCTCGTAAGCTCCATATAGTATTAACCGCCTTCCGACCATGAGCATATGCATGAAAATTTTTTGTATTATCATCCCCACATGCCAACCATGTGGCCCTACTCTTCAACCTCCAAGATTCCTCCTTATCCATAAGAAGGGAGTTCCTTATTTTTTCAAGAGAAACAAGAGTGTCTTTTTCAACTTGGGATTGATAGCCCCCACCAATCCCCTCATAAATCAGTCGAAGATCCTCTTCCACCTGCTTCAGCTCCACATCCTCCCTCTGTCTCTTAGCAGCTGACCAAACTTTCACAGCATCCTTGATGCGTTTTAAATTTTCAGCAAATTGAAAAGCTGCAGACAGAGGACTATCCACCATAAAAGGAATCCACCTATCAAGAACAAGAGCTTTGAAAGAATCGCCCCTGAGCCAGATTTTGTTGAACTTTAAAGGGCTAGGAGGCTGCCTAGGCCCGATCTTGAACTCGAGAAAGATAGGAAAATGATTAGATGCACCCCCACTTCCGATCCACTGCCTAATCTGAAAAGGCATGTCCACAATCTGCTCAGCCACCAGGAAACGATCAAGTCTCTTCGCTATTCTGCCTTCAGCACATCTATTTTTCCTCCAGGTAGGTTTCATCTTTAAGGGCTCAATATCGAGCAAATGATTCTCCTCCAATTTTTGTGTGAAATATCCAGTCAAAGAATCGACTTGTGCATGGGGGCCCCAGACCTCAGACTGGCCCAAAGTAAAGTTCATATCCCCTCCCAAAATCATCGAGTCTCTCTTGAGTATAGAGTTACCCAGGAGGGAATCCCAGAATGGGATCCTGTCTTGATATGGGCCATAAATATTTAAAATATTAAATACTTCACCAAGCTCCATCGATAAAAAATTAAATCCCAGGACCAACTCCAATCCCCAGAAGTTCTGAGATTTGATTGTTCTTTCGTTCCATCCGACAGCCAATCCACCCGACCTTCCTCTAGCATCCATCGACTCAAAAGTCCATCCTGGCAACCATCCTTCCAATCTAGCTTTGACCACCATCCCTTCACCTAAAGTCTCTTGTAGCAGAATAATATTCGGACAATCCAAAAAAATAATTCTCCGGAAAGCAGCTTTCTTATGGGGACCTGCCAAACCCCTGCAATTATAGGAAATTATCTTCACTACACACCAGGCTTCAAGGATTGGCTTGCTCTAAGCGCCCTGTCAATCGAAATCTGCCTCCCATCATGAACATCCAACATAGCTCGATCCTGAGCTTTTGCTAAAAAAGATATCCTGCCCCTGCCCCGAGCTGATGGGGATTTTCCCCTCCCGAACCCACCTGCACCTTTTTTAGCACTAGATCTCAGATTATATCTAGTGACCAAAGGGGCTAAGGTTACCACAGGGGCCAACATCTCTTCACCAGGGTCGATAACAGAAACATAAGCCTTCTCGTGGAGTGCAGGCTGAGAAAAATCTGGCTGAGAAAAAGTGGTAGGAGCAGCAATAGGAACCTTACCGTAGACTTCCTTTCGAACCGAGACTGAAGACGAGATCAAGTTTAAAGAAATATTGATGGCAGGGGAGAAAGGAAAGGAGCCCATGAGTGAAGAGTTCAACAAAGTTAACACTTCTTTCAACATACCATCATTCTTCAATTGGAAATCTGCTCCATAATGGCGACTATGAACCTTCACAACAGATAACGCTCCACACCCAGAAATCTGAGAGAGCGACTCCTGCCCAGAAGATGGACCAGAATCCGCACTCAACGCCTGGAGACCAATAGCAAGCAACATACTAGAAACAAAGGCATCTGAAGTCGAAACGCTTGAGAAGGTTGAAGTAGGCAGTGGCTGCATATTGGGAGGACCAGGGCCAACCCCCTTCACGAAAGGTTCCACCACAGATGGACTAGACCCCCGTCTTTTAACATTTCGAGAGGGAGCACCACATTCGTAGGCAGGATGGCCATAAACATGGCACCGACGGCAACGGAAAGGAACCTTCTCATAGTCAAGGATCTGCTTAATGTCATAATGCCCCCACCAAAGATTTAGAGATTCTGCAAGACCTTCTCTGATGTTAATCATCACAAGGATTCTAGAAACCCGCCTGAGATTTGTCTTAAAGAAAGATAGATCTGCCTCTAAGAAGTCCCCAATCGTATTGCCTATACCACGGAGATGTTCCCCTGTCCAGTAATGAAGAGGAAGGCCAGGTAAACGAACCCACAAAGGGACCAAATCCACCCTTTCCCTACGTGCATCAAAGAGAGGATGCCAAGGTTTTAGAAGCATAGGAGAATGATCTACAGCCCAACACTGATGCATCACCCACTGGATATGATCAGAATGCAAAAAATTGAAAGCAAACCACCCCTTTGAGAGGGACACCACCTCAGGCACATAACCAAGAACAACTTTCCAATGCACTTCAGCCCAAGCAACAACGGTTTTCAAGGCGAAAAGCCTCCCCACAGCCCTGCCAACCAGTGTTCTGGTAGCCAAAAGTGAAACCTGCTTCCAACCTATGTCTTCACCCAAGACATAGTTATACTCTGCTCTTTTGACCTTGATCCATTTCTTTTTTCTGCCCCCCTTTCTCGACGCTCCAGCCTCCTTAGCATTTTTTGGGCCTGTCTCTTTAGTGCCTTCAGAAACACGAACCCCACTTTGTTATTCCCAGCTAAAATGGCTTGGATTAGCTCTCAAACTCTCCCTTTCACTGAAACCGTCCACCCTTCTATACGTGAGCACAGAAGGATCTTGTTCGATTTCATACTCTACCAAAAAGACTCTCTATAAACCACCCAGTTCTGAAACCTTCTCTCTCGCATTCAAGCACTGATAGAGTCCTTTCCCCTTCAGAACATGACCCTTTTCCAGTTCCGCGCTTCTGCTAACAAACAAAACTCCTCCCGCCCTCCCATCAAAACTGCCTTCGAAAACAGATGTCGACAACCTTTTGTCCAAGAGAATTGGGGGCTCCACCTCTCCTTGTGAAAACAACCCAATCTGCACACCAGTCCTGGTCTAGTCAGAGTGTGAAGATGCGCGCATTCCCTGCACATTCTCAGTCAAATCCCTGGTCTGTTCATCGAAAGCAGAAACACACCCATTGCCATTCAAAAACACCTGTCTCCCGCCCAGCTCCATCTCCCTCCAACAAATTGCTAGTCTTACCTATGTTGACCACTAAACCTCTTCATTTGTAATTTTTTAAAGCATTCACATTAATATTGTATATTATGTTCACCACTAAATCTCTTTATTTGAAAGTTTGTATCTTCCACTCAACTTATTTATACTTCTTTTGAACCTTTTCAAAGGAAGCATCTTCAACTAAATCTTTTTTCTTTAAGTTCGATAAATCAAAGATTGGTCTCAGTGGACGTTAATCATTATCATCAGTAAATTCAAATTGAATTCAATTTGTTTCACATGTGGAATTCAATTTGTTTCACATGCATTTGAAAATTTTTAATGCATTCACATTAACATTGTTTTAGTGTGAGTGTGTATGAGGGCAAATTTTGTACATTTACATTGTTTTAGTGTGTATGACCAGCAAATTAATTTTATATATATGGTAAATTGTATTATTTTTAAAATTGGAAATTATATAGAAGTGTTGAAAATTTTAGATTGGTATTTTGCAAAGGAAACTCGACCATAACTAAAATAAACTTTCCATAAAGAGGTACAAGATAATTGAATAGTAAAGTGTTCTATAATTATACAAGAGATAATATTGGGTCTAGTTTCGCAGAAAGAAAAACATTAGGAGCAAAAACCAATATGACAAGATCTTGACATACTATCACACAAACGGGTCCAAGTCCATAGTAGGAATCTGGATGGGATCTTTGTTGTCCCCATTTGTACCCCCCATTGAGGGTAGAATTATTAGATGTTACTTTGTGTGCTCCATTTGTCGGTCCAACTCTTTCATACGCTAATGCATGTGCTCGAGAAAGTGGAGAATGTCTGCTTAATGCTCAAGTTGGTCTAAAAGGACTCTACGTTGCATTAATTTCATATGCCAGTAGAGGTAAACTATATGCATCTACTGATTATACTTACCCAAGTGTGGCCATTATCAGGAACCCAATTTTCCAACTGTACAAGAACATTCGTGTCCAAGCGGTGAAGTTTACAAGAGGAGTCATCTCCCTTGACACAAGTGAGTTCTTCTTGGATGGGTTCTGCAATGAGGTCTTGATATCGGGTGGTTTCTTCCTTCAAATGATGATGCATCTATGTGCTACCCTTGTGGGCCCCTTCTAGATAATAAATTGTATTAGGTCCCTATATTACTAGTGTAGTCCCTTACTATTGTTAGTGTAGCCCCCTTATTGTTATTTTTTGTACCCTTGTAGTCCCCATATTGTTATTATTGTGCCCCATAAAACCCCACTATTGTCATTTTTATGCCTTTACATTATTATTGTTAAGTCAGCTGGGATTATATTGTGACCCCATGGACTCCTATATATAGAAAGGAGGTTTTGTCATTTATCATCCAAGAATTGTTCATTTATGTAATGTAAATGAGGTTTCTCCCTCAAAGTGGTTGGTTTCTAAGGTGTTGATCTCTTCTTCTTCTTCTTCTTTTTTTTTTTTTTTGGAGTTGGTTTTATGACATTTGGTATCAGAGCTTTGGATTTTAGGGTTTCGCTGCTTCAAACAGGTCATTGTGGCATTTTCGCTATAATTTTTTTTCTACGAAGGTTCAAAAGCTAAAAAAAAACCCATTTGCGAAGACATCCTGAGGAGTGTTGTGTAAAAAATTCGGATCTTGGTTCGCAATATTTTCGGAGGTATGATCTCTGGAAGTTAGGGTTTTTGCAGGCTCCGGAATTTCATCTCAAATAGGTGACCTTGGGAAAATTGTCATAACTCTCTCTCTGAGCATCGAATTGGAATTGTGCAAAAGTGGCTGATAGTACATGGACTGTAGTTTCCTTTGTATCAATTTCAGAACCGAAGGAGGAACAGTGACACGTGACGCGTCGTATAAGTTCGCTCTACTGAACTAGTCCATAATTAGGTCATTGCGGGAGATTAGGCATAAATTTTCCTTGAAGAATCCAAATCAGGTCAGACTTGTGGCATTAGAAAGAGGACATAAAGGGTTAATACATTATAGAAATTTAGATCTTGAAGATTTGAAATAATAGATATAAATCAGGTTCAATATAGACCTCATAAAAAGCAAGAAAAAGGTGTGTATTTTTTAAACAAGTTTGCATAGCATTTGTTTGGAAAATGAGTTTGAAGTGATTTCAAGGGCATATTGAAGCATATATATCAGTATTGAGTTATATAATGCCTCTAAAAAATAATTCCACACCCATTAAGCCCTCAGAAATCTCTACTATGACGCATGAAGTGGAAGAATTGCAGTATGATATATCAAAATTACGGTACCAAGTGCAACAAATTTCGATTTTACAAAGAGAAATCAAAGATGACATAGATGGTTTAAAAGTAGAAATGAAGGCTAATTTGGACAGTTTGAAGGATCAAATGAAAGCTAATATGGATGATAAAGTAGTGGAAGATCACATCGAGCATCAACAGCAAGTTCTCCAACTCTCAAAGGATAACCTAACTTTTGTGCAGAATCAAATGAAACAATAGGAAGATCAACATCACAATGAAAGAAGTTCTGAAGCAGTCACAAAAACAAGAACTCGAAATCTACAAAATTGATCAATTTCAGAGTATCTCAGCAAGTGGAAGAACTTACCCGTTGAAGATTCCACATAGGAGGATGAGAATTTTATACAGAAGCATCAAGAAATAATCAAGCATTGAGGAAAACACTTGTTTGAAGGAGAGGGGCATGTTAGGTCCTATATTACTATTGTAATCCCTTATTGTTGTTAGTGTAGTCCCCTTATTATTATTGTTGTACCCTTGTAGTCCCCATATTGTTATTATTGTGCCCCATAAAACCCCACTATTTTTATTGTTGTGCCCTTACATTATTATTCTTAGGTCAGCTAGGATTATATTGTGACCCCATGGACTCCTATATATAGAAAGGAGGTTTTGTCATTTGAATCATCCAAGAATTGTTCATTTATGTAATGTAAAGGAGGTTTCCCCCTCGAAGTGGTTGATTTCTAAGACGTTTATCTCTCTTTTCTTCTATTTTTGGATCTGGTTTCATAACAATTTGTATGCTAGCGTACCAGGCTCTCTAACGAGTAAGTATGACACCAAAGAGGGGGGAAAAGAGGTTGAGAAGGTTTCAGGGACACTCCTCATCACAAGAGCATGAGGTCGAGTGGAGGGGGGGGGGACATTGCAAAATGTTTGAATGCCAAAAAAAATTCTAACTGAGCCCCACAAAGACAAGGGGATTGGTGACAGAGGAATGCCAGTTGCAGAGGGCTGGGGAAATATTCACCAATGGAGCCTAAAGAAGGGATGAGGGTGCGAGAAGGAAGGAAGAGAGAAGGGTTGAGTGAATTATGAGAATGAGAGGAGGACCTAGCCAAAGGAGGCCAAGAGGCCAAGAGGAGGTGAGCACAAAGAATCCCGGGAACCAAATATTTTTATGCAGAAGAAGCCACAGAGAATATAAAGCTTTGATTCTAGTAGAAACTTGTAACTTGATCAACCTATAAGAGAAATATGAATAGAAAAATGGAAACCAATGATAGTGGGGAGGAAAAATACCATCCTCCTTATGTTTTAGATGGATCAGATATTGGACACTTATTGGGTAGTATCAGAATTCCATCTGTAGAGCGTGTTGTTTCCCTAACTAGATCACCAAAGTTTCAAGAGAAGACATGTTTCTAGATGAATTGTTACCGGGTTCAGTTGTTTCACAAAGCCTCTTGCAAACCATGGCAAGCACAATAAAGCTAGTAATGAACCAAACTACATAACCCAAGTCCATAGATAAATTCCTTCTTCACTGGAAAACACGAGCGAGCATATGAATGACCACTGAAGTGATTTGAATTACGACAAGGGTTGGTTGCATGTTGTGTTGAGTGATGTATGGAATACTCTAGCTCTAGGTAATTAAAACTATTATGAGGGTGTGCTACACATCCCCCAATTATTTGGTTGGGTGAGACACCGACACCCCCTCCCCCCACCCCCTCCCTTTTATTTGGATAACACCCAATTAAGTGGTAAATTTATATATTTTTAAGATTGAATAAAATTAATACATTTTTTTTTAAATTGGAGAAGAGAATGTTAAAGATAATTGAAAAATATATATTATGAAAAGAAGGTGTTTAATTTATTTTTTTTGGACATTACATTGGGCTAGATATTTTTAATTATTAAAAATTAAATTATTTTATTTTTTCACTTATATTTATTACATTTTATTAAATTTAAAAAATAATAAATAATATATTAATGAAGTTGTATATTAGCATAATAATTTTATTTTGGACTCTAAATTGTATGAGTGATTCTCTCACATATATTGTTGTTCTTATTTTCAAGATGTACATTGTGATCTTTTATTTACCCATTCTAAATCATAGGGTCACTTCCTATCACCTACATGTTCATGATTTTTGTGTGCTTATATTGAAGGAGCAGAGGAATTGACTAATGTTATCATAACACTTCTTTCACTAAAACAATAAAGGTAAGGGAGATGGTTAATGTCATATTGTTTTAACTTTTGAGTGTGCCCACCACCTTATCCATAATTTCAAAGCAGTCACAATTTGTTTTAACTACACAAACCTTTTATCCCGAATGGGGTGACCAAGAAGGGTATGTGATTGGATGTTGTATTGTATTGTGTGTCACATGCTTGGGCGATAGCACCCTCCATCTCACCACCCCGACTGATGTAGCATTAAATTATGTCTTGAAGGAGTCACCCACCAATGTGTATGTTTGTTAACCTCATAATCCTAAAATTTAATGATTTAATTATATACATTTCTTAAATTAATAAAGATATTATAGAATGAATTATTTCTAGAATAATAAAGTGAATTCTAAAACTTTTGTATTCCCTAGATGATAGATTGGCCTTGTCATAATGATTATCCTTGAGTTGTTTATCAATGACACATGGTATGTTGAGATGAGTCTAGAGAGGTTATATATATGCTATACCTCATGTCGCTTATGTATTGTTTTTCCATGATTAACAAAAGTATGTTTATGGGGAAACTTTTGCTAGATTTATCATTGTCACGCCGCATTGATTTCAATTATGTGGAAGGTGCCTCCAGATTCGTCGAGGTAGTCTACCCATTTCGACTTGTGTTAATACTTTCTATTCTCATTGTGGTAACCATCCTTTGGCCATTTCCTTTGCCAACCATGATTTTCTGTAGTAATTCCTCCCTAATTTGGTCCTCACATGGTTGTCTTGCTTCAAATTTCCTCTCACCTTCATTCATGTTGACAGGAAGCACAAAGATCTCCATGGTGCTCTTCAAC
The DNA here is from genome assembly GCA_034641835.2 of Pinus albicaulis. NCBI lineage: Eukaryota > Viridiplantae > Streptophyta > Pinopsida > Pinales > Pinaceae > Pinus > Pinus albicaulis. Next base: position 1,199,343,482 of record CM076575.1, on the reverse strand, counting down.
TCAACCTTCATCTTATAGGAGGGCATTAACCTTTTTCTTTGGCTTACATTATGTTTTTCCTTCAACCTCGCAAAATCTCTTTCCTACTTTCCTCTCTCTCCCTTCAACAACCATGATCGTATAAAGAGCTAGTTGTTGTTGTGGCAGTGGAGGATGCAATATTATGGGGGCTTCACAAGCTTAGTTTTGAGTTGAGGCCTCTACGTGGCATTATCAAGTCTATATGCACCTTGAGATATATTCAGAGATACATGTGGTTGAGGATAATGTTCGAAAAGAGAAATATGATATATTGGACTCTGAGGTGATGGATAGCCTCACAATTTGGATCCCTGACATGAGGAATACCATGGGTAGACAAAATCACTATTTTAACATAATGAAATTTAATGGCACATCAAGCTACTCTTGGTAAAAATGTCAGTTAGATAGAAGAGAGGCCATTATGTACAAGTTTGATGAATTGAATCTATTGTTGATGGATGTAGAAGGACAACTTGCTCACCTAGAAATGGGCTCACCTCTAGGCCTAACAGTGGAGCCCTGTTGCAAGAAGGAAAACCCTCCCATTGTCTTGGACACTTCTTTATCATGTTGACTATCATGTTTCTCTATTTGTTGCTATAAATGTGTTGTTTAAATTTCTTGTTCCTATAGTTACTGTTAGTTTGGCTAGTTTTTCCCACATATGGGACAACTATCTTCTTTTTGTTAGCTTGTGGTCACGCTATAGACTAGTTTACATACTAGCAACCAGTTTTCCCACCATTGGGACAACTCATATCTTTTTTTAGTTTTAAGTTGCTACTTCTAACTCTATTTTGGACGTTGCTTGACAAATTGTTATTTTGTCTCTGGTATGGTTTCCCTAGTGGCAAACCAGAGACAAATAACATATCAAGGATTTTTGTAATTTTGTGATAACACAATAGAACCTTAAATTTTAAAAAAAAAACCACAAGGACCTTTTAGTCCAAATAAAGTGCATTTCTTATCACACCAGGCTAATTAAATGAAAAACTAAACATTCATTAAATTAAATAATAGTTTTATTATATTAACTACACAAACCTTTTAGTTAAAATGGAGTGTGTTGGTCATCAAGTGACCCTATTTCAATGAAACACTCAACGCTCATTTGGATGATAACTAATAGATTTATTATAAAGAATATGTGCTAATGGTTGGCTTTAGTAGTTAAATGTGATGGGTGTTTACCCCTATTTTGTCTTTTTAACTATCAAATACTTGCAATTTTAAAATCTGCATTTTTAAAACTATGTCGTGTGAAATACAAATTTAGTTTTATTTCTTTATATGTGTGTGTTTGTGTGTATGTAATCTACATTTTTAAAACGACAAAGGGTGAAATAAAAATTTGGTTGTATCTATCTGTATGTGTGAGAGAGAATATCCATATATATATTTATACGTGCATGATATAGAGATATATCTATTACATATGTTTATAACTCTATATCTTAAGACTAGAGAAAATAAAAGAAATTAAGCACATGATGAAACTCCAAGATAAGCACATATTGCATGATGGTTATAGACTCTAAGATAAAACACAACTTTTGCACTCAGTATCTCGATGTTGTCTTTGGGCATGCTAGAAAAACATTGTCTCATCTTAACTCATATCATGCAATCCCACACCATGCATCCTAAGCCCAGAGGTTGAAACTCACGTGCTCACCCATGGGCCATTTGTCTTCTATATAAAAAAACAATGAGGATAGAGTAATTAGACTAAAGGGTCTTTTAGTTGTTTAGTAAAAACAATAAAAGTGACTTAACAAGTTTTTGTTTGATTTTTATAGTTTTCATGTAGTTTGTTCAATGTTAGTATGCTCATGGTAGACCCCAATTTTTATAAGATGGATATATTTAGTAGTTGAAAATGGAAATATCAAATGGATGATTATCGTAGCTCCTATGCATTCCATAAATTCATAATTGAATCTAAACATGACTAGGTTTAGGTCTTTCAAATATTGAGATATCTGCTAAGGTTTGTTCATTTCAAATCTTGGGACATCTACTAAAGTTTGTTCATTTCAAATCTTGGAATATCTACTAAGGTTTGTTCATTTCAAATCTTGGGATGCATACTAGAGAGATTTGTCATTGCTTGTTAAACAATCATGGATTTCTTCAAAACTCATACCATATGTATTAGTATTGCTTTATTAAAATCCTCCCAAATCCCTATTTAAAAGTAAAAGTGGTTTCAAAGTTGATTTATTATTTATAAGGTTCATATTAAATCCAATTCACAATTTGAAAATTGAGATCAGTTTCTCCTCTTCAAATTACGTTACAACTAATGGATTTGAAACTTTTATAGAATAATTCAACATGGTTTGCAAAAGCTCTAATTTTTTTTAAAGGTGGTTCACGGACACTGGTGACCGTTACATCCACGAGAAAATCCAAGCATATCAACCCGAAGGGATCTACTTGTTGGCCAAACAAGCATGGCCTAACCTCAAGGGAATCGAGGAGATTTGACCTCGTGACCTCCCAACTGTCAAGGTACTTAGCAACAGGAACTCAACCAACTGAGCTAACCCTTGGGGCTTCAAAAGCTTTAAAATTATATAAACAATGACTACATAATTTTCCTAAATCATTCGCTAATTTTGAGTAATGAGCATGATTTAATATATATTTTTTCTTTAATGTGTATATCTATGATTTTACTTGGTTTCATTTTATTTTGTATTTCTTCATTTGGTCTGATTTTGCAAAGGATTTTTTTGAGTTTAAAAACATTTTTTGGCATAACATTCAAAGGACATTTCTTGGAGGTATGTGATACATTTTTTGGATTTTTTTGGGCTTCATTTTTTTTAAGGTATTTTATTTTTAGAGATTTCGGGCTTAATTTTCATTGTCTTTTTAAGGTATTTTGTTTTGAGAAGTTTTGGGCTTAATTTTCATTGTTTTTTTTAAAGGTATTTTGTTTTTAGAAGTTTTGAGCTTAATTTTCATTGTTTTTAGAGGTTTTGGCTTAATTTTCAAAGACATTTTTTTGGACGTATTTTGTTTTTAGAGGTTTTTGGGCTTAATTTCCAAAAGACATTTTTTGGACTTAATTTTGAAAAGGCTCTTTTTAGGCTTTATATTCAAAGGACATTTTTTGGAGGTATTTTTTGAAGTGATATTTTTTTAGAGGCTTTTTTGAGGGATTTTTTAAAGTGGCATTTTTTAAGAAGTTGGGCTTAATTTTCAATGGACATTTTTTGGAGGTATTTTTTGAAGTGACATTTTTTTAGAGTCCGTGTTTTGGGTTGAAGTAAATCTTTTATAATGATTTTTTGTCTAACTTTTTAAATGAATTTTTTTTGCAGGACTTGGAAGGAAATAAATTGAGCTTCATTTCATTTTTATAAGACATTGTTTTCTCGGATTTTTTAAAGTAATGTTTCGGATTGAAGTATGTATTTTTTGCAAAAAATTTAAAAAGAGTTTTTTTTTTTTTTTTTTTAAAATCTTTTGTGATGTTTTTTTTTTTAATTGAGTTTTTGTCTAAATTTTTGAAGGAAATCTTTTGAACTTCATACTCAATTATCATGGGAAATCGAAAGAATTTCACGAGAAAATATGATCGAACAAGAGACCCCGAGGAATGTAGAGAATAGGGGAGAGAATCTCACAAAAGAAAGAGAGAAGCATTCTCAAATATTGAAAGGGAAAATCAACTTCAACTAGAAGTTGAAGCAGGTATGCAAATGTAAATATTATGAATTTGATATTTAAAATTTTCCTAGTGTAAAATGTGAAGCTTAATATTTGTTTGATGAACTAATTTGAAAAATATTTTGCAATGTAAAGAGAGAGAGATATTCCTCAAAACATTGATGATGAGATACAAAATTTGAAAGAGAAAGTGAAAGAGATATTGAACCAATGATTGAAGATGGTGAAGATGTTGAAAGAAATTCAAGTGAAGAAATTGAATCATAAGGTATATATATATATATATATATATATATATATATATATATATATATATATATATGTTGAACACATGCACATATTATTGAAATTATACATATTTATTATTTTAGTTATTTATTGAATATGTAAACTTATTATGTACTATTAATTCGAATATGTACAGATGAAATCAATGTCGATGATGAGATGTTAGAAAATGTTGACACTCACACATATGGAGATAAAAGAGTTGACCATGTTATACAATATCGCGTGAATCACATTTTTGATACATACTTCATAAAGGAAAATGTGGCAGTTCAAGTCCAATTGTTGAAGGGTCTCCTATCATTAAGGAAATTAAAAGAAGCTACGACTTTATTGGGTATTCGAAAATCAACAAAAGATAAAAAAATGAAGGAAAGTGTGATACAAAATATAAATAGTGCTATAGATTATATTAGAAGATCTAGACAGAAAAATGTTTAGGTTGCACGTAGAACAATACATATGGCAGTGGTTTTATCAAGTACTAAAGAGAATCGCTTGGTAAAATCTATGGCACGAGTATTAAGAACCTCACGAAAAACTTTTCACAAACATCGGAAATTTCGGTTGCAAATAGATGTAAATGATGAACTCGCTAGTTGGAGAGCTATTTGTAGGCAACCACACAAAGATAGACTTGGAGAAAATATTAAAAAAACAATAATGAATATTGGAATAAAAATTCACGTGTTTCGCCAAATGCAAGGGATGTGATGCGAAGAAGAATAACACAAAATCAGTACGAAACACATCCAAAACATTTCTTGGACACCACTCAGATAGAGTTGTTCAACAAGTTCAAAGAAGAGAATCGTGAAATTGATGTCTCAATCAATGCTTTTGTGCAACAAAAACCATGGTATGTAAAACCTATCATTGTACGCGACACTTGTTGTTGTCGTTAGCATGTGGAATTTCAGTTATATTATGACACATTCCTTAATTTTGGTACAACATTTTGGAAAGATTCACCTCCTCCTTCCACTATCCGTGATTTCATATCTTAAATTCTATGTGGAAGAGAAAGCGATGAATTATTTTACGAAAAGAAATGTGTTGGTAGTAAAAAATGTGATTATTGTGAAAATTTGACTAAATTTCAAAACAAATATCTTACTGATATAAATGATCAATCATTGTCCAACATGAAAGTGAAATGGAAGAGATATGAATATAACCATACATCGATTCAAGGTTCAAATAGTGCTAAAAGAATTAAATTACAAGAAGAAGAAGAAATGTTATTTTTTTAGACAATCTAATCAAAGTGGGGATTTTGTTTACTTTGAAGACTATGAACCTAATGTCATAAGTTTTCAATATAGTCACTTGGTGTGTGCGGCACGCATAAAGTTGACAGAGGTTCAATCAAAGAAAAAAATGAAAATTAAGAAATGGAAAATGTTAAAATCTGATCATGAACAGATCATTGAAGATGGCATTCCATTGGAATTTTTTTGATTGAACTGCCCAACAATTTATTCTTTTTGGATTCATGTTTTAGAACTTCCAGAACTCAATTAAAAATTGAACTGCCTTGTTATGTTATCTGTGCAAGTGTTTGCACATGTACATTGTTTTGGTACATGCACACTAGTATCAACTGAAAGTAGCCTTTCTATGTGCATTGATGAAAAATGTTGCACGTACTGGATATATATGTTATAGAATGCAATTAACTGAAAGTATATTTTTTCTATGTGCATTGATGAAAATTGTTGCATGTACTGGATATATATGTTCTAAAATGAAATTAACTGAAAGTAGCTTTTCTATGTGCATTGATGAAAAATGTTGCACGTACTGGATATATATGTTCTAGAATGAAATTCACTGAAAGTAGTTTTTTTTTATGTGCATTGATGAAAAATGTTGCACGTATTGGATATATATATGTTCTATAATGTAATTAATTGAAAGTAGCTTTTATATACATGCATTGATGAAAAATGTTGCACGTACTGGATATATATACATTATAGAATGCATTTTTATAATTTTATAATTGTTGCATGTACTTAAATCATTTCTACATGTACATATATTCATGTGAACTTTTTTTTGTTTGGAAAACGGCAACTTGAATTTTAAAAACAAAACATTATATCATAATCACATGTCAAATGTAGTTCAACCATCCAAACTTGAGTTTTAAAAACATAACATTATATCACAACATTACTTCACATGCCAAATGTAGTTCAACCATCCAAAACTTGAGTTAAAAAAAAAACAAATTATAGTTCACAACATTACTTCACATGCGAAATGTAGTTCAACCATCAAAACTTGAGTTTTAAAAACAAAACATTACATCACAACATTACTAAACATGCCAAATGTAGTTCAACTATCCAATAAAAACAAATTAAATATCACAATCACATGCCAAATGTAGTTCAACCATCAAAAACTTGAGTTTTAAAAACAAAACAAATTATATCACAACATTACTTCACATGCCAAATGTAGTTCAACTATCCAATAAAAACAAAACATTATATCATGCCAAATGTAGTTGAACTATCCAATAAAAACAAAACATTATATCGTGCAATCACATGCCAAATGTAGTTCAACCATCCAAAACTTGAGTTTTAAAAACAAAACATTATAGATCACAACACTACTTCACATGCCAAATGTAGTTCAACTATCCAATAAAAACAAAACATTATATCACATTCACATGTACCAAATGTAGTTAACATAAAACATGTCCAAATTTTGTATCTCACAAGTATCAAGTTATATATGACTGCTCTAGATAAGACTATATATAAAAAAGTAAATTTAAGACTAAATCTATTGAAAATATAATGTTGCACGTGCATGTGCATCATCCATCAAATACAGATGGATGTAGTGTCTCTCCCAACAAAGTCACGATCCTTGACCTATCCTGCGAAGCATGGGGAACCTGTACACAATGTGTACAAACATTAAAATTTAATATTTTAAAATTGAATGAGAATATATAGAACTTCATGCAAAAAAATAAAATGTAATACCTCATGAGGTTTTGACGTAGTCTAAACTGCGTAAAACCCACAATATGCATATAATTATACACCAGCATACATTTTCCCCAAAATCACATTTTAATCATTTGATGCTATAGTCATTAATCGGATTATTTCTTTTATAAAAAGAATAATTTCCCACTTTATGCAAATTCATATCTACGAATTTGATTTTGGTTAGACCAAAAGTGCCAATCAACACACACACACACACACACATATTGACCCCACAGCTATACCTGTTTCATCTTTTCCAGCGATCAATTTGTATCCGTCAATCCAACGACAATCACATTTAAATATGCATGACAATTAAAGGTTTCATCATATGCAAAATGAGTGGTTTTAAAGTGCTATGTGTCACCTCCTAAACACAATCACATTCCTAAATTAATTACCACTTACCTCTTTTGAGCTGTGCGAAAACCATTTTTGTTTTACAACCGCTTTTCCATTCCTCAGTTTTCTGCACAGTTTTTGATATCGTATCAGCTGGATCTCTTCTGTACACTGGAGCACTTCTTGATTTGCAGTGCTCTATAGTGAAGTCATCCAGTGGAACAACAAGATAATTGGTAATCCCCACTCGTTTAATGCAGTCAAATTATACTTCCAACAACTTCTTCACATTATAATTAGCAAGACCAACAATGAGCTCCTTGTCTACTGTAATTTTCTGAAGAAGCTCTGCAATGTCGGAATTTACGGATTTGTCAAGGAGAACAGTGAACTCGTTCTCACACTTTTCATACTTTCTACTGGCCCTGCTTTAACTTGGGTTTTCCCGGTTTGAAGCTTGTTTCTTTAGTGGCATCGATCTATTTTGGGATTGATGACAAAATCTTTGACATACGAAACCCATGTAGAATTTAAATTATAACATGAATGTTGACCTCTTAAGAACACACAATCTCCTGAATTCATCTTTTGTCATTCTTCCCATAATTTCACTGTTCAATTGGATTTTTTTTTAAACCCGATATCCATACTTTTCTGCACGTTGTTTCATTGAAGGGCCACATTATTTTAATGGGTCACCATCGATCCATTATGTGATCGATGGTTGCTTGTCTATCCTCTGATTCACATATAAATCATAATTCCAACAATCAATGCATACTCACCAATTTAGAATCGAATTTCTCTGTCTATATATAACCGAATAATTACAAAGGATTTCTTCTCACTGGCCTAATATTCTAATCAGTGGCTTCTTCACCTATTCTCTAACCCGTAGGCTTCACAATCCAAATCCTATCTAAATCCTTAATCTCCCTACCTATTTAATGTCTTGAGGCTTATCATTTTATACAAAAGATTCTGAACCAATTTAGGTTCAAATCCTCCATCTTCTCAACAAAATCTTGAATATCCTCTAAGTCCTCATTTGACTCAATTAATCCCTAAGGATCCTCTCTCATCCATAAAATCATGAAACCAATTCTAATTTAGGATTTACAATTTAATTCTCAAATCTCTCAATCTTTCAACTATCCTAATTCTCTCATATTCTCTTTCGAGAACATTTACAAAATTCCTCTCAATATTTAATTAATCCAATATTCTAAATATCTCTCACTAAAATCACTCAAAATCTTAATAATTACATTAATTTGTTACATAAGAATCCAACTTCTTGGAAAATACAAGACCCCTATATCTATTAAAATACAAAGAATTTTCTGAGCGTAATGCTGCTGCATCAGACTCCCAAGGTTAAAAATAATCATGATCTCCTGATCATGTACTTTTAATCTTTGTCTTCCTGGATCCCATACCTTGTTCTGTAATTTGTCTTTTGTTGTTGTTGTTTTTTGTTGGTTTTCTCTAGGTATCCACACTTTATGTTACTTTGTTGCACTAGCTATGCTTTTACAGTCTGCTACTGTCTTTCTATTGTTGCTTCTTCTTTGCTTTCCTGTTGTTGTCTTCTTCTAAGACACTTTCATCATTATCCTGCTTATCAATTCAATTTCTTTGTCTATTATATATTTTGACTGCTAATTACTTTCACCTCTTGATTTTATTCTTACTGCCGCCCTTTCATCCTTGCCCTCTTGTTTATTGTTATCTCCTTCTCCTTGCTTTAGTTTTTTGTTGCTATCCACTTGCATCTTCACATTCTACATTTCTTCAAGCTCTTTATCTTCCATAGTTACCACTTCTTGCAATAAATCCTGAGTTTCTAGCATAATTTCTAGTAATCTAATATCTTTGTTCCATGGATTAAGTACTTCCACAGATTTTTCTTCTTCCTTCTTTACTTGACTGCTCACTTGTATCAAATTTTCTCTAGCATCTGCAACAAAACCTGTAATCATAAAACAATTATTAAAATCAAAATCATAAGACCTTTATGTCTCTTCTTCCTCTGGTAACATTTCAATTTGCTGCTCTAAAATTTCCTCCTCTATCAGCATATCAGTATGCTGATTCAACTTCTCTAAATAATTCTCGAGACTGTCAGCTAGTCTCTCTTCCATATCATCCATTTCAAGGATGTCTCTTTGTTCTAGTTCATAATAATGAACTTTTTCATTCTCATCCAGCTCTGAATTTACAACCTGAACACTTGTTCTTTTTTTTTTTAGCCTCTTCTCCAAAATACTTAACTCACGCCACAAATCTGACATCTCATTTGAAAAAATATTTGTACAATCCTCACTATCTTCTTCTTTGTCACTGTTAAGTTTCCTAGTGACATTATCTCTTCATTCTTCATCAGAATAGAATTTTGATCCTCCATCTTTGTGATAGTTTTAGATGTATGTCCATCACTCTTCCTTTGCCCATTTAAGAAAATCAATTTCTCTTTGTCATTACCAATAGAAAATTCTTCATCATAAGACATAACTATCTCACCTCCACTGAAACAATTTCTTTCACAAAACAAGGAATTTATGAACTCCTTTTGTTGCAATAACTCAACTTGATTTTCATCTGAAAGATAGTCATCATCATATTTTGCTCAGCAAATTTCAGCCTCACTCAATACAGTTCAATAAGATGGTTTGTCTTCTGCAATACTTGCATTCACACACAACTTGTTAGTTTTAAAACCATAAGACCTTATGGTCTTATTTGATGTTTTAATCACCAAATCCTCTCGCTGTTCCAAATCCTCTATATAATTAAGAAATTATTCAATGGTCTTCTCTTAAATCCCCTTAAGCCTTTCAATTTATTACTTGATATCCTTCTCCACGTCTTCTTGCTTTTGGCCATCATCATGAGTTAAAATTCCTTTGCTTTCAATATTTGCAATATGTTGAAAAGTAAAACTTTTCCCCAACCGTGTATGGACATTTACACGAGATTTGGATGTCCCATCTTCTTCTTTTGTGACGATATCAGTAGTTTGTCATTCTTCAAATGTTCTACCTGTAAACATACACAAACTATCAGATTTAAAATCATGTGACCTCTTGGTCTCAATTCAAGTTTCAGTCTTCAAGTCTTTCCCCAAATACTCATTTATTCTAAGTAATTTTTCCTTTAGTCGAGTATTTATCCTTTTCTCTTTCTTCATCTGTAGCTTATGCCACCTTATCTTTATTCTTACAATAAAACCACACCTTTGGTCTTCCTCATTCCTCTGTAACAAATCCAACAACACTTCAAGTTGGACTGCTATCTCAACTTTCTGTCTCTCATACTCTTCCTTACTTAATTGTCTCTGTATTCCATTTGCCTTGGCATCTTCTTTCTTCACTTTTATTCTGTTGTGGTCTCTCTTAGAACCTATGCTATTTCTACTATGACTATCAGTAGTAATCTTCTTCTCCATTTCTATCTTCATGAGTTCCTCATTCATTCATCATGAGTTGTACTAAAGCCTTTGCAACAATAAGTCCTCCCTGCTATCATTTACCTTACCAAGCTTTCCTATGTACTTGTTATTTTGGCAAGAACTGGTTATCTATTCTCTGGAACCTCTTGAGCATTCTCTTTGCTCTTTCTAGGCTTCAACTCATCTGCACCTTTTAAGAACACAACTGTCCTTTTTATCCAACCTCTGTTTGAATTCTTCAAGGTTTTGCCACATTCTTCTTTCACTTAGAAACATTTTTTTGCTTCCTTTATCACTGCTCTTAAGGTTGTGATCTTCTTTCCTTGTAATTCTCTTCAACTGTCTGTAACTTGAATTCTGCAAACATAATCTTCAAACCAGATTAAAATAACACATAACACCTCACCTTCAATATCTCTGTGTGATCTTGTTTCACCTCTCATTTACACTTTGAATGGACTGTTCTCTAATTTCTTGCAGATTCTTCCAATATTCTGTTATACTACATGTTGTCTGTCAGATTCAAATCTGATCTCATTTTCCTTTCTACCATCACCATTGTACCTGTATACACATCTTTCAAAACATAACTTTGTAAATATTCAAAGCACATTTTATTTTTAACCCAGATTCTGCAGATCTGAATTTCCTCATAATTTTAGACTATCATGCTTTCACTGCATACCTTTTCCAATCTACAGCTACTACCAATCAGATTTAAAATCTGATCTCCCCTTACTTCCTTCATCACACATGTATTCTGTACAATTCTAATTTAATTAAAAAAAACTTTAACCTCTCAAAACAAAAGAGCTTTTTCCAAGAGATTTTGCCAGCTCTGATACCACATTGACGCAACCAAAGCTGCTCAAAACCCACAATATGCATATAATTATACACCAGCATACATTTTCCCCAAAATCACATTTTAATCATTTGATGCTATAGTCATTAATTGGATTATTTCTTTTATAAAAAGAATAATTTCCCACTTTATGCCAATTCGTATCTACGAATTTTATTTTGGTTAAACCCATAGTGCCAATCAACACACACACACACACACACACACATATATATATTGACCCCACATCTATACACGTTTCATCTTTGCCAGCGATCAATCCGTATCCGTCAATCCAATGGAAATCCCACTTAAATATGCATGACAGTTAAAGGTTTCATCATATGCGAAATGAGTGATTTTAAAGTGCTATGTGTCACCTCGTAAACAAAATCGCATTCCTAAATTAATTACCACTTACCTCTTTTGGGTTGCGCAAAAATCGTTTTTGTTTTAAAAAACCGCTTTTCCATTCCTCAGTTTTCTGCACAGTTTTTGATATCGTATCAGCTGGATCTCTTCTGTACATCGGAACACTTCTTGATTTGCAATGCTCTATAGTGAAGTCATCCAATGCAACAACAAGATAATTGGTAATCCCCACTCGTTTAATGCGGTCATATTATACTTCCAACATCTTCTTCACGTTATAATTAGCAAGACCAACAATGAGCTCCTTTTGTCTACTGTAATTTTTTGAAGAAGCTCTGCAATGTCGGAATTTATGGATTCGTCAAGGAGAACAGTGAACTCGTTCTCACACTTTTCATACTTTCTACTGGCCCTGCTTTAACTTGGGTTTTCCTGGTTCGAAGCTTGTTTCTTTAGTGGCATCGCTCTATTTTGGGATTGATGACCAAATTTTTGACATAAGAAACCCATGTAGAATTTAAATTATGACATGAATGTTGACCTCTTAAGAACACAAAATCTCCTGAATTCATCTTCTGTCATTCTTCCCATAATTTCACTGTTCAATTGGATTTTTTTTTTTTAACCCCGATATCCATACTATTCTACGCGTTGTTTCATTGAAGGGCCACATTATTTTAATGGGTCACCATCATTCCATTTTGTGATCGATGGTTGCTTGTCTATCCTCCAATTCACATATAAATCATAATTCCATCAATCAATGCATACTCACCAATTTAGAATCGAATTTCTCCGTCTATATATATAACCGAATAATTACAAAGGATTTCTTCTCACTAGCCTGATATTCTAATTAGTGGCCTCTTCACCTATTCTCTGGCCCGTAGGCTTCACAATCCAAATCCTCTCTAAATCCTTAATCTCCCTACCTATTTAATGTCTTGAGGCTTATCATTTTATACAAAAGATTCCGAACCAATTTAGGTTCAGATCCTCCATCTTCTCAACAAAATCCTGAATGTCCTCTAAGTCCTCATTTGACTCAACTAATCCCTAAGGATCCTCTCTCATTCATAAAATCATGAAACCAATTCTAATTTAGGATTTACAATTTAATTCTCAAATCTCTCAATCTTTCAACTATCCTAATTCTCTCATATTCTCTTTCAAGAACATTTACAAAATTCCTCTCAATATTTAATTAATCCAATATTCTAAATATCTCTCACTAAAATCACTCAAAATCTTAATAATTACATTAATTTGTTACATAAGAATCCAACTTCTTGGAAAATACAAGACCCCCTATATCTATTAAAATACAAAAAAAATTCTGAGCCTAATGCTCCTGCATCAGGTTCCCTCTCCATTTGTTTCTCGTCCACTAAAACTTCCCCCACTGGAACATCTTCAATAGTAAACTGTACAATATATATATATATATATATATATATATATATATATATATATATATATATTAAAAAATTTCAAATGAAAATGCATATATAAACTTATTTTCAATAATATGAAAAAATAAGTTAGACAACTTGTTCAAATGGTTGAAATGGTGTGGATGTTCCTATCTCCATCATACACTCCATCGCTAGAGTTTGTGGAGAAAACAAATCCTCTCTAAGAACCTAAAATTCAAAAAATTTAAAAGTATAAATTAACTGAAGATCTAGATCTCAAATTATAATAAAACTTTTGAACTTGAATTTATAACTTATAACTTAAAAAAATATATTAAAGTGAAAAATTGAATGCTTACGCTGGTGGATTTGGCACATCTCCTAAGAGAGGATCCAAAAGAAAATCTCCAAAAACTTAAAATTCAAAAAATTTAAAATAACTCAAGATCTAGATCTTAATTTATAATAAAACTTTTGAACTTCAATTTATAACTTATAACATAAAAACATATATATTTAAGTGAAAAATTGAATACTTGTGCTGGTGGATTTGGCACATCTCCTAAGAGTGGCTCAGAAAGAAAATATCCAAAAACCTAAAATTCAATTTTTTTTTAAATAACTCAAGATCTAGATATCTCATTTTTTAATGAAATTTTTTGAGCTGGAATATATAAATTAAAAACATATTTAAAAGTGAAAATTGTTTCATACTTGTGATAATGGATTTGGCACATCTCCCAAGGAAGAAGAACGTACTGCCATCCCAAAAACATCAGATGAAATCAGAATCTGTTAAAACATTTTATTATATATATACATGTACATGTGTGCATAATTATTTAGTTTAGAAATATCTCATCATATTTCGATATATATAATAATAGATAAAAAATAAATGTACATCATCATGTTCACTTAAAAAACACTAACATTTGGCAACATATCTTGATGGTGAGAACCATCTTGATTGTGTGATTAATGGTGAGACCCATCTTGATTGTTTGAACTAGAGGCTCTGACCATGATATTAACATCTTCTTCATTCATCAAGCGTGACAACTACAAAGGGTGTTAACATATAATGATACATTTTTGTTAGATTAATGTATGCAAATAAATGTATGTATATATGTATTTATTACAAATTGTACAGGTGTTAAAATAAAATCACCCTTAACACATACTGTTCCTGTGCCCTCTTGCTCATGAATAATTAGGCCCTGCCAACCATTGCGACAATTCTTTGCATATATTCTGAGATATTCAACAGTCATGTTGTCAATCTCTTCATCTGTATAATACACAAAATTAATGTGTTCATTCTCACGTGCTCTTTGTCGATTCAGACAAACATCGACTCCACCCAATCCACTCTGAACATTGTAAATGATGGCATCCCTTGCTTCTTGACTAATTTGAGAAGTGGCATCCATCTCTGACCGCAAAGTTTCGACATGAAGAGGTCGACTAACCAATGGTTGCTCAGGGCGAGGCAACTCAACAACACGCCTAGCGCCCCTATGGTCACACAGTCGACCTTTCCCAGGACCCAAAAATTCAGAGGGAAGGTCATTGTAATTGGGTTTCATTTGCAAAAATAATTCTGAATAAAATAATTTTACAGAATAAAGCAAAACCTCGTCGTTCCATGGGAATCTTCCATAGGCTGCAAGGTGTCTATCATACAAATAGCGAGCTATATGAGGGTGCTTGAAATATTGCACTTTCAACATCTTTCTTTTTAGCTCTTCTTTGAAATTAAACATAGACTTGGCCATTTATGTTGTAACTCTTTGTTTAACAACCTCCCATGTATTGGGACCCATCAATGTTTCCTTTCTTTTTCTCATCACTTCTACAAAAGTATCAGTGGTTGGCCTAAGCTTTAGATACACATCTACTAGTTCGCTTAAAGAGTGAGTAACTATTTCCAAGCTTTGTCGTCTCTCAGCAGGGAGAGTCAAAGCCACGAGATCTCTCTTCAATTTTGCATGAAGATGTTGATACCTTTGTAAGGTGCATTGCTACATGTTTGATTCCTAAGGTATATCAAAAATTTCAGACGGATAAGTTGTGGTTGGTGTACAACCTTCTTCTTGAATGACGCATTCTGTCCTATGTCTTTTTAGAGCAACATTTTCAGCCTCTGCATCAATATATAAAATTTTGTATATTAAAAAAACACATGTAAATAAATTTGTACAAATTTTTTTTTTCTAAGTAAAAGTAATCTATTAACAGAAGAAGTAAAGTACAACGGGCCGAGGTTGGATCATTGCCCAGTATTGTGGCATTTTGAACAAAAAAACTAGAGTTTAAGACTGCCCTTCAGGAGGGAAACCAGTCTGAAATAGCAATTGAGAAAATTCCCACGCAGGGGAACCAAAGAATTTAAGTGCTGGAGACCATATCTAGCAAAAACAGATGCATGATCTGAAACAACAGGAAATTCAAAAAAAAGCCTGTATGTAAGGGCTGAAGTTGAGCAAAAAACCAGAATGAAGAGGCGAGACTACTCACCAGGAGGTTCGTAGTCGACCCTGTACCAGAGTTCATCCGGTTCCCCATCCTCATTGTACAGGTTGGCAACGGAGGTGACCACCTTCCTGGAAGGTGGAGGAACCACTTGCGCCCCGCTCGCTTGCCCAATGTCGCTTTGCCCTACATCCTTCATCCCGCTAGGCTGACCCACCAAGTCCTTGTTCACCTGGTCCTGCTTAGCCTTGCCCTCCATATCCTGCAAGTCCAAAGTTTCAGGGTGCATCATCCCAGCATTCGGCTCCGAGGTCTGAGCCACAGAGATGCTACGAGCCGCCGGGCAAGAACTGGGGGCTTCGACCTGAGGCTCTTCATGAAAGACAGCCGTGATAGAGGCAGTAACCCGAGGTCGGTTGAGAGAAATAATGAATGAAAAGTGCGCGGTGTGGGTTTGAGCAGGGAGAGATGAAGGAATGGGAGAATCAAGGCGACGACCCGAGCGGAGAAGGCGACCTCTGTGAACTCTAGAAAGGTTGTCTGAATGGGAGGAAGACGCAGAGGACGTGATGGAGGTGGAGGGAGAATGTCGCATCTAGCGCCTTGTTGTGCCTCTCCGGCATCTCATTCTTTGCCTAAGGCGCGACATTTTCGCAGTCGAGACAACGGGGCAAGAAAGCCAGGGAAGCGAAGGATTGACAGAAGACTGAGACGTATGAGAATTCAAGAAGACTGAAGCCATCATACAGGAACCAGCAAGCGAGAAGTGGAGGTTTTCTCCAAGATCTAGGTAGCAATTTAGACTGCTCCTCTTGCCAGTAACTGTGCGCGCATTTGAAAGCCCAACATTAGGGCCGTACCACCGATTCACTGGCGAAGGAATTGTATTCGAACCAGAGGAGCGCTCCATAATATCGAACCAGTCGACCGTGTAACTATAAACCATATGCAATAAACCATCATAAATATGAACTGAAGGTCGATCCATGTCGCAGCATGCGAAGATGTATCGAGGTGCGGAGTGATGGTTGTGATTAGCGCCAGGATTTAAGGCCATTAAAAGTAGAGCAGTCATATTTAAGAGTTGAGTGACAGCTTCCTTGCGGGTGTGCAGGTGGCTTCCCGTCATGCCGCACCCCCATCCCATCATCTTATGCCCTGTCATCTTCACCCGCATCCGGGAATAAATTTGTACAAATTGAATGAAAACAATATTCAAATTGATTGCCACCTCGATATGGTTGGCTAGCATCTTGCCCACCTTGAGATTGTTGAGAACTAGAACGACCCTGTTGAGAACCAGAACGACCACTGATTGGGTGAGAACCAACACGGCCATCTGTTGATTGGCCTCTGGGGGAATACATATCACCACTTTCACGCAATTAGCCAGCACCTATTGATGGCCCTCCAAGGGAATGTG
This sequence comes from Pinus albicaulis, assembly GCA_034641835.2. Lineage (NCBI taxonomy): Eukaryota > Viridiplantae > Streptophyta > Pinopsida > Pinales > Pinaceae > Pinus > Pinus albicaulis. The sequence goes on along the minus strand of CM076575.1, from coordinate 1,199,326,141 downwards.
TACCACCACCAACCTCACGAGACAAGAGGGAAGCTTCATAAAAAAATATGAATTTATAATCAATTCAAAAATACATTCATACATATAAATACATGTACATATTCATTGATTAAATTGTGTGAACCATACCACTATTGCGTGAACCATGGCCATGCTCCATTGATGGAGTAGACACTCTTGTCCTCCTACCTGTTGAGAACCAGAACGACCACTGATTGGGTGAGAACCAACACGGCCATCTGTTGATTGGCCTCTGGGGGAATACATATCACCACTTTCACGCAATTAGCCAGCACCTATTGATGGCCCTCCAAGGGAATGTGTACCACCACCAACCTCACGAGACAAGAGGGAAGCTTCATAAAAAAATATGAATTTATAATCAATTCAAAAATACATTCATACATATAAATACATGTACATATTCATTGATTAAATTGTGTGAACCATACCACTATTGCGTGAACCATGGCCATGCTCCATTGATGGAGTAGACACTCTTGTCCTCCTACCTCCTAAAAAATAAAAAATGAAACTTATTAACAACTGATTTAACTCACAAAATTGATAAAAAATCAATTCCATATGTACACACATGTATGTATATGTATGGAGATTTAAGATTATATTTAAATACCATGAACATCCCTCGATATCTGATCCCCCTCTCTAGTAGAGATATAGGATTTTGTTGATCTTCGTTTTTCATCCTCCATGACATATATATATGTAGATATATCTACAATGGACATTTACAATTATTTTTAAATTACTATTTAAAATAAATTCAAAATAAATTTCAAAAAATTAATGTAATTTAGTACACAAATTATGTAAAACACAACTTTCAAAGCACTAAAAATGTTAAGTTCACCAAATTATGCTTTACATGGTGGGAGCACCCTTGGTGTATAATTGAAAACATGGTGGGAGCACACTTGGTATATAATCGAAAAAAACACATGGTCATTAAAAAAGAAGCGTGAAACTTCATTTAAACAAAAATTTGTTGAAGTCCTTACATTTTAATTTTATAAAATGTGAAGTTCACCAATTGTTGCAAATGTGAAGTTCACCAAGTTGCGCTTTACACAGTGGAAGCACACTTGGTATATAATTGAAAAAAACACATGGTCATTTAAAAAGACACATTTATAAGTATAAAAAATACACATATCCAAGATATGTTACAATGTCCATCAATAAATTTTGAAGGAGAGCGTCTCAACACTAATTCATATTTGAGAGATGAATCTTGCATTGGCATTGCACCATATAATTATAATTCATCTATTAATTCATCTTTGATAGATGAATCGTGAATTGGCATTGCCCCACACAATAGATCAACAAACATATTATTAACATTTGTACAATGAAATATACTAAAAAATTGAAATTGGCTAACAATATTGTTTGCTTTTCCATGCAGTTGTTTTAGCCTCTTCTTCTTAACTTGGTACACGCCTTTCATCTGGTTGCACACAAGTTCGGAATTGGTGAAAACTACAATTCCATTTGATCCATACTCCCTAGTTGTTCCCAAGCATTCTATCAAAGCAATATAATATGCCTTGTTGTTTGTTGTTCTTCCTGGTATTTTCATTTTCCTGTGGAGGACCTTGCTAGTCGCAATATTGCAAAGCACATATGTAATCACTTTTTTTCCTGGATTGGAATTGCAAGAAACAACTATGCATAATGTCCATTTTTCAATCATATTTAGTGGGCTTTTTTTTTTTATCCTCGAAAAAAAAATTCAATAAAATATATTAAATTAACATTTATTGCAAATGCATGGGAGAAATGACACATGTGCACGAGATAAATGACATGTGTATGGTTTACCTTAAAGTTTGACTTAAATTTTATGGTAAAATTCACATATAGAAATGAGATGCGTTAAAGATTGCATTGCCCAGACTTTAAGGGAGATTTATGACACATGTACATGGTTCGTGCATATTTTTCCTTAAAGTTTATGGCATAAATCACATCTAGAAATGACATGCCTTAAGAAATGATGAGATCTAGAGGCTACCTGGCCTTTTACAGACTCCTTTAGAACTTGGAGAAGTTAAGACTCAACAAACAAACTAAAATCCTATGGAAGTTCAACCACTTTAGGTTCAGTTTTTAGGCCTTCAAGTTTGCCTTGAATTAATGGGGGAAAGCCTTGAGTTTGGGGGATCCTATCCTATGGAAGTTTAGCTACTTTAGGTTCAGTTTTTAGGCCTTAAATTTTTCCTTGAATTAATGGGAGAAAGCCTCGAGTTTGGGGGATCCTATCCTATGGAAGTTCAACTACTTTAGGTTCACTTTATAGGCCTTAAAGTTTTCCTTGAATTAATGGGAGAAAGCCTTGAAAAATGACACATGCTTTAAATTTAATGGGAGAAAGGCTCAAGAGAAATGACACATGCTTTAAATTTTGCCTAAGATTTTATGGGAGAAATGACACATGTATGGGAGAAATGACACATGTACACAGTTTGCCTTAAAGTGGTAGTGGTTTATGGATATTAAAATGAAGAACTTCTATTTAGATCTATTTCAGATATTCACTGTAGGGGCATTTACTGGATATGTCACCTTTGAGAAAATATGAGATCTAGAGGCTACCTGTCCCTTTACAGACTCTGCCTTTAGAACTTGTAGAAGTTAACACTCAACAGACAGACTAAAATCCTATGGAAGTTCAAACAAACTAAAATCCCATGGAAGTTCAGCCACTTTAGGTTCATTTTTTAGGGCTTAAATTTTGCCCTGAATTAATGGGAGAAAGCCTTGAATTTGGGGGATCTTATCCTATGGAAGTTCAACTACTTTAGGTTCACTTTTTAGGCCTTAAAGTTTTCCTTGAATTAATGTATGCTTTAAAGTTAATGGGAGAAAGCCTTGAGAAATGACACATGCTTTAAATTTTGCCTAAGAGTTTATGGGAGAAATAACAGATGTACACAATTTGCCTTAAAGTGGTAGTCGTTCATGGATATTAAAATGAAGAACTTCTATTTAGATTTGTTCCAGAGATTGACTGTAGGGGCATTTACTGGATATGTCACCTTTCAGAAAAGATGAGATCCAAAGGCTATTGGCCCTTTACAGACTCTGCCTTTAGAACTTGTAGAAGTTAACACTCAACAGACAGACTAAAATCCTATGGAAGTTCAAACAAACTAAAATCCTATGGAAGTTCAGCCACTTTACGTTCAATTTTTAGGCCTTAAAGTTTTCCTTGAATTAATGGGAGAAAGCCTTGAGTTTGGGGGATCCTATCCTATGGAAGTTCAGCTACTTTAGGTTCAACTTTTAGCCCTTAAAGTTTGCCTTGAATTAATGGGAGAAAGCCTTGAGAAGTGACACATGCTTTAAAGTTAATGGGAGAAAGCCAATGACACATGCTTTAAACTTTACCTAAGAGTTTATGGGAGAAATGACACGTGTACACGGTTTGTCTTAAAGTGGTAGTGGTTTATGGATATTAAAATGAAGAACTTCTATTTAAATTTGGTAGTGGGTTGTGGATATTAAAATGAAGAACTTTTGTTTAGATTTGTTCCAGAGATTGACTATAGGGGCATTTACCGGATATGTCACCTTTTAGAAAAGATGAGATCCAGAGGTTACCTGGCCCTTTACAGACTCTGCCTTTAGAACTTGTAGAAGTTAACACTTAGCAGATAGACTAAAATCCTATGGAATTTGAACCACTTTAAGTTCAGTTTTTAGGCCTTAGATTTTGCGTTGAATTTATGGGAAAAACCTTTAGTTTGTGGGAAAAATGGCATGTCCATGGTTTTCCTTAAAGTTTATGGGAGAAATCAGATCTAGAAATGACATGCCTTAAAGTTTGCCTTGCATAGAGTTTAAGATAGAAATGACATGTACATAGTTTGCCATAAAGTTTGCATTATAGCATATGGGAGAAATGACATTGTCTTATAGTTTTTGGGAGAAATGACATAGAAATGACATATGTCAAAAGTCACACCTTTATGAGTTTGTGGGAGAAATGACATGTACAAGTTTTTCCTTAGAATTTAGTTTGTCGTTTAGTTTTCCTTGATGTTTATGGGAGAAATCACATCTAGAAACCTTTACTTTGATATCTATAAATAGGCTAAGAACATTAAGAACAATTTTTCAACTTACAAATTAGTTATGTCCTTAATAAGAAGTATGATTTAGCACTTATCAAATTGTTTAATAATTTATAATAATGTCATTTTTAGCCTGTACTATCATTCATCCTTGATATGTACAATAATTTTACAACTTGAACATCAACCTACACTATCATCATGTCACTGTACCCATGTCAATCTAGATTATTTATAAACATTACATCATAAAACACTCCACTTTTAACATTTTACAAGAATAAAACAACATGGAAGGTGTAAATTTAGGTACATTAATAAAATACAGTCATGTCAATCTAGATTATTAAGATCCATTACATCATAACACACTCCACTTTTAACATTTTACAAGGTTAGAAGCATCATGGAAGGTGTAAATTTAGGTACATTAATAAAATACAGCCATGTCAATCTAGATTATTAATATCCATTACATCTTAAAACACTCCACTTTTAACATTTTACAAGATTAGAAGCATCATGGAAGGTGTAAATTTAGGTACATTAATAAAATACAACCATGTCAATCTAGATTATTAATATCTATTACATCATAAAACACTCCATGTCAATCTAGACACATAATATCCATTACTTGTTTGTTGTTGTTGTTTTATGTGATTACTCTGTTTTGTACCAGTTTTTAACACATTAGCTCTTGGTTAAGATGATTAAACTTGAGGCAAGAAGTTTAAGGTTCATTAGCTAGTTAAATTATATTTGAGGCTGTTGTAATTAATTAGAAACAATTAGGAGACAAAATCCCAAAAATAGATGGGAAAAAATAAGATTTAAAGAAATTTAGCCTAAATACCATCAACACCCACACATTTTGCACCCACAACAAATTGCAAATTTGAAAAATATTTTAAAAATGAAACAGATGACCTCAAAAACAATTGAAATATATTTTAAAAATAAGATAGATGACCTCAAAAACAATTGAAAAATATTTTTAAAATGAGATAGATGACCTAAAAAAAAATAGAATTCTCTATTCAAGGTATTTATGAAATTTACAATCTGACTTAAGTTCAACCTGCAATTTAAAGAGAATTTCAAAGTTTTAAGCAAGAATGTTTTAGAATCAGATAAAAAAAATAAAATTAAAAAAACTCAGGTATCGGTATTTCAAAATTCTAAAACTGAATTAATTTCAACCTGCAACAGAGTTAGGCTCATTTGGTATGATCTTGGTTAGAATGATTCAAAGAGTCTGGGTTATTCCTCTTGAGGCTATGGATGTTTTGGGAGCAACTTATTAGTTATTGAATAGGTCATTCCTTGCAATTATTTTCTTGCAATTGGGTACACATTGTGTAAATGAATGCAGAGACCATCAACACCCACACATTTTGCACCCACAACAAATTGCAAATTTGATAAATATTTTAAAAATGAGATAGATGACCTCAAAAACAATTGAAATATATTTTTAAAATGAGATATATGACCTAATAAACAATTGAAAAATATTTTTAAAATGAAACATATGACCTCAAAAGCAATAGAATTATTTGTTCAAGCAATCGAATTCCAAAAAGTATTTTTGAAATTTATAATATGAGTTAACCTCCAATTTAAAGAGAATTTCAAAGTTTTAAGCAAGAATATTTTAGAATTAGATAAACAAAATAAAATTTAAAAAAAAAACTCCTATCAGTATTTCAGAATTCTAAATCAAAGTAAGTTCAACCTACAACAGAGTTGGGCTCATTTGGTATGATCTTGGTTAGGATGATTCAAAGAGTCTGGGTTATTCCTCTCGAGTCTGTGGATGTTTTGGGAGCAGCTTATTAGTTAGTGAATAGGTCATTCCTTGCAATTATTTTCTTTCAATTGGGTACACATTGTGTAAATGAATGCAGAGACCATCAATGCCCACACATTTTGCACCCACAACAAATTGGAAATTTGATAAATATTTAAAAGATGAGAGAGATGACCTCAAAAACAATTGAAATATATTTAACAAATGAGACAGATAACCTCAATTGAAAAATATTTTTAAAATGAAACAGATGACCTCAAAAGCAATAGACTTCTCTGTTCAAGCAACCGAATTCCAAAAGGTATTTCTGAAATTTAAAATCTGAGTTAAGTTCAAACTCCAATTTAAAGAGAATTTCAAAGTTTTAAGCAAGAATATTTTAGAATCAGATAAACAAAATAAAATTTTAAAAAATTCCTATTAGTATTTCAGAATTCTAAATCGAAGTAAGTTCAACCTGCAACAGAGTTGGGTTCATTTGGTATGATCTTGGTTAGGATGATTCAAACAGTCTGGGTTATTCTTCTAGAGTCTGTGGATGTTTTGGAGTAGCTTGTTAGTTATTGAATAAGTCATTTGTTGCAATTATTTTCTTGCAATTAGATACACATTGTGTAAATGAATGCAGAGACCATCATCACCCACACATTTTGCACCCACAACAAATTGCAAATTTGAAAAATATTTTTAAAATGAGACAGGTGACCTCAAAAACAATTGAAATATATTTAAAAAATGAGATAGATGACCTAAAAAACAATTGAAAAATATTTTTAAAATGAAACAAATGACCTAAAGAACAACATAATTCTTTGTTCAAGCAATCGAATTCCAAAATGTATTTCTGAAATTTACAATCTAAGTTAAATTCAACTTGCAATTTAAAGAGAATTTCAAAGTTTTAAGCAAGAATATTTCAAAATCAGATAAACAAAATAAAATTAAAAAAAAATCCTATCAACACTTCAAAATTCTAAAATCGAATTAAGTTCAACTTGCAACAGAGTTGGGCTCATTTGGTATGATCTTGGTTAGGATGATTCAAAGAGTCTGGGTTATTCCTCTCGAGCTTGTGAATGTTTTGGGAGCAACTTATTAGTTATTGAATGGGTCATTCATCTCAATTATTTTCTTGCAATTGGGTACACATTGTGTAAATGAATGCAAAGACCATCAACACCCACACATTTTGCACCCACAACAAATTGCAAATTTGAAAAATATTTTAAATAAGACAGATGACTTCAAAAACAATTGAAATATATTTTAAAAATGAGACAGATGACCTCAAAAACAATTGAAAAATATTTTTAAAATGAAACAGATGACCTAAAAAACAATAGAATTCTTTGTTCAAGCAATCGAATTCCCCCACACATTTTGCACCCACAGCAAATTCAAATTTGAAAAATATATTAAATAAGACAGATGACCTCAAAAATAATTGAAATATATTTTAAAAATGAGATAAATGACCTAAAAAACAATTGAAAAATATTTTTAAAATGAAACAGATGACCTCAAAAACAATGGAATTCTCTGTTCAAGCAATCGAATTCCAAAAGGTATTTTTGGAGGGTAACATACTATTTTGAATTCCAAAAGGTATCGACTAGGATGAAGGGTAACATACTAGTATAAGCAAACCAATAACACAAACATTACACTAATTACGAGCTTTGTAATGACTAGTATTCTATGTAACCATAAGTTGAAATGGTTGGGATACTAATCACTGTGATTTCATAATGAATAACCCTTTTTTACAAACTCTAATATGGCTTGATTTATTACTGAATTGGAAATTTGTGAAGATTGAAGAATTGGCTTTCTACTCACGGCTTTCTCTTTTGCTGGGCCTACTGATAGAGGCAGTCCTAAAGCATATCTAGGTTAGTTTGCCCGGCAAGAGAGGCAGTAGGAGATAAGAGCACTTGGTCAAACCTAAAGCTCTGTGGAAGAGCATAGTTTATGAAATGTAGAAGTGCGAAATTGAAGCCTTTAAATATAAAACAGATAGAATATAAAACAAATAGAATATGGTTACAGGTCATTGGTGAAATGCCGGTCCTTTCTAGGCAACCCTTGATGGCTCGTAAACCCAATAAGGTAGGTAAGCTGATCAGGGCCTGACCTTATTTCTTGCTAATACTTCTTGCTTGCTAAGAGAATAAAAAAACTACTTTATAAAAGACTCAAACTATTACGTACATAATAGTCTTAGCACAAAATTTTTCTGGAAGTCTTGGGGCTTGGGAGAGACAGAGACGTAATTTCTGGTCTTGTAGGAAGGGAGGAGAGCTTTATTCCTGAAAAAGTTCCTGGACTGTCTAAGTTAACCAAATAAGTATCTTGGTCTTGATAATGGTTTTGTGACTAAGATATTATGGTATATTTTAATTCTGGAAAAAAACTGGAAAATTTGATAGGAGTTGTTATACATAATTAAAATAAACAATATTATGTGTGTTTATGAAAGAAGCAACTAATAAGAGAAGATTTTTCTGCATTATTTAAAATATAAAGATATAATGTATCACATATAGAGTCAATATTGAGAAGAAGAAGAAACAAAAAAAATCATGACATATAGGTCAAGAAACTAACTATGTAAGACAACGTTAGTTCGACATCAGACAGAGTCCGAGACCAGACTAGTCCTTTCCTGAAACATGTATATAATCTTGTGGGCCAAGGGAGCACTCAATTGGGTAGTACACGAGACTGAGAGGTAATTAAATTAATTATTAAATTATAGAATACATAGAAAAAATTATAGAAGCACAAAATGACCATGGAATTAAATCCTAAGCATATGCTCATATTATAATCCTAAGAAGTTGCTATTTTGATTGGATGCAATTTAGAAAAAAATTTGTACGTCGGGCAACTTCATCGATGCTACCAAAAGGGGGAAGGTCCAACAAAGTTATCAGAGAGGAGTCATGTAGTGGCTCAAACTTGGACTTTAGAAAATTACATTTACATAATAATTTGACAATTAAGAGACGTAGGAACCTGGAAATTTGGAGACGTCGAGGCCACAATGGGAAGAAGACGTCGAGGTTGCAACGAGAAGACAAGCAGGAGGCTGAGGACGTCACAGATTACAAATTACCTGCAAAACAAAAAAAACTACTATAAAATTAAAATAGTAGAATGACAGAACAACAATAAAAAAATTTCACAACAAAAACAAAACAGAAAACCAACACCAATAAATTTCTCACCTGCGCCTGTGACCTTGCACGTAACCCTGTGACCCTGCGCATGTGACCTTGCACGTAACAAATTTATCAACTGTGCCTGTGACCTGTGCCTGTGACCCTTTGCAAACAACAGTAATAAGTCTGAAACCCATTAACGTTTCCAGGCTGGTGTATTTATAAACTAAAGTTCAGCCAGATTATTTTAAAAGTTCAGGGGAACAAATAGTCCGACCGAACTATTAGTTTGGCTGAACTTTAGTTGCTGATTTTCTCAACTCCGACCAAAAATCTATTTGCACACGCCGTCAATACATTGTCAATGTAAAAGGCATAATGAGTTCGACTGAACTAATTTCAAAAGTTCGGCCGAACTCTAAGACATTCCGTCCAAAATTTTATAAAAGTTCGCCCGAAATATTGGGAAAATCACTTTTTTGCCCCCGATTATCACAAAAGTGTAACCCACCTTCGTGAGTTTACCCTTTATGATCAAACTAAAATTGATAAAGATAAAACAAAAAACTTATATATATATATATATATATATATAATGTCATGTCATGTGAAGGACAATATGAAAAAGAAACAAGTCATTAAAAATTTATTCCAGTCAAATTTATACTCTGGTTGGTTTACTTCAAATAAATAAAACTATAACCACTAAATTGATTGAATATTTAATATACTAAATAATAGCTTTAGGTTCCTATGTGTAATCTAACTATCACATGAAGTAGCCGTTTTCCATAAACTTTTTATGGTCAATTTTGCCCAAAATTTGATAGATATTTTTAAGAATCATAAGTTTAAGTTGTTTATCTTGCAAAGTTGAAATTCTTCAAGGTTTTTTAGGGTGTTGAATCCATTTATTTTTTAAAAGTGCATTTTAAATAATAAGAAATCACAATCTTGCTCAAAATTGTATTGTTAAATTAAGGCCAAAAGAAAAAGAAAAAGAAAAAGAATCAGCTCATTTATGCCTAAGTTCAATATTTGTTAAGATATTAAATCTATTTATATTTTCAAAAAGTATAATTTAAACAATAAGAAATCATAATCCTACACAAAATTATATTATTAAATTTAAAAAAAAAAACATAACAACAAAACATTTCATTTATATCTAAGTTCCTTAACAAGTAATTAATTCATTGAACCCAATAAATTATATTACAAATTACCTTTTCCACTAACACTAATATTTATATTATTGCTTAACTTTGTTTACATTACAATTTGTGTAAATACACATTTTTTATTGTACAAAGAATAAAAAAAACTCCAAACAATCTGAAAAGATTTTCCCAAAAATCTTCGTTAAATTGTCACATTGTTCAATATATACGAGTAGTCTTTAGTGCAACTTTATGAAGGCTTTTATGGTGAATTTTTAGAGTGTAATTTTGGAAAGAGAAGTTTGCCTTTAGTGCGACTTTTTGAAGGCTTTTACGGTGACTTTTTATGGTGTAATTTTGAAAAGAGAAGTTTGATTGCTAACTTTGCACAATTGAAGTGCCCTAGAGGTTTTTGAGGGTGCTGAATCCATATATAGAGTCAAAAAACCAGTTTGAATAACAAAAACTAAGATTTTACCTCAAAATTTTTCACCGGATTTCCGCACCAAAAACTTCAAAAAGTCACACTAAAAACAACTCCCAATATATATGTTACCAAAAACATTAATTAAATTGAGAAATTGCAACTTGATGTGGAACCCTGCAAAAAGTTGCAACTTGGTAAAAAGCCTTGTGTGCAAAGAAGTGTCACGTCGCCGGATAGCAAATCCACATCCACGTAGCAATAATGAAAAAGCAACGATTCCAAAGCCAAAAGACTCGTACGTCGTAGCCAGCAAAGCTTTGAAAACAATCAACGTTAATTAACCAGCAAAGTTTCGAAAACAATCAACGTTAATTAACAAGTTCTAATGACAAATACCTTTGGAGTAGTACTACTTCATTAAGATATTTAATTATACATAATTAGTCAATTACAACTATATCCTATGGAAGTAGTTATAGTTAAATGAGTTTTTAAAGTGGTTGAATTTCAAAAAATTATATTTATATAATGCACTGCAATGCAATGAGTGTTAAATAGACTACTCAAAAATCATGAAAAATGAGTCATTTAATATTACTTTTTATAGAAATAATTATAATTAAATAACTTTCTTAAAAAATTGAATCCCAAAAAATAATATCTAATATAATACAATGGGAAAATCCCTTAATACATAATTACAAATAATTTAATTTTAATTAAATATAATTGTATTATTGTTTATGCACAATCATATATTTGTCCATGAATGAACACCTCCTTAATTTTTTTTTTTTTTTTTTAATTCATCACTATAAATTGTACACAAATATACAGCGGACCCCCTCCATAAAAATGAAGCTTTATCTTTTTACAAAGAATAAAGATGAAAGCAGACAAATCTGTAACGGTACAAGAGAGCGTCCAAGTATGATCGGTGTATGAGATAACTCGTCTTGTTCATTATACATATATCGGGAATAAAGACACTGTGAGGACAAAAATAATTGTGAATGCGGGTCCCACCAAAATTACGGTGAATGAAGACTATGCGATAAAAAATAATAATTGTGATGTGTGTCTTCAAAATAATGAATTTGGGTATTTGTCAAAAAAATCCAATCTCTGCAACTTCACTGAACTCGAACTCTGAACTCGACCAAGTAGGCTGTATGTCTAAAGTTCCATTCTCAGAAACAGACAGCGATTAATATTCGAAGTTGTTGCTTTGACTTCTAGTTATAGCTAAACTACTCCTCTGGCTTTATGGATAAATAAATATGTACGTCAGAATAAAATGGTGCGTGCCATATATGTAATGTGGTGTTAAAAAGGCGAGCCTTATTTCCACAATGCCCCTAGGCAGGGAATGCTCACCGCATGATGATTTACAGTTTTGATCTGACTGAGGGCATTTCTTGCCTAGGCACATTTATGGGCCTATGGCAGTGGAAATAAGACTTTTATTAAAAAATCTTCTTCCGGGAGTTGTTTGAAATCACTCATCCGAATTCGATTCTTAATGAATTAATATTCAAAAAACCTAAATTCAATGAATTATTCCCCAAATTCAATTCACAACCGACAGTATCTTTCTTAGAAGTCCTAATGGTAAGTAAGCTAAAAAGATGTAGAGAAAGGATATTATTAATTCTGGTTATGCTTTAAGGACAACACAGCATCTTTCCAAATATAATATTCCAGACTGCCTTCTGAATATTTTCTTACATAGAGACACCCGATGAAAAGAAACTTATTTGGTGAATAAAGGGTGAAAATTCGTTCCACATATTTATGTCATGTCCAAATCGGACATAAATTTAAGTAATTTAGTTGAAGTTTTTACCATAAAACCCTAATCAAAGGGTGAAAATTCATGTCATGTCCAAATCGGACATAAATGTAGGTAATTTAGTTGAAGTTTTTTCCATAAAACCCTAATCAAACGAAACGGTTTTAACTTGACAACTCCTTTTAAGCATTCTCTTTTTCCCAATGGTTTAGACCACTATCAACTTCGGTATTAGGTGAAATTGCAAATTCTTGAATTATATTTTTAAATAAACAAATCCATTCACAACTTTACAAAATCTTGATTACTTGTAAATTGTGCAATCTCAAAATCGTCCATATTTACAATTTTAACAAAATTTCATGCAAGATTGGAGAAATAATTAAAAAATGAGCATATTTAGACTGCGCTATTCCAAAAGAGTTTAGAATATAAAAAGATTGAGCGTGGAAGTTGGATTTATCCGACCAATAAACGACTCCCTCCACAAAACCCTCGGATTCCATCCATGTTTGGTTGGTTGAAGGAGCCAACAATTTCGGAACCAAACCCCCTAAGCACTGTCGGATCGGAAGTGCATGGAATGACCAACCCTAAGCACTGTCGGATCGGAAGTGCATGGAATAAGTAAATACCTAATGGAAACGAAAAAAGGGAACGCATAGCCAACCGAAGACGGAATCGTGATGTCCATCCATCCGTCACTCATGACATATATATATATATATATATATATATATATAGAATTCCCCGTGAGGAACGGCGGGCGGGCGGGCGAGGTATCGCAAGAGGCAGGTCAAGGAGATATGTTGTTGTCGTGTATAGATTCCAACATGTCATATGGCAAGCAGAGATTCAGATTACAGCTTCAGCCGGTCAAGATGAAGGTGGCAACCGGCCGAATCTGGAACTGACTTCCAGTCCAATCCAACCTCTCGTCAATCTACCACTCTTTCCCACGTTTTAACCCTTCGCCAAACCCAAACCCCAACCCCCTGCGAAACCCAATTAGGTAGTAATAGTGTATCATTACCACCCCTACCCTACTACATATCGACCGACAAACCTCCTCAGTCCAACTACCCTCCCTTCCGTGTTCACAAAGAGAGGACTATAGTTATTGATAATTTATAATTATCCTCCTGCCTTTTTGTCTTAAAGAACAATCGAGGTTTCATTGGTTTCTATAAATTCTTCTTCGGGTTGAGGTTTCCCTTGGCATCAATTGCTATAAATTCTTTATTTCAGTGGCCTTTATTTCGAAATAGCAGATCAAAGACCTTCCCTGCTTGCAGGATTACACTTGTGCGGGAGTCTGTGATTTTGTTGCACATCCAAGATGTCTCTACTGACGGATTTGATCAACTTGAACCTCTCCGATGTCACTGAGAAGATCATTGCTGAGTACATATGGTAGGCCTTGTTCTTTTGGGCTCTTTTTTCAGTCATGGAGCTCATGTATTTTGGTTCATTGATTGCATTCCCCTGCTGTTTCTGGGTTTTATTTATTTATTTGGTGACTGGGGAGATGTTGGTGCAGGATCGGAGGCTCTGGCATGGATATCCGCAGCAAGGCCAGGGTAAATCTCATGAACTCTATACATGTGCTTGTGATTGCTGCAATTTGTGTATTTATGTGCTTTGTTGGAGCTGCTAGCCCTTGAACTTATACAGGAGAGTACTATAGCACCAGGAGTCTGCCTGTGTTTTTGTGGGCATGGGCAGCTCACTCTGGTTGATGCACATGATGCTGTGTTATTTTTAGGAAGCTAACTTGCAGCATAATAACAAGGATGATCTGTCTTAGTTTAGTTTGTTCAAGGCATGCAATACGGCTGCTAGGAACCGTCATGAAAGATTGCTTTGTGAGGCCTGTGGCTGAACATCCATGAAGAAAGTTGTCATACCTAGCTTGAAACAAATCTAATGGGAGATTGTTGTATGAAGATTGCAGTAAAACATGCGATAGGAAAGTAGATTGGAAGATAGTTATATTTACTCGTAAAATATAGATGATTGAGGAAAATATGAACGAAAAGGTTATTCCATCTACTGTTGTGTCTCGTGGCTGATCTAACTTTTATTTTCATTTTCAGACTTTATCTCACGCAGTTACGGACCCCAAAGATCTGCCCAAGTGGAATTATGATGGATCCAGTACTGGACAGGCTCCTGGAAAGGACAGTGAAGTCATCCTTTAGTAAGTTCCTTTTACCCGTGATTCCAAGCCGATATGGTTCATATATTAGCTTGGACAGAAATCTAAGTAGCATCCGTTTTCTGTGAAATCAGCCCTCAGGCTATCTTCAGGGATCCATTCCGCAGGGGGGACAACATCTTGGTGAGAGGCTATCCCAATAAATTATTTAAATAACCGAAAGTCATGGATGTTTGGATTTGGTCTTAATGATTCTTTGACATGTATTCATAGGGCTAATTGTTGGTTTTAGGTGATTTGTGATACATACACCCCAGCTGGAGAACCTATTCCTACTAACAAGCGAGCAAATGCTGCAAAAATATTTAGCCATCCAGATGTTGTTGCCGAGGAACCATGGTATTCTGAATAAAACTGGCCTCCCTACATTTGTTGTATTCTCTAAACTACATATGTGTGGATCCTGCTGAAAATAAACTTGTTTTGCGCTAGGTACGGGATTGAACAAGAATACACTCTTCTGCAGAAGGACGTGAATTGGCCTCTTGGATGGCCCGTAGGTGGTTACCCTGGTCCTCAGGTATGAGAAACATTCCTCAATTTCGCTTATTCTTCTCATGTGCTTTCTGCTGTTTCATTGCATTAAGTCTAACACTCCGTTGGTCATTGATCCTTGAGTTCATAATCTTTTATATATATATATATTATGTGGTTTATAGTCTTTTACATTTGTACCAGGCAGATCCTTTTGAAGGGATCACTTTGTGCAAGCTGTCAATATCCTCAAGAAAAAGGTGTTGAGATAATTGAAACTGTAACTTCGGTTATAACAGAGGTGCTTTAACCAATTGAGCTAACCCTCAGGGCTAAAAGACCTATATTGCACACACATATGCAAAAGGTATCGAGATAATTGAACATGTAACTTCTGTTATAACAGAAGTGCTTTAACCAATTGAGCTAACCCTCAGTGCTAAAAGACCCATATTGCACACACATAATGAAGATTTTATGGAGTTTGTTGTCCCCACTAGTTGGTGAAAGATGCCCTATAATTGCCTAGATAGTCGAGACTGTCGTTGATCTGATCATGTGTGCCTTTGTCGTCTGATGTAGGGTCCTTATTATTGTGGAACTGGAGCAGACAAAGCCTATGGCCGTGATATTGTCGATGCCCACTATAAGGCTTGCCTGTATGCAGGAATCAACATTAGTGGCATCAATGGAGAAGTCATGCCCGGTCAAGTAATATTGCTTTGAAAATGGCAGCAATCACTATGATATTTTAAGGGATTCGAAAGCAGTTTCAATTGAATTAACACACAATACTGATTTCATGGAACAGTGGGAATTTCAAGTTGGTCCGACAGTTGGTATTTCATCTGGTGATCAAGTCTGGGCTGCACGTTACATTCTTGAGGTGCATGGAAAACCATTTCAGCAAGTAACTGTATTGCTTGTTGATTGCTCTATATGCTTTAGTTTGTATTTTTAATAATTATTTTCTCAAAGACTAATATAATTATAACCTTGTGTGCAGAGAATCACAGAAGTGGCTGGTGTTGTCCTCTCATTTGACCCCAAACCCATTCAGGTCAGTCTTTATATTCAGACTTTATGTTGTCCCTTATTCTCTTTTTAGCATTCTGCACAATATTATGATCTTCTGAAAATTCTTGAAGTTTGCAGCCTTGGGAAATTAGATCAATAGGGTTTGAAAAACAGAACGTTATTCTCTTAATATGCCTGTAATTTATAGTCTAGACTAAGTTCATTTTGTATTTTGATGCCCTTTCAGTGAAAGTTTGTACCTCCTTACCCTTGATAATGCTTGGACTACTTTTCTTCACTTCTTAAACTAACTGGTCTGCATTTGTGGCTCACTTCAGGGTGATTGGAATGGTGCTGGTGCTCACACTAACTACAGGTAAAGTCAGCACAGCTTGACAAGAGAACATATTGTCCCTGAAAATGTATTTTTTAAAGTTTGATTCCAATGCTTACAATCTTTCTCTTCCTAAACTTGACAGTACGAAATCAATGAGGGAAGAAGGGGGAATTAAAGTGATAAAAAAGGCCATTGAAAAATTAGGGTTGAGGCATAAGGAACACATTGCTGCCTATGGAGAGGGCAACGAGAGGCGTTTGACTGGTCGACATGAGACAGCAGACATAAATACATTTTCATGGGTAATTATCCAAGTGCAAGGGTTATGCTAGCAGCAAATAGTCTAATGAGAACCATGTCCAAAGGAACTGTATATTCACTAGTATTTGGTTGCATTTCTTTTGATTCCAGGGTGTTGCAAATCGTGGAGCTTCTATTCGAGTAGGCCGTGACACGGAACGTGAAGGCAAAGGTTAGTTCTCTGTTTCTTTAATAGGAGAAATTCAACAAGCAAGCGTCAATGTGCACCTGTTTCCAATAGTGTGCTTCATTTCATCTTCAAATCACTATAAACAGATCTATTAGTATTAGACATGGCAATTAATAAATCTAGTCAATGCAGGTGGTAACTTCCTTAAACAGTATTCATTATTGAAGCTTAGATACTAAGATGTCCTTTGGTTGACAGGGTACTTCGAAGACCGCAGGCCAGCTTCCAACATGGACCCCTATGTTGTAACATCTATGATTGCTGAGACAACCCTCCTTTTGAAGTGAGAGTAACAGTGTTTACTGAATGAATAAAAATGCCGATACGATTGAAGTGTTCTTGATGCTAGTCAAATTGGGAAGGGATCCCCAATTGTTTGTGGAGGATATTCTCATTTGAATTTCTCTCTGTGCCTAAAGTATTTCCCCTATTTCTGTTTAATAAGAACATTCTAGAAATAGGACTTGAGATTTGGGCTGCATTATATACAGTGTCTAGTTTGTCATTCAGATTTGCATGGTTCCATGACTCTGATATGATTGGTGTGCAATTGAATTTAATGAATTCAGAAGTTCTTTTATTGCTTGCAAACGTTGGGGCTATTTATTGCCGTCTTCTACTTTTTGGAAACATTGACAGAACTTGGATGGCTCTTTGTTTCTTATGGTTAGGTAATGTGACAATAAAGAAATCCTTAAGCAGAACATCTGAGGGGTTTTCCTGAGTTATAATCCCCAAAATATGATAAAAGCAACTAACTAAATCTCTTTCTACTTCTTGTTTGAGATATAGTTCCAAATATATGACCAAAAACAACAAACCATTGTATTTGGTAGAGTATTCGAACAGTTCTATCTTAAGAGTGTTTTTCTAAGTAAGTTCCATATCAGGTACCTACTTCTGACTGAACTGTCATCTCTTAATTTACAAAATGTTTATTAATTAGGTTGGGTTGAAGATGCTTGGGCTGAGTTCTGCTCCTTAGAAGGTATCAATGTTAATTGCTTTGTCAAAATCAATAGTCACAGATTAGATTAAAATGTTTTAGAACAATATGAAGCATAGCTTTTTCCAACTAAATTTTCATTTTTTGAAAGGGGGAAAGTCTTTAGCATTAGAGTGAAGTTTGATCTTCTGAAATGACAGATTTTTTCAACTTCATGGCACTAGTGGCAGGTTTTCTGGTGTTTTCCTTGAAAGCAATTTAAAATTTTTTACTCAGCATACATGCGTTAATTTTTTCTCTAGAGATTGCTCTATATGAATAGGCAAGCCAGGAATAAATGGAAAGTTCATGGGATTAGCACCAGAATTACTGTCAAGTCTTGTGTGATTAACAAGAATGAAAACTTCTAAATCAAGGCAGTCAGTTTAGATGGGCATAGGCCCTTTTTTGCAGCAAGATTTAATGATGATCCATTCCACCAACTCATCGACCAAGTGCCAATTTGGTGATGTGGATGCTAGCTCAATAATTTCATACTAGCATAGAAAAACCATTTTGCTGTTCAGAAGTCTAGATAACCATTGAATTAGAATGAATATGGACGTGCTTGGAGACATTATGACTTGGTCAACAGTATTAGCTTTTTTGATATAGACCTTGCTAGGGATCATAATATATATTTTTCCATTGCTTTTTGTTGAATTTTTAGCACACCTATGCCTGTCATTGTTATACACAGTAGCTGGTGGGGACCTACACGACAA
The DNA here is from genome assembly GCA_034641835.2 of Pinus albicaulis. Classification (NCBI taxonomy): domain Eukaryota; kingdom Viridiplantae; phylum Streptophyta; class Pinopsida; order Pinales; family Pinaceae; genus Pinus; species Pinus albicaulis. Next base: position 1,199,307,436 of record CM076575.1, on the reverse strand, counting down.
ATGTACGACATACGTGGGTGACTAAAACTTGCATTACGGACCACGGTTGATCCCCAAGTCTCACTGGTTCAAAATAAAAACGTAAGAGTTAGGTAATCAGTCAGGTCCAACTTCACAAAGTTTAGTTGTAGCAGAAGTATCAGAGATGTGCTCTTAACGCTTTCGGAATCCCAATATGCGATGTGTGCTCTAACGCTACCCGAATCCCAATATGCAAATGCTAACATAACAACCGAGTAGTCTATATAGTGCGACTTTTTAAGGTTTTTACAACCGAGTAGTCTATATAGTGCGACTTTTTAAGGTTTTTACGGTATTTTTTTTTCGGTTTAATTTCTTTAAATTCTGGCGGGAATTTATTGAAAATAGAAGTTTGATAGGTAATCTTGCACAATCGAAGTGCCCTAGGGATTTTTTAGGGCGCTGAATCCATATATACAGTCAAAAAACCAGTTTAAATAACAGAAAAACAAGATTTTACCTCGATTTTTTTCACCGGATTCTGGCACCTGAAACTCCCAAAAGTCGCACTAAAGACAACTCTCATAACAACTAATTATTACAGAATAGAAACAATTTTGAAATTCTCATCGCCTAGGCTATCCAGCAATAAATACGCCTGCCCATATATTGCCCACCATAGGATTAAAGCAAATACACCATTCAACAGTGAGCAGTATATGCTCAGGCATATTTATTGCTCGATAGCCTGGAAAATAAAACTCGCCCTGCTTTTAAGAAAAATCCCCCTTAAAATACGGAATGCCATACGACTTAATAGACACATGACCAGTGTGCCGTGTGTACATCACATGAATGGGAAAAGAATGTCGAGTTCGCATTGTGTAAAGAGTCCACAATTTTGCCCGGGAAACAAAAGGAATGCCAGGAAGATTTTTAGAAAATCCGGCATAAATTTTTGAAAACCCAGGTTAGCCGTCAGCGAAATTGTAGCTAAAGTTCCTCATTCAGCAGGGCAATCTTGTTCTCTGGCGCCTTGGCAAAGACATTTATCTTTCACCTGGCAGGTTTGAAACAATCAATCACGTCGAACAGTGTAACTAATCTAAGTCAGTTTCGTTTGTTTCTTCATGAGTAGCTTGACTGGCAAAATTATTGTCCGAAGTGTTTACCAGGGGTAGGTTCTGGCTTCGAGTCAAATTTACAGCCACTCGTGAGTTGGCCGTTTTGATATTGGGTGAACCGGCGATAGGGTCTACTTGCAAGTTGCCAGAGGGGTGAGCAGCTTCATAGTGTTCTCCTCTCAGGTTTGATTCCAATTTCCACTGTCGTGATGAAAAGGAAAATTGGTTTTCCCCCCTTCAACCATAGTGTATAATGTGGGGCATTGAACCGAAGGGTTGGTCGGGTAGATTCAAGAGTCAATGATCTTACCCATTGGTGTTGGAAAGTTGTCACCGGGATTATATCATATTGGTCAACACAGTAGTCGTTTCATTTAATTTAACCTATACATCAATATCCCATTTTGCTTATCCCTAATTTTCTCTTCTAATCTACGGGCCCGAGTTTTTCCGCTATCTAGGAAAAATGCTGCTGAAGCTTCCTTGAGCATTTACAGTAGTTAACATTTCAAACTCTTAGTAGTGGCGGAAGATGCCAAAAGGCCTGATTCGTTGAATATTTAATGGAGGATATATCTCTGCAGATAAGGTGGACACAAATACTGGTTTTATAGTACAGTTTCTGCACCTGCTTTTACATTTTCAGGGAACTGTTCCTTATTGTGTAATGGTTTTCCACTGCAATTTTGTCTGGTTCTTCCATCGGACTCAAGCTTTAGAATTAGTCTCTTTTCTCAAGTATTTGTACAAAAGCTTCCCTCTAGGATCACACAACTTTAACGTGATATAGCCGTCTCCTCTCAGTTTGTTCTTTATACTTTCCAAATACAAATTAAAAAATATTATAAATGAGCATGGGTGGATGCGGCAGTTCTGTGACTAATAAAGTTTAAATACCAATTTTATAATTACCTTGTGTAATGGTGTCTATTCCTGACCTCATTAGAGTTGAAGTTCACTTTAACGCTTAAAGAGATGAATTTATTCCATTGTTAATGTAAATTCATATTGCCAATTGGGTTTAGTTCAAAAGGTTGTGAATAAAAGCTATTTCCTTCCCGGTCATGTTAAAATCTTACTTGATAATGCTTAAATATGTTTAAATCCCACTTTGTCATGGAGTAAACTAATCATTTTACAAATTTGAAATTCTCTGGCACCTTCCTCTTCTAATCCTAGTGTTTGCCGATAGTCCTCCATCCAGCAAAACTGGAGTTGTCTCACTGTCTCCTTCGAGTCAAGTAAGCTGGTCCAAGGAATCTGGGTTATATGCTCTGTTTGGTTTGCACTCCAGCAAATTAATCTCGTCATGAATTCAATACATGAAAAACGAAATTCCTCTCATGACAATTATGTGGGAGACAGCCTGATCCAATTCATGCTTTCTTTTTTTCCGGGAGAGAAAATCTAACACCCTGCCTAAATCTTACTCTCCTGATTGGCTTGCTTGCCTTGAACGGCTGACCATTATGAACATCTGAGGTAGCAATCATACGTTGCCTTCATTTATTGCTAGATAAGGAAAGAAACCTGTTGCTGCTTGTACAATCCAGAATTTACAATACAGTGTTCAAAGAGAAAAAGTTGTGCCTAACAATCAAATAACGAACTAAACCAGGATCTCCCTGTATTCCTCACAAAGGTGGAAATTTCTGTGGTGATGCATTCTGATGCTTAGACATGCATGTCAAGCTTGTACAAGAGAGCATATTTCTCCTTTCAAATACGATACCCCAGTCATATAGTTTGTTCTGTTAAATACCATTGAAAGTTCTTTCTGAAAATTAATGTCAACTTTCTTCATCACTAACTTCACTATCGCTTTTTCATTAGTATTCTCATTTTCGCTAAAAAAACATCCACTCGATCCTCTCTGCCTACATTCAAAAGACAGTAGCTCATCTTATCGTATGTTCTAGAAGAAGGCGAGATTCAGTTCTCTACCTTCTCCTCAAGCTAAGCATAGGCTTCTTATCGTATGTTCTAGAATAAGGCCAGATCCAGTTCTCTACCTTTTCCTCAAGCTAAGCATAGGCTTCTTATTGTATGTTCTAGAAGAAGGCCAGATGCAGTTCTCTACCTTTTCCTCAAGCTAAGCATAGGCTTCTCCCTAACGATTATTTCTATAATAGCAGAGTAGGTTTTCATGCTTGGATACACACCCTTCAAAAATATATGCTTCCAAGCTCTCAGAGCCATGTTGAGATTTGATTACAACATTTTAAGAGGAAAAGCAGGCCCTGATAATTCAATGCAAAGACAGGAATGGAAACTAAAAAACATTGAATTCAACTTATTCGGCAAACATATATACAGAGTGAAGCATCTGTAAGTTAATTTTGGTCGTGAAGAGAATTCTTTCTGGCCAAAATAATAAAACTCCACACTTCATATAAAATGAAAAGAATCCCCGTATGTTGCTTGAAATATTAGATTAAGATTTGTGTGGTTTGGAGTCTGGACCTCATCCTCACTGATAAAATTGACTACTGCTGATCAAAACCTCAATAAAAACCCCACTGACTTTGTTCATGTTTCTGCTGCATACAAGATTGACATGATTGACATGTTCATTCATAATTTTAAATTCAAGAACATATTGACTTCTGAAATCAAACTTTCTGTTAAAGTAACTGGAGGGAAACCCAACACTTGCATCCAAAGCAAGAGCTCATGCCTCAATATCATTTGTCACATCTATCTCTGAATCTTTTCCACTTGACCCTACATGACTCATGCCTCTACCAAATACCCAATCTGAAATCAAAATAAAAGTGACAACACTTCACATGGATGCAAGTATGATTTTAAAAATATAAAGCAACATAGTTCTAACATCACTTGAGTCCAAGCATCATAATGGAAACTACAGTACAAAGGAATGCCATTCAAAGCCAGTTTCAAATACAGGAAATTAGGCCTGAATACTTGATACATTTTTGGTCACATGCTTTCAAAAAGCCTACTGATATGGCCCAACCTCTACCCCTGAATCTGCCTCTCCCAATGCCACTATCTCTCGCCCTAACACCTCTGGAATCTGCCAGAAAAAAGAAGAAAAAAAATATCAATTACATCTACCATTAAAGAGTACCAGTCATTGTATTAAAAAACACTTTTTGGGATTTACACTCACCTCCATCAGAAAAATGTCTTTCAAATTGACTTCATCATCTGACAATGGATCCTGATAACTGCAGTTCAAATAACTCATATAATATCCGCGATTTCCTTGCAACTCTCCATACATTATTGATAACATATATTAGAAAAGTTTTATCCAGATCTAGAATAGAAACATAAATCCATCCAGCAATATAAACTTGAACAGATACGCCCAATGGCATTTTAATCCAGTGGCTTTGGTGAAAGAGGGATGGCAACCATAGAGACATGTCGGTATTTTCCGAAGTGCAGATTATTGAAAAAACAATTGGAACATTGTGAAAACCCTTTTCAGTAAGCACATGTTCTTGCCAACAATTACCTTGATGTATTTTCAACACAAACAGGAGATATGAAACGAGAAATTACTAAATTAGTAAATACTGCAGAAATTTCAGATTATACTGAACTCGAACTCATGGCAACAGTATTTCTTCAATAGGTTCCCAAACATCAGTTACTCTTGTCGGGCTGAGTTCTGTATTCTGACACAAGGCAACAGCCTTCCGCTGTAAGATTAGCCAAACAGAAGAACGGGTTGATTTTCTTAAGTTAACATGTATCTGAGTGGGCAATACCCTATTTCTCTTCCCAACTAGTTGGAAGAAGTAACATCGTCAAGTTTAAAAGGCTCAAGGCTCACTTTTATAATCTCCGCAGTAGCTATTGTCTTGCTTATTCCTTGTCCCATTGCTTTCAATACAATTTCTGCTGCCTTTTCTCCTGAAACAAAATTGGCCTCAATTTACTTACAAACGATCTAATTGACACTTATAATTTGTAGATCACCCGCATGAATTTTTCTGTTGTTCAAAGTCTCTAATAATGCATCTTGAGGTATTTTGAGAATGATCAACCCTTCAACAAAGTTTAATAGAAATTCTTGAGCACTGTACAAAGGGTAAGATTACAGGATTAATTATGTTTCAATTATCTACCAGATAAAGGTATCTCGTTTTGAATGTATCATCGAATGCACACTTAACAAGAAGTCGAAGGCTAGACTGAATCATAAATGCATAGATCAAGATGATTGGAATTTATAACCAGCCAGTACAGATGTCTGAGGTTATAATGAGAAAGATGGATACCAAATGATCATGGATTTATATTTCAGCCGAGAGTCGGTTTCAAAGTGAAATCAATGAACAATAGTTTTTAATGTTCAGAACATGGGTGCTTAAGAACCATAGATTTATGTTTGAGCCCTGAGATTCCTCAGCACTAAATCAATGAAAGCAGCCCTACTGGCAAATGCAAAATTTCCATACCTTTTAACATTAATGTTCTATCAATTTTTTGTCATATGCTGCTATGCATTCACTGCCCAATATGATTCATCAGCTGCACTGATAATAAAATAATTAGTACTCTGTAACCAGAGAGCTAAATTGACTGCCTGCACAATCTCATTACTTGAGGGCAACCAATAGACTAATTCTCACCACTAATAGAGTCTAGAAGAATTCATTAAATTAAAGATTTAACCCCCAAAAGCCTGATATCGGTTTATATCATCAATGGAATTTTAAATGCCGTCTTACATAGATTTTTCCAGTACCTTACTCATTTAAATGGCATCAACGACTTCCTTTACATTATTAGCCCTTGCATACTTTCAAAAAATCAAAGAAAATGTCTGCTGTGTCAAAACCCTGTACCTCTTCATCTTGTCTATCAAATTCCACATGCCTGTACTGCAGTAAAGAAATACCAGTTATTTCAGGGAAAGCTTTTCCTTAGTACTTTTAGAATGAAATATACATTGTTTAAACAAACATGGCTAGCTTATCTTAGATCTCTAGTAAAGACAACTAAGTGAATCAAAGAAGAGCAATCTATAATCTTAATTCGAGGGAACAATCCATAAGCACCCAGCCTGATAGTGCACACATCTGCTGGATTGCTTGAGCTAACTGCTCATACTGCCCATAATACTACCCTAGTTTGTTGCTTAATATAATGGTATCACCCAGGGTTAGTTAATCTTGTACGGCTTTTGCATATTCCTAGGATGCATAATGAACTTTAAACCCATGTATGTACCACTCAAATGATCAAAATAAACTCTTATCTTTTGATCAAAATTTGTTGTCTGATTTGTCATTTTCTTTAGCTCCTTGGAAGCATAAAGCATAGTCAAGAATTACAGAATGTTACAGAAATGGAAATTATTCATTGAAATGTCCTATCATCCCAACCCAGGTCAAGTGATCATTAGATATGTTCAGTATGACAAGGCAACAAATTACGCCCTCTAATGTAAGAGGGATGTATATGGAAGGACTACAAACAATGAAGCATTCTATACTTTACCTTATTGAAAGGTTAAACGCAGCCAAAAAAATATGGCGCCAAAGATATTGTGGACTTTGCCATGTTGGAACTTTTATGTAACCAGATGAAAGACATTTATCAAGTTATAAAAGACAATCTAATCACAGAAAAGCAAGAATAACTGCTAGACAATTTCAATCATTGTACCATAAATCACCATGCTGAGATTAGGAAGATGTCTACTGATCTACTGTCCAGGGTGATGACAACTCTAGGTGGGCGTGTTGTAGATTGTATCAACATTTATTCCATCAAAAGTCATCGATGGACATTGATATAAATGTTCAATATGTGAATGCTTTCTTGTTATTATTGTTGTGGTGTCCCTCATGACATTGATATTAATCAAAATAATGTCACATATAATACATGAATGTTCAAGATAGACAAGCTATCTCGATCACACAGTCAACAAATTGAGCAAATTTCTCAACCACACTAATCTAGGAAGCATCTGGCCAGAGAATATCTCTCAAACCAATTAGATCTAATCAACCCTTGAAACTAGGAATAAACTCCTCGAGCCAATGATGATTGATCACACCCCAGACAAGTATGATCACACCCAAGACAAGTAAGAGTTGCATACTCCAACATCATGAAAGAGGAACCCATGGGCCATAACTCTACGACATGTACCCCACCCCGTAATCACTGGGTTGTCTTGTCTGGGTGACAAGTTAAACAAGGTTTCATATAATTCCAAGGTTACATGTACCCTACCCCGTAATCACTGGGTTGTCTTGTCTGGGTGACAAGTTAAACAAGGCTTCATATAATTCCAAGGTTACGTATTTTCAGTTGGATTGGAAAAATTAATAATAAATATCTTGCTATTTTTGTGAACCTAATATTACAAGTTTATCTATTTCCATTTTAACCAGTGCATCAATATTAGAAGTGCAACAACATGTCTACATTAACAGGCTTGGCATTATATGTTTTGTAAAACAACACACTATTATATAAATCTGCAGTTAAGTCCAATAAATTTACTCTATGAGTAAAGAGAAAACTAGATGCAATAAAATAAGGTTATTATTATACACAGTTCTCATTCATATTCTTAATACAAATTTAATTCCTGAACTGATTTTCATTTATCCATTCAGAACCATTCCACTACAATCACAACCAAAGCCATCTTAAACACAACTCCAATCTACAACCTAGAGAGCTTTGAATCAATCAGTGGCAGGCGACTATATTGTAATAATCCTTTCAACGTGCTAAGAGCAAAAGAAGAAATCAGATTGACATTCTAACAAAATCCGGAAAAGGACTGACTATCAATGATTTTGTAGGCCCTCTCCTTGATGGATGCCTCAGAACTGTTCAAAAAGAGGAGCCTATTCTGTCAAAACTACCGAAATATTTTAAGTGGTATGCCTCTACATCCTTGACATTCAATGAAACTCGTATTTTTTAGAATTGAGAAGCAAAATATGAGCTGGTGTAAAATGCTTGCTGGAACTACTCACCATATAGGGTATAATGACCTAATATTGATTCAATAGTGGTAGCATTTTATTTATTTATTGTTTTAAATATGCTCATTCCTGTAGGGAATTCTTCGTTACAAGTAAAGATATCCTTCTCTGGTATAAGCAAAGGAATATCCACATTACTAAGAGGGCAGCATTATAACTACCTCTTCTATTGACTATTTGTCAACATTCTTACACAAACATATGGTCATTATCCTTGAGTTGAGTTGAACATGCATATATCTCATCAATGAGTAACGAGTGTTTTCCATAGCTCCACAGTTACTAACATACCGTAAGATGGTTTTTTGGTTAAAAATATTGTCTACATTAGTCCTCAATACTAATTAAATAATGTGTTATGAAAGCCATAATCACATAAGTGTTTGGGAAGACTAGGTTGCCATTTGATTCAAATCTGAAACTAAATCTGTAGAACATTAGTTCTCTCTCGAATATGCCATAACCATGTAATATATTTTAATATTAATTAATTTCAAAGAAAGGATGTTTTTGCCATGGTATAGCACACAGTTTCTTAAACAAAGTTTGGAATCCATAACAAATTTCTAAACAGCTCTGACCACAAAATCAGAATCTTGCCATTGCTAAGAATGGTTGGTCATAGAGAAAACTATTCAGGAAAGTTACACATAAGAAAGTGAATTTATTGTACCCACAATTGTTGATTTAAAAAGAAAATTCTGATCAAAATTCATACTTCTAGTGACAGCAAATTTTGTGCCTATATTGAATTCTTTTAATCAGCACGTTTTCCACTCAAGTGCAAGCTTGTTGAGGGCTGTGTTATTTTAACTTACACTGTAAGCAAGTTCTGCTCAAAATTCATACTTCTAGAGACAACAAATTTTGTGCCTATATTGAATTCTTTTAATAAGCACATTTTCCACTCAAGTGCAAGCTTATTGAGGGCTGTGCTATTTTCACTTACACTGTCAATTAACTAGAAGGACTCCATATACAAGCGGATCTCAGTGGGCTATTGATTTAGGTGGATATTGGTGGCCACCTGCCTATTCCACTTGTAACTGTCACATATTTTCTCAGACATAGGTTACCACTGCCTCAATTAGTTTGCTTTCATCTTGCATGTAAACAGTTTTCAACATTAGCTATTTATTAATTGTGTTACATTGGAATAGTGTGATCACCATTGATTTATTCATTCAAATGAGAATTGTATTTATACAAATGGACAATTGGGTATTCCAACCGAACTCTGTAATTGGTTATAATTGAAAAATAAACTACATTTCCTAACTATAATCCCATAGGAGAAGTCCCGTAGGATTACAACATTTCCCCCCTTAATTCGAAGGGACATCTGACATACCAACTAAAGATCTAAAATTTTCAAACTTTTCACACCCCGTTGCTTTGGTAAAAATATCTGCAATTTGTTTTGAAGTTGGACAATGTGTCAGATAAATTGTTTTGGCCTCTACATGATGTCAAATAAAATGATACTTGGTGTTGATATGTTTGGTTCGATCATGGAACTTTGGATTCTTGGCCAATTGTATTGCAGAAGAGTTGTTGACAAATAGAAGAGTTGAAGCTCTTTGTTTCTCTTGCAAATCTTCGAGTATTTTCCGAAGCCAAATGATTTCCTTAGTGGCTTGAGTTGCTGCAACATATTTAGCTTCGGTGGTAGAATCAACAGGAATAGATTGCTTGCGTGATCTCCAACTGATGGCTGTTGATCCAAGATTCATCGAATATCCAGAAGTTGAGACTCCATTTTCTTTATCTCCATCAAAATCTGAGTCTGAATTACCAACAAGATGGAAGTCTAAAACTTTGGAATATTTGATGCCGTATGTTTGAGTTCCTTTTAAAAATTTCAAAACTCTTTTTGCCGCTACCCAATGCCCCTCACAAGGATGATTCATAAACCTAGAAAGTATTCCGACAGTAAAGGTTATATCAGAACGAGTAATAGACAAATAAATCAAACTTCCAACAAGTTGCATGTACTTTGTTGGATCTTCAAACGACTTTCCTTATTTGGAAGTGAGTTTCAAATTCTGCTCCATTGGAGTAGCAACAGGATTACATTCTGTCATACTATATCTGTTCAATAAATTATCAACATATTTCTTCTGAGAGATGAAAATGTGTTGTGGTTTTTTATCACCTTCAATACCAAGATAATAATGAAGTAAAACCTAAATCTGTCATATCAAAAACCTTTTTGAATTCCTTCTTTATAGATGATAGATATTCATCATTGTTTCCTGTGATCATTAAATCATCAACATATACAACTAGATATACAACTGATCTTCCAACTTTCTTAACAAAAATAGTTGCATCATCTAGGTAAAAATGTTTATAGTTTAATTTAATAAGATGTTCAGTTAACTTCTCATATCATGCTCGTGGTGCTTGTTTCAAGCTGTATAAAGACTTTATTAGTTTGCAAACCTTCTGTTCTTTCCCTTTAACGGAAAAACCTTATGGCTGAAATATGTAAACATCTTCTTTCAAATCTCCATTATTTTGACATCCATATGATGAATTTTCCATTCTTTCTGAGTTGCAATAGCAAACAAAGATCTAATAGTGCCCCATTTAGTTGTAGTAGCAAAAGTCTCTGTATAGTTGATACCTTCTTTCTGTGCATATCCCTTCGTTACAAGTCTTGCTTTGTGTTTGTCTAGCAAACCATTAACTTTATACTTAGTTTTATAAATCCATTTGCAACCAATAGGTTTGATGCCAGCAGGAGGATCCACCAGCCTCCATGTGCCATTTTTTATGAGAGCATCATATGCCTTTTGCATTGCATCTTTCCACTGTTCATAACTAGCAGCTTCTTCAAAACAAGTAGGTTCACAATCCACAGAAAAATTAAATTCACAATGAGAATAGTTACCTGAGGAACTTCCAGCCTTAAACTCATCATATTTCTTTGGAAATGTTTGAATACGAGTTGACCTTCGCAAAGGTTGTATAGGAAGTTGTTCAGGAAGTTTCTCATCTTCTTCATCTGGCTTAGGTTCTTGCCATTTCTGTCATTGTTTCTGTAGAAACACTTGCATCAAATAATTCCTCATCAGCAACAACGAAATTATCATTGTCAACCACAACCAATTTCTCATCATTGAGAGAAGGAAACTCCACAGACTGATATAACATAGGAATACCCCCTTTAGGATGGGGAAGTATATTATCTGATTCATAATAAAACTTTCAAGGCACAAAATTTTCTATTTGATTAAGTTGTCTATCAACATTGAAGGAATATTTATCAGTTTCAAGAAAAATTACATCTCTTCACAAAATAAACTCTTTGTTCTCCTCATCATACAATCAGTATGCCTTAGAAGTCATGGAATACCCTAAAAATATACATTTTCTGCTTCGTTCACTCAGCTTATTCCTCTGATGTTTAGGAATCAAAGCATAACATTGAGAACCGAAAATTTGGAAATGTATCACATTTCATATGTAGTTATGTTGTTAATGATAGAGGAAGGGCACCAATTTCTAAAGTATGCCTCATAGAGCACGACTTCTCCCCAAAACATTAATTTTACATTCTTAAAAACATCATTGACCTTACCATATTAAGCAATGTTCGGTTCATTCTTTCAGCAACACCGTTTTGTTGCGGATTATATGGTATTGTGGTCTGGTGTTTGATGCCATTCTCTTGCAAATATGTTTCAAAAGCATGCGAAGTATATTCTCCTCCATTATCAGTCCTTATAGTACCAATAGTAAGTTGTGTTTCATTTGTTATCAGGAGATGAAATTTCTTAAACACATCTAAAACTTGTGATTTATCTTTAAGAAAATAAACCCAACACATCCTCGAATAATCATCAATAAAAGTGAGTATGTATTTAACTCAATTTGCAATTGGTACATACATTGGACCACATAAGTAAGAGTGTATGAGATTTAATTCTCTTGTAGCTCTAGACTTAGAATTTTGAAAAGACTGTTTGTGATGCTTGCCCAATATACAAGCATTACATGTGGTCAATTTTCTAGGAACTGTTGGAAGTCCCTTAATCCTCCATTGTTTCATAATACAAATACTTTCATAATTAACATGACCGAAGCGTGCATGCCATAATAAAGAAGATGACAGAGTATCATTTTGCTGAACCAAATAAGTTGTGTTCAATGCAACAGACGACATACCATGCAACTTCAATAATTTATCTTCTTCCACACCATTCATTACAGTTTTATTGTCAGTTGTGCTTCTAATTTATACTTTACCATCAAATATGTGAATGAAATGTCCCTGTTGTCTTATTTGTATAAGAGAACTGTTACATTGGAATAGTGTGATAATCATTGATTTATTCATTCAAATGAGAATTGTATTTATACAATGGACAATTGGGTATTCTAACCAAACTTTGTAATTCGTTTTAACTACATTTCCTAACTGTAATCCCGTAGGAGAAGTCACGTAGGATTACAACAAATTAAAGTTCAGTTTCACTGTATCTCTGTGTTTTGTTTCAATCTGTATTTCATTTTGTTCCTTCATAAATCCGGATCAGCTATGATTTAATTGCCCCATACTCAACTGGGTAATAAAGGCTTCGCCATTCAGACGTATGCCTATAGGCTATGCTTTTACTGCCCTAAGTACAATGGTAAGATGATAACTGAAAATTGGCCTACCATCCTAATATCTCCTCTGTATCTTTCGTTATGCAGGACATTATATCAAAACTCCACAATAAACCAAGACTTCAATTGTCAAAATAATGCAAATAGAAATATTTTGTTTGAGAGTCTAACTACCATCCCAAATGCATTTCCTCCAAGCAAACCGGTAAAACAACTTGTAGGTGAGGTCGTTCATCATTATTGGGTGTTTTAAAACATGCCAATAGGCTTGTCATAGAGTGTGCCTCCTAGCTAGAATTCCCATGCCAAGAGAAGAATTGGGCATGGGAACACCCAATCTGCACGGATTGAAATGGTTGGTGAATTGTTACCACAACCAAAGAGTCCAAGAAATTTTTTCTTCGTCAGGGAACGATTCTCTGGTTAATACATACAATAAGAAATAATGGATTCAAACATGACTATACTCTTGCCCAGATTTCCTTTTTCTCACCTCACACAGCTTGAAGGCTCACTTTTTTTTCAAACAAAAAAAAACTCTAGTCATATATTATGTACTAGTTCAAATGATGTTCAAAGAACCATTCATACAATTTACCAGTGCTAAAATATGCACCTCTGTCAGTTCAAAAATACAGGGGTGCAGTCAGTTCAAAATACACCTGAATATACATAAATCAAATAACCAAGGGGTTCACCCCCCCTCGATCCTAAAAAACTTTGAGAAACCTCCAAAAATTACTTCCATAATTTATGATACTTTATCCATAAAAGACCCGCTCAAAAATAGGAGAAATAGCAGAAAAAACATCAATGTAAATCCCTTCACGGTTCCAACATTTCACCAGGTAAAAAACATCTGTAGTTCATATTAAAACATAAATTATTATTAAAAAACTAATAAAATTCAAAAATACATTGACTGTATAAACCTGTAGAGCAGCTTTTTAGAGAAAGTTTACAGTCCCTGTCGCTCCCCTCCCTTCCGGATCGAACAACTCGTAATGCATGTTCCCAAAATCACCCTGCAAGCCTTTCTTAGATAAACAGTCAGCCACTTTGTTTTTCTCCCTGTAAATGTGATTAAAATGTATATCAAATAACATCTTATGGAGCAAAGAAATCCTATCCATCCAAGACCCCAAATTGCCAGGGTTTAAGCTTGTACCCTTGTTAAGGTATTCTATTAGAACTTTTGAATCACCATAAACCCACAACTGCTCGACTCCAAGTTGTGATGCAAACCACAGTAAACCCCAGCATGCCAGAATTTCTGCCCGCATATTGGTACCATTCCCTCCATGCCAGAAGACCTTATAGTGGCAATTAGTCGACATCCTGAGCCAAAAACCACACCCACATCTGGAAAGTTAGAAGGCTCTATAAAAATTTCCCGTCGGATAATGAATTTCCATAGGCCACATTCTCTTTGACAGGTCCTCCAGTGGTTTCTTCTTCTCTCTCAGTCCTTCCCACGAGGAAATGATAAAACCCACTATCTTCTCCGGGCTGCAAGCAACTTCTTCGAAGATCCACTGATTTCTAGCTCTCCAGATTTGCCAATGAAACAATGCCAGAATGACCCTAAGTGAAGAGGCACGCAGTTGCCACCAAAGGATAAACTCTTCCGTATTAGCCAAATAAGGAATACTGAGATTAAAAAACTTACCCAATACCTCCATAACCTTCCGAGCATAAACACAATTATAGAAAATATGTACATTGTATTCCTCATTATTCATATAGAGTCTGCAATATCCAGGTCCAATCCATCCTTTTCTCTGTAAAATGTCCCAGGTAATATTTTTATTCATCTTAATCTTCCATAGAAGGATCCTCATTTTCAACAATGTATTGGTTCTCCAAATTCTTTTATAGATTCTAGTCCCTTCAAAAGAAGAAGTGGAAATGGTAAGGTGGTTATAAATATCACTTACAATAGGTCTCCCGTTTGCAGTCCTCCCCTTCCATATAAGGCTGTCTCCATCGTTGTCCGTTAGCAGCCCTTGGCTTCTTAAAGTCACATTGAAGCTATCCCATTCTACCCTTAATTGCTATGATGTCCATGCTAAGTTTATTGTGATTAGAGATTCCATTCAAACCAACATGTCTAATAAGAATCTTCGATCCCCCATCGAAGTGCCAGTTCAAGAAATTTGTAGAACTCAGCTAACACTTATTGAAACCGTTCCATATTGCAGATCCTCCCTTGGACTTCTGCCAGCCAATGACATATAATTCCTCCATTTTCTTGTTATTCAAATATTTATACTTTAATATATCACTCCATATACCACATGAGTTCAGACCTCTCCATATGGATTTCATAATAAAGGCCAAACCAAATATGTGCAGGTCTTTAAGACCCCATCCACCATTATCCATAGGTCTCATAATCAACTCCCATCTTGCCAAATGGATTTTTCTTTTATCCCTACCCCCACTCCACAGAAAATTAAGTAAGCTGCTCCTTATGCCCTTTAAAATTTTTGATGGGATCACATATATATGTGCCCAATAAACCATAATTTTTTGAATGACAACCTATGCTAAGATAAGTTGGCCTCCTTTTGACAACCATTTAATAGTCCATCCCCCAATCCTTCTTTCGGCTTTCTCGACCAGCCATTTCCAATCCTTAATTCCATAATTGTTGGGCTTCATATAAAATCCCAAATATTTAAGGCCCAAATCTAATGGAGCATGCCTGAAGTTGAACATTGAACCAATCGAGTCCACCAGCTCCATATCTTCGTCACCATGGTATATACAGGATTTGCCGCGATTGGCCACCATACCTGATGCTCTGCAGAAGTATGAGAAAATCCCATGAAAAGCCAACCACACCTCCTTCACCAGTAATCCAAAGAAGAGAATATCATCAAAAAATAGATTGTGTGTAATCTCTTTGTGAAATGTGATCCCAATCCCCCTTATAGTGCCTCTGTTGACTGCCCTGTTTAATTTGGTGCTCAGTGAATCCATAATAAGAATGAACAAAAGAGGGAAAAGGGCGTAGCCTTGGCGTAATCCCCGTCCAGGTTTGAAGAAGTGAGTGGCCACTCCATTGATGATGATTGCCATGGACTTATTACAGACACAACCCATGATCCAATTGATCGAGACCCAGTCCAGACCAATCTTGTATAAAATTAGCCTCAACAAATCCCAATCTACCCTATCGTAGGCCTTGTTGAGGTATATTTTCATTACCATAGCCTTCAAATGTTGAGAGTGAATGGAATGAATAATTTCCTGAGTAGATTCTACCACATCATGGATACTACTATCTCGTAAGAAACCGGTCTGTTATGGTGTGATAAAATGTGATAACACTTTCTTTATTCTCTCAGCAACAATCTTCGAGATAATCTTATACAGTGAATTACAGAGGGATATCAGATGGTAGCCATCAAAAGTCTCATTCTCCTTTTCTTTTGGAATCAAAACAATGAAAGTAGAATTTAAAGCCCCACTTATTTTACCTGTGTTCTTTTCTTCCTCAGCCATAACCCGGATATGATCAATGAAAAAATCCTTAAAAAATATGAAGAAGTCGGGGGTCCATCCATCCGGCCCCGGAATTTTATCCACTACAAACAATTTTAGTACAACAAGAACCTCCTCATTACTAATATCCTTCTTGAACTCCCTAACATCATCTTCCCCAAACATCACTGGCAGATCTTCAATTGCCCACAAATGCTCTAAATGTGTCGAGTCATCACGACTATTATATAAATTGCAGAAATGATTAACAACCTCCCTATGAATCTCCTTCACAGAGGTGTGTGTGGTCTCATTTACCTTAATTATCCATATACAATTTTGGTTTTTCCTCCCTGTAGCAAAAGCATGGAAATAGCGGGTGTTCTTACCTCCCTCTCGAAACCATATCGCACGACTTTTCAATCTCCAAATCTGCTCTTTGGTCCAAAGAATGTAACATCTTTCCTCCTCCACCCTCTTCAATCTTTCCCATATGTCCCCTCTTGGTGTGGTTCCTTCCATTTCTTTTATAAAAATTGCAGTTTCTTTTTCAAGTGCCTTAAGGGCTTTCTTCATAGTTTCCTTTTTGTCCCTCTCCCAGCCTTTGACTTTTCCTTTTAAGTTCCTAAGCGTATTAGTCAAATATTCCATCGTCATTATAGAACCTCAACTAGGCTGTTGACTCAAGAACTACTCTACCATAGAGATGAAAGAAGGGTCCTGCAACCAGTTGCGGTTGAATTTAAAAGGTGATCCCCCCAAAGCCTTCTCAAACCGCCACTTAAGTGCAATAGGTCTGTGATCTGAGATGTAGATATCCCCAATTTCTGCCTCCCACTCCCCCATATGCACCAAGAGGTTGGTTTTTACAAAAAATCAGTCGATCCTTTTGCTTATAGCGTCATCGCCCTTTCTGCCATTGAACCATGAGGGTCCCCCGTCCTTCATTGATAAGTCTCTCAGAGAATGATATTTAAAAACCTTCATAATAGTGCCTGCCAACACCTCCTTTCTACCTTCAGTACCCCAAATTTAATCCTCATACAGGGATAGATTAAAATCCCCAGCAATAATTAAATTATCCAACAACAGTATGGGTGGAAATGTGAAGTTGGGTTACACTTTTGTGAGAATCGGGGGCGGAAAACATTTTTTGGCAATAGTTCAGCCGAACTCGTTCTGCTGTTTAGATTGACGACATACTTACGACGTGGGAAAACAGATTTTTGGCCAAAGATGGGAAAACCGGCAACAATAGTTCGACCGAACTTTTAAAATAGTTCGTTCGAACTCATATTTTATAAATATATCACCCACGAACTTTTTTCATTTTCGCGCGTCCTTGTTTGCATTATCTATTTTTCGCGGGGTTCTACTGTGATTTTCGTTTCTGTCTGTTTTTGTGGCACTGCTGCGCTGCTCTGTTGCTGATTTGGCACCGCGTCCTTGTTTGCATTATCTATTTTTCGCGGGGTTCTGCTGTGATTTTCATTTCTGTGTTTGTTTTTGTGGCGCTGCTGCTTCTTTGTTGCTGATTTGGTGCTCGCGAATTGCTGCTCAGGAGTTGCGCCGAGCGAAGTTTCAGGTAATCTAACCATGAAATGAATTATATGAGGTGATTTATTATGGAATATGCTGTTTACATGTTCGTAATATTACAATGAAATGAATTATATGAGGTGATTGATTATGGAATATGCTGTTTACATGTTCGTAATATTACAGGAATATCTTACCTTGTAGATTCCAAATAGGTTATTTGTATAAATGCAATGGATTGACCTTACTTGCTTAATGTGTATGCTTATTAAGTACATGCTTTCAGGCTATGTTTACTGTGTGATCGTGTACAAGCCATAATGAACCTTCATGAGTGCCTTGTCTCTACAGTCGAGAACTCATATTGATATCTTCATAATACCTGCTTAGTTCCTATATGTTATGGGTTCTCCTTTGAAGGGTGTAACGAAGGGTTGTTTGTCAGGATGAACAAAATACTAGAACCCAGGCCTTCGAATTTTTTTGTCCCCTAAGATTGAAACTTCTTCTAGTGCTTGACTGTGCCCCTCCAGTTCCACAGCCCTGGCTTCCTATTCCCTGTTTTGGGTATGAGCTAACTGCCTAATCTTAGAACAGTGTGTTTTAAGACGGGAAAGAGTACTGTAATAACGAACATAGTAACTCCAAACTTACTAGTGGCTAACTGCTTGGTGGTGCCCATACTTACTTATAGTAATACAAGTAACTGATTACTATATACCAGTACATTATGATCAAGAAGCACATTGGAAGTCACCTTTATTGATTACTATTTTGGGTATGATCTAACTGCCTAATCTTAGAACAATGTGTTTTAATACCTTACTTGCTTAATGTGTATGCTTATTAAGTACATGCTTTCAGGTTATGCTTACTGTGTGATCGTGTAAAAGCCATAATGAACCTTCATGAGTGTCTTGTCTCTACAGATGAGAATTCGTATCGATATATTCATAACACCTGCTTAGTTCCTATATGTTATGGGTTCTCCTTTGAAGTGTGTAACAAAGGGTCGTTTGTCAGGTTGACCGAAATACCAGAACCTAGGCCTTCGAATTTATTTGTCCCCTAAGATTGAAACTTCTTCCAGTGCTTGACTATGCCCCCCCAATTCCACAGCCTTGGCTTCATATTCCCTGTTTTGGGTATAAACTAACTGACTAATCTTAGAACAGTGTGTTTTAAGATGGGAAAGAGTACTGTAATAACGAACATAGTAACTCCATACTTACTAGTGGCTAATTGCTTGGTGGCGCCCATACTTACATATAGTAATACAATTAACCGATTACTATATACCAGTACATTATGCTCAAGAAGCACATTGGAAATCACCTTTATTGATTACTGTTTTGGGTATGAGTTAACTGCCTAATCTTAGAACAGTGTGTTTTAAGACGAGAAAGAGTACTGTAATAACGAACATAGTAACTCCATACTTACTATTTTCTAACTGCTTGGTGGTGCCCATACTTTCTTATAGTAATACAAGTAACTGATTACTATATACCAGTACACTATGCTCAAGAAGCACATTGGAAATCACCTTTATTGATTACATAGATAATGTACATCTCTAATCTAGTATAGTGTAAACAAAGCATGCTCTGTTATAAGTGAAACAACTTGCACTAGGTAGATAAGGTGATTCAATAGTCATAACTAGTTAGAGTTACTATATTAGTACAAATAGTGTGTGAATTCTGCAAATGAAGTTTATCTTTTATACTTGACCTACAACCAATTTCTACTTTAATACTTTAGCCAGTCACCATTTGTATATATTTAAATCTAGCATTCAAATATAGCATAGCATATATAAATTTTCTTTCATAATACAAAGCTAAAGGATTTAGAGGAATAGTAGTGATGGAATGAAATGTAACATTGTAGTTTGATCCCTTGTTGGCCTTTATATCATAGAACCATTTTCATATTTACACAAATATCATAACTGATTAGTTATTGGACTACATATCTTCATATAGAACTTGCAAATAGTATGGTGGAAATGTGGATCTCATGACTCTTCATAATGTACAATGATTCATTCCATAATATTCATAGATCAAATGTCATTTAAATACAAGATTTATCATAATGTACAATGATTCATTCCATATTCATTTAAAATAAGTAACTACTATGTATTCCACTTCTACTCTAGATAGAGAAAGTAATGACTCTTTCTTGCTTAACCATGCAATCAAATACTCTTCTAAGTAGAATTATACATTGTCCACTTGTACTTTTCATGTCATCCACACAAGCCTAGTTGAATCTCTCTATGTTGTCAATGTAAATTTCTCACCTTTTGGGTACTATAGTCCATTGTTTGTCGTCTCTTTCACTTGTATCTTAATATCTATTTGTTGGTAATGGATGACTATATTATATTGAAATATTCCAACTAATATAAATTCCAAAATTATATCTAGTCTAAACCTTGTTATGTATATCAAGCTTCCTATCATATAGATGTAAAGGTTATGATCAACATCACCTCATTCATCATCCATCATCTGCACATAACTTGCATCTAATTGATTTATACCTTCTATCATCCTACCATTAACACGACCTCAAGGCAGCTCTAGCCCAAAAGATCAAAAAAAACAACACAAAAAAACACCCCCAAAAACAAAAAAAGTGTATTCCGGAAACGCACTTGGTTTTTTTGAAGGGTGAGAATTTCAACATTTTATAAAATTATGCTAAAAACTAAAATTGTTTCTTGAAAAAATGATTGAAAAAACACCCTCAAAACTAAACCAGTTAAACCTGGAATAACCAAAAAAAAAAATTGTCATATTTTTGAAATTTTTAAAAATCGAAATAACAATTTTTAATTTTTAAAATCCAAACATTAAAAAAATCCTAAAATTTAAGAAAAAAAATAAATTTAAAAAATAAAAACATTTTAAAACTTAAAATTTAAAAATATATAGGAAAAAAAAATAAAAATAAAAATTTAAACATTATAAAAAACCTAAAATTTAAGAAAAAAATTAAAAATTAAAAATTAAAGATTAAAATTTCAAAATATATAGAAATAAAAAAATAAAAATAAAAAAAAAATTAAAATATTAAATTAAAAAGAAAAACAAGTTAAAAAAAGAAAGAAATTATAAAAAATTAAATACAAAAATTAAATTTAAAAAAGAAAAAGAAAATGTTTATTAAATTAAAATAAAAAATATTTAAATTTTAAAATAAAAAATTAAATTTAAAAAAATGTATTAAATTTTTTATAAATTTAAAACCTTAAAATAAAAATGAAAAAAAAAAAAAGATTATTGAAATTAAAAGTAAAAAAATGAAAAATTAATTAAAAATGAAAAATGAAAAAAAAATACAATAAAAATATTAAATTTAAAGAAATATATATTAAAAAAATAAATAGATTTTAAAAAATATATTAAATTTAAATTATAAAAAATAAAATATATATATGAACTTAAATTAAAAATATATATTAGATTTTATTAAATTTAAAAAAAAATGTTAATATTAAAATAACAAATTAAATTAAAAAATATATATATTAAATTTTAATAAATAAATGAATAAACAAATAAATTTTGAAATAAAAATTAAATTTTAAATATAAAGAGAAAAAAAAAACATTGTTAAAATAAAAAGTTAAAAAACTTTAAAAATCAATAAAAATTGAAAAATTGAAAAAAATATATTAAAATAAAATAAAAAAAATTAATTTGAAAATATTAAGTTTAACTAAAAAAAATCTAATTTTAAATACACAATTTTGATTGAAATAAAAAAATATATAAAAATTTTATGTTATTAAAAAAATAATTAAAAAAATAAAAAAATTTAAAAAGAAAATATTAAATTCAAATAAATAAATAAAAATACAAAATTTATTAAATTTTAAAAAATTAAATGAAAAAACTAAACATAAAATTTAATAATAAAAAAAATATATATGAAATTAAAAAAAAATAAAAATAAAAAAAATAAATCAAATTATATATATATATATATATATATATATATATATATATATATATATATATATATATATATATATATATATATATATAAAATGTAATAAAAATTATTAACAAAATTTAGAAAAAAAATGTTAAATTAAAAAAAAAAAGTTAAATTAAAAAAAAAAAAATTCAAATATAAAAATTAAATTTAAAATTTAAAAAAAAAAAAAAACAAATTGAATTTAAAAGAAAAATTAAAATATTAGAAATTAAAAAAATAAAAAATAAAAAAGAATTTTTTGATTGGTGGCGTTACTTAATCGGCCCCTCCCGTCTAGGTGCAGGAGGCCGCTGGCTAAATGAGGCCAGGTCCAAAGGGAATATCGCCCTCGCCGAGTAGGAGGGCAGTTCGGGAATCGCCCTCTGCGACGAGCCGGTCGGGGAATCACCCTCCCACGGCGGGGGCGTTCCGGGGCTCCGCCCTCGCGGCTTGTATTCCGGGAATCGTGGGGGGGGGTACGAGAATCGGCCTCCCATGGCGGAAGGCGATTCCCGGGAATGGGCCTCCCAATGGCCAGGAGCGATTCACGAATCGACCTCCCGCCTAGCGGTCGACCTCCTATTCTGAGTTACTGCTGGCATGCCACGTCAAATACAAATGATTTTTAATTTTTAATTTTTAATTTTTAATTTTTAATTTGATTTTTATTTATTTATTTATTTTTTAAATTTTTTTAATTCATATTTTTTTATTTTAAATTTAATTTGTTTTTTGTTTGTTTGTTTGTTTGTTTGTTTTTGTTTTTGTTTTTTTTTGTTTTGTTTTTTTTTTTTTTAAATTTTGTTTTTAAATTTAATATTTTTTAAAATTTAAAATTTATTCATTAAATTCTTTAAATTTTAATTTAATTAATTTTTTTTTTTTAATATTTTAGTTTATTTGGTTTTCATTTTTAAAATTTATAAATTGTTTCATTTAAAAAAAAACAGCAAATTTATGGATATTTGTTTTTTAATTATTTGCACATGGTTTTTTTTTTTTTTTTTCCTTTTCAATTCTAATTTTTGTTTGTTTGTTTGTTTGTTTTGTTTTGTTTTGTTTTTTTTAAATTTTTAAATTTGGTTTTTTTTGTTAATTTTAAAATTTGTATTTTTGTTTTCTTATTATTATTATTATTTTAATTTAAATTTTAAATTTAATTTAATTTATTTATTTATTTATTTTTTTAAATCTAAATTTTAATTTTGTAATTTAAATTATTTTTAAATTTTCTATTTAATTATTATTATTATTTTAAATTATATAGATGATTTTAATAACCTCTTTTTTTTTTTTTTGGGTTAATTTTTGTTTTTTTTCTTTAAATTATGTTTTTTTTTCAAATTTTGTCATTTCTTTTGATATAATTTTCGAATATTTTTGTTTGTTTGTTTGTTTGTTTTATTTATTTATTTTTGTTTAAATTTTTTATTTTTACAAGTTAATTTCGTTTTTTTTTTAACATTTTTATTGGTTTTTTATGTTGTTTATATATATATATATATATATATATATATATATATATATATATATTTTAATCTAAGTTTTGTGTTTTATTACCAACATGAAAATCACCACTCTTAAAAAAAAAGGTTGATGCTGCATCAATACGTTTCAAAATTAGCATGAAAATCACCACTCTAAAAAAAAAAGTTGATGCTGCATCAATACGTTTCAAAATTAGCATGAAAATCACTAACATTTTAAAACAAATATTCATACTTCATAAATTAAAATATTAGAGTGTCGAAAATGTGCTAAAAAAAGAAGAAGAAGGTGATTCTGCATCACCACTATTCAAAATCGGGTGCTTTTTATGCTACAAAAAAAAAGTAGGTAACAGTGTGGTTACCTATTTCATTAGTAACACTGTTATTTAGTAAACATGCTTGATAAACAAACCATTGAAACCAAAAGTGATTTGATAGTTCTATAGGCAGAGTTTGTAAAGGGCCAGGTAGCCTTTGGATCTCATCTTTTATGAAAGGTGACATATCTAGTAAATGCCCCTACAGTCAATCTCTAGAATAGATCTAAATAGAAGTTTTTCATTTTCATATCCATGGTCTCAAACAATGAGAGAGAAAAAACCTTTTATATTCAACATGTAAAGCACAAATTAGCCATAAAAGTTTCCCATTGAAACCAAAAGTGATTTGATACAAAACATAGGTTTTAACCTAAGAGTAAATGCCCCTATAGTCAATCTCTGGAATAGTTTTAAATAGAAGTTTTTCAATTTCATATCCATGACCTCTCAAACAATGAGAGAGAAAAAACCTTTTATATTCAACATGTAAAACACAAATTAGCCGTATCTCTGGAATAGATCTAAATAGAAGTTTTTCATTTTCATATCCATGGTCTCAAACAATGAGAGAGAAAAAACCTTTTATATTCAACATGTAAAACACAAATTAGCCATAGGAGTTTCCCATTGAAACCAAAAGTGATTTGATACAAAACATAGGTTTTAACCTTATATAATTTAAAATTGTTTCAGATAGATTTTTAATAAAATGAAAAATATTCAATGTAAAAAACATAGTATTTAGAGACAAAAAGTGATTTGATACAAAACATATAGGTTTTAACCAAGTATATAGTTAATTGTTTTGAAAATATATTCTTAAGAAAATGAAAAATATTCAATGTAAAACACATGCATCCTTATGCATTCTTATACACACTTATGTCTATGTAAAGTAGTTTGAGTGATTCCACAGGTCTTCTACACCCTTGATAGGGTATAGTTGGGACAAGTAGAGTTAACTTCTACAAGTTCTATAGGAAGAGTCTATAAAGGGCCAGGTAGCCTCCGGATCTCATCTTTTATGATAGGTGACCTATCCAGTAAATGCCCCTACAGTCAATCTCTGGAATCTAGATCTAAATTGAAGTTTTTCATTTTCATATCCATGGTCTCAAACAATGAGAGAGAGAATTTTTTTTTTATATTCAACATGTAAAACAAAAATTAGCCATACAGGTTTCCCATTGAAACCAAAAGTCATTTGATAAAAAACATAGGTTTTAACCTTAGTAAATGCCCCTACAGTCAATCTCTGGAATAGTTTTAAAAAGAAGTTTTTCATTTTCATATCCATGGTTTCAAAAAATGAGAGAAAAAACCTTTTATATTCGATGTATGTAAAACACAAATTAGCCACATCTCTAGAATAGATCTAAATAGAATTTTTTCATTTTCATATCCATGGTCTCAAATAATGAGAGAGAAAAAAACCTTTTATATTCAACATGTAAAACACAAATTAGCCATTAATGTTTCCCATTGAAACCAAAAGTGAATTGATACAAAACATAGGTTTTAACCTAAGAGTAAATGCCTCTACAGTCAATCAATCTTTGGAATAGTTTTAAATAGATTTTTTTCATTTTCATATCCATGACCTCTCAAACAATGAGAGAGAAAAAACATTTTATATTCAACAAGTAAAACACAAATTAGCCATATAGGTTTCCCATTGAAACCAAAAGTGATTTGATACAAAACATAGGTTTTAACCTTAGTAAATGCCCCTACAGTCAATCTCTGGAATAGTTTTAAATAAAATTTTTTCATTTTCATATCCATGGTTTCAAACAATGAGAGAAAAAACCTTTTATATTCGATGTATGTAAAACACAAATTAGCCACATCTCTAGAATAGATCTAAATAGAAGTTTTTCATTTTCATATCCATGGTCTCAAACAATGAGAGAGAAAAAAACCTTTTATATTCAACATGTAAAACACAAATTAGCCATTAAAGTTTCTCATTGAAACCAAAAGTGATTTGATACAAAACATATGTTTTAACCTAAGAGTAAATGCCCCTACAGTCAATCAATCTCTGGAATAGTTTTAAATATATATAAGTTTTTCATTTTCATATCCATGGTCTCAAACAATGAGAGAAAAAACCTTTCATATTCAATGTATGTAAAACACAAATTAGCCACATCTCTAGAATAGATCTAAATAGAAAATTTTCATTTTCACATCCATGGTCTCAAACAATGAGAGAGAAAAAAACCTTTTATATTCAACATGTAAAACACAAATTAGCCATAAAAGTTTCCCATTGAAACCAAAAGTGATTTGATACAAAAATAGGTTTTAACCTAAGAGTAAATGCCCCTACAGTCAATCTTTGGAATAGTTTTAAATAGAAGTTTTTCATTTTCATATCCATGGTCTCAAATAATCAGAGAAAAAACCTTTTATATTCAATGTATGTAAAACACAAATTAGCCATATCTATAGAATAGATCTAAATAGAAGTTTTTCATTTTCATATCCATGGTATCAAACAATGAGAGAGAAAAAAACCTTTTATATTCAACATGTAAAACACAAATTAGCCATAAAAGTTTCCCATTGAAACCAAAAGTGATTTGATACAAAACATAGGTTTTAACATAAGAGTAAATGCCCCTACAGTTAGTCTCTAGAATAGTTTTAAATAGAAGTTTTTTATTTTCATATCCATTGTCTCAAACAATGAGAGAAAAAACCTTTTATATTCAATGTATGTAAAACACAAATTAGCCACATCTCTAGAATAGATCTAAATAGAAGTTTTTCATTTCATATCCATGGTCTCAAACAATGAGAGAGAAAAAAACTTTTTATATTCAACATGTAAAATACAAATTAGCCATAAAATATTCCCATTGAAACCAAAAGTGATTTGATACAAAACATAGGTTTTAGCCTAAGAGTAAATGCCCCTACAGTCAATCAATCTCTGGAATAGTTTTAAATATATAAATTTTTCATTTTTATATCCATGGTCTCAAACAATGAGAGAGAAAAAAACGTTTTATATTCAACATGTAAAACACAAATTAGCCATAAAAGTTCACATTGAAACTAAAAGTGATTTGATACAAAACATAGGTTTTAACCTAAGAGTAAATGCCCCTACAGTCAATCAATCTCTGGAATAGTTTTAAATATAGAAGTTTTCCATTTTCATATCCATGGTCTCAAACAATGAGAGAAAAACCTTTTATATTCAATGTATGTAAAACACAAATTAGCCACATTTGGAATAGTTTTAAATATAGAAGTTTTTCATTTTCATATCCATGGTCTCAAACAATGAGAAAAAAAACCTTTTATATTCAATGTATATAGAACACAAATTAGCCACATCTCTAGAATAGATCTAAATATTATTTTTTCATTTTCATATCCATGATCTCAAACAATGAGAGAGAAAAAAACCTTTTATGTAAAACACAAATTAGCCATAAAAGTTTCCCATTGAAACCATAAGTGATTTGATACAAAACATAGGTTTTAACCTTAGTAAATGCCCCTACATTCAATCTCTAGAATAGATCTAATTAGAAGTTTTTCATTTTCTTATTCATGGTCTCAAACAATTAGAGAAAAAACCTTTTATATTCAATGTATTGAAAACACAAATTAGCCATATCTCTAAAATAGATCTAAATAGAAGTTTCTAATTTTCATATCCATGGTCTCCAACAATGAAAGAGAAAAAAACCTTTTATATTCAACATGTAAAACACAAATTAGCCATAAAAGTTTCCCATTGAAACCATAAGTGATTTGATACAAAACATAGGTTTTAACCTTAGTAAATGCCCCTACATTCAATCTCCAGAATAGATCTAATTATAAGTTTTTCATTTTCTTATCCATGGTCTCAAACAATTAGAGAAAAAACCTTTTATATTCAATGTATGTAAAACACAAATTAGCCATATCTCTAGAATAGATCTAAATAGAAGTTTTTCATTTTCATATCCATGGTCTCAAACAATGAGAGAGAAAAAACCTTTTATATTCAACATGTAAAACACAAATTAGCCATAAAAGTTTCCCGTTGAAACCATAAGTGTTTTAATACAAAACATAGGTTTTAACCTAAGAGTAAATGCCCCTACAAGTCAATCAATCTCTCGAATAGTTTTAAATATAGAAGTTTTTCATTTCCATATCCATGGTCTCAAACAATGAGAAAAAACCTTTTATATTCAATGTATGTAAAACACAAATTAGCCATATCTCTAGAATAGATCTAAATGGAAGTTTTTAATTTTCATATCCATGGTCTCAAACCATGAGAGAAAAAAACCTTTTATATGGGCGGAAACGTGAAGCTGGGTTACACTTTTGTGAGAATCGGGGGCAGAAAATATTTTTCGGCAATAGTTCGGCCGAACATTTTATAAAGTTCGGCTGAACTATATACTAATTCGGCCGAACTTTCTTAGAAAGTTCGGCCGAACTTTTGAGTCCGTTTAGATTGACGGCACAGTGACGGCGCAACAAACAGAATTTTTGCCGGAGGTTTGGAAAACCGGCAACAGGAGTTCGACCGAACTTATAGAAAAGTTCGGCCGAACTTTTACTTTCGGCCGAACTATTTTCTATAAATAAATCGCCCGCGAAAGCTGTAAGGTTACTGTTTTCATTGTTGGTGCGATTTTTGCTGTTCCTGTCGATTTTTGCTGCTCTGTTTTTGATTTCCGCGTTGGTGCTCTGTTCCTGCTGGCCGAGTTGTTGCTCTATTCCGCAATGGGGCTCTGTTCATGCTGTTACGTAGTTACGTCCGCCATCTTGAAAATTTGCCTGGTATGTAGTTACGTCCGCCATCTTGAAAATCAGTATGTAGTTATGTCCGCCATCTTTAAAATCAGTTTGTAATTTATGCTGTGATCTTGAAAATCAGTATGTAGTTATGTCCGCCATCTTTAAAATCAGTTTGTAATTTATGCTGTGATCTTGAAAATCAGTTAGATCTTGGCGTGCATGCTATTGTTTCCGCATCTTCTATTGTTTCTATATCACTGTCTCAGATCCGCATTCTATACTCTGCACTGTGACCTTCACTTATCTGCATTGTAACACTCCCTTTTTCTCTATACTGTCTACTGGAATATATCCGCACTGTCTCCTGATATATGTCTACTATATGTCAGTACTTCTTATCCAAATAGATCCGTAATATTTTGCAAATATTCCTGTCTTTTATTCACCCTAATGTGGTATTGTCACGATGTTCGCGGATATATAAAGTTCTCCTGTTTGCCTTGTAGGTGTTGTATAATGATATCATGGTTTTTATTGTAGTTTTCAACTTTTTAATACTAGTTTTTTTCAAAGAGAAAAAATTCGTAAACTTTCATTAGAGAGAGATTACATTAGATCTGTTCGCTTTCAAAAGATGAAAAAACAAAGAAATTGAAACTGGGTGTTGTTTAAGAAGCTTTTAAACATGAATGAACTCACTTGACATCACAGAAGGGGATTTCCGTAATGGTGAAAAATGTGACAGGCCTCAGGCGAGCTCGCCAGAGATTGTCACCCAAATAGTTAACCCTCGAAGAATCTGGAAATGTAATCTTCACTATCCTCTCTGTTTCTTTAAGATAATCTTCTCCTTTCCTATCTCCTTGTCTGAACGGAACATCCATCTTTCTCTTTGCTTGAAACTGTACCAGTTGAGCTCTGAGTGACCATGAAGATAATGGTACTCCCATAATTGAGGAAAATAACAAAACACACCAACCAACTGCAATGAAACAATTATCGAATTAATGCAAGGACTAAAGTAAGTTGTCTACACCAATGTGGATACTAATTTTGGCAAGAGATCAAATTGGGAATACTCTTTTTTTTCTTAAAGAGGGGTGCGGTAAGGAGAAAAACTCATAATAACTTTCAATTGTCACGTTAGCTAAGCCATCATGCTACATATAGCTATGTAGTGCAACTGATCAGTCCAAAAAACTAATACAGTCAGATACATGCCATCAAGCAGGTATGAAAACAGTCCCAAATATAAACATATTTTCAGGAATATTTCAAATATATAAAGTTCTCCTGTTATTACATGTTACATATAGCTGTGTAGTGCAACTGATCAGTCCAAAAAACTAATACAGTCAGATACATGCCAGCCAATAGGTATGAAAACAGTCCCAAATATAAACATATTTTCAGGAATATTTCAAATATATAAAGTTCTCCTGTTATTACATGTTACATATAGCTGTGTAGTGTAACTGATCAGTCCAAAAAACTAATACAGTTAGATACATGCCAGCCAGTAGGTATGAAAACAGTCCCAAATACAAACATATTTTCAGGAATATTTCAAATGTTTGCATAGTAAGCTCGGTGCTTAACTTACTATACCTTTTTAATACTAGTTATATCATCATGGTATCTAATACTATGTTTTGACTTTCGAAGAGAAATGAACAATTATGGTTTTCATTGTAATATGATTATATACATATTTTCTTTATAAAATAGATTAATCAGCATGGTATCATGGTTTCTAATGTAATATGTAACTTTTTAAGAGCAATATATTGTGAAGGTTTCTAATAGTACTCTTCACTATCCTTCTCTATGTCCTCTTCAACTATGGTTCAAATATCCTTCACTATGTCCTTCTCTTCAACTATAGTTCAAATATCCTTCTCTATGTCCACATATTTTCTTTATAAAATAGATTAATCAGCATGGTATCATGGTTTCTAATGTAATATGTAACTTTTTAAGAGCAATATATTGTGAAGGTTTGTAATAGTATTCTTCACTATCCTTCTCTATGTCCTCTTCAACTATGGTTCAAATATCCTTCACTATGTCCTTCTCTTCAACTATAGTTCAAATATCCTTATCTATGTCCACATATTTTCTTTATAAAATAGATTAATCAGTATGGTATCATGGTTTCTAATGTAATATGTAACTTTTTAAGAGCAATATATTGTGAAGGTTTCTAATAGTATTCTTCACTATCCTTCTCTATGTCCTCTTCAACTATGGTTCAAATATCTTTCACTATGTCCTTCTCTTCAACTATAGTTCAAATATCCTTCTCTATGTCCACATATTTTCTTTATAAAATAGATTAATCTATCATGGTTTCTAATGTAATATGTAACTTTTTAAGAGCAATATATTGTGAAGGTTTCTAATAGTATTCTTCACTATCCTTCTCTATGTCCTCTTCAACTATGGTTCAAATATCCTTCACTATGTCCTTCTCTTCAACTATAGTTCAAATATCCTTCTCTATGTCCTCTTCAACTATAGTTCAAATATCCTTACCCTTCTCTTCAAATATAGTTCAAATATCCTTACCCTTCTCTTCAAATATAGTTCAAATATCCTTACCCTTCTCTTCAAATATAGTTCAAATATCTTTTTATACAATGATGCCAACTTCTAAATTCGTCCTCCTCTTCATCTATAGTTCAAATATCTTTGTCTTTAACCATAGTTCAAATATATTTTTCTATAGTTCAAATATCTTTCTCTTCAACCATAGTTCAAATATCTTTTTCTACATGGATGCCAACATCTAAATTCCTATCGTTCAAATATCCTTTTCTACATAAATGCCAACTTCTAAA
This sequence comes from Pinus albicaulis, assembly GCA_034641835.2. Taxonomy (NCBI): domain Eukaryota; kingdom Viridiplantae; phylum Streptophyta; class Pinopsida; order Pinales; family Pinaceae; genus Pinus; species Pinus albicaulis. The sequence goes on along the minus strand of CM076575.1, from coordinate 1,199,276,307 downwards.
TTCTTTGTCTTGATTCTTTTTCTTTTTTTTCCCTGAATAGCTAGTTGCTTGTAAAATTTGAGTTTCCAAAAATCTGAATATGTCTATTGTTCTTCTCTTCAACTATGGTTCAAATACCCTTCCCTATGTATCTCTCTTCAACTATAGTTTAAATATCCTTTTCTATATGTCTAAATTCTTTTATAGAAATAAAATAATTTGGCCCTTATTTTTAAGGTCATTTGAATTGATGCATAGTCAAAGTAAAACTCCATGGCTTTCGATTGATCATTATCATTACTTTATGGAGGGATAAACTTGTAGCATGCACCATTGAAACTCCTTCAATATGTCCATTGTTCTTTGGCTCATATCCTTCTTTATCTCCTCCTCTTCAACTATCGTTCAAACATTGTTCAAATATCCTTTTCCAGATGGATGTCAATTTTAGATAAATTATTTGTCTTGATTCTTTTCTTTTCCCTTTTCCCCTGTATAGCCAGTTGATTGTAAACTTTGAGTTTCCAAAAATGTGAATTTGTGAAAGCTCTTTTTCGTTTGTAAATAGTGGTCGATTTTTGCAGGTGATTTGAAGATAAAAATAAAATAATTTGACCCCCTTTTTTATGGCCATTTGAAATTGATGCACTTTAACTAAAGTAACTCCATGGATTTGGATTATTACTGGGGCATTAGACTCTTTTCCTTGAAGCAAATGGCTACGAAATTGTTAGTGCGTGAAGGATCACATCTTTCTTTTGAAAGGAAACCTTCTCCTTAGCGAGTCAAAATCCCCCATCGGAAGAGCTTCTAAAGACCTACAGGTCTTTAGATGATTTCCACAAATGCTAGGTCACCTCCAGATTTGAACTAGACCAATATTGAATGACCTAATACAATTTTTACATATTCCAAACATTTTGAAAGAAGGAACATTCCAGGAAAACATGCCAAGAACATTTCTTATTGTTTCTGGAAAAAATAGTGTTGTTATCACCTTCAGCGAACTAGATGGCTCTACTTTGAAGTCTTCATTAAACTGTTTCCTTTTCTAATAATGCTTGCTTTCTCCCCTCCAAAATTTTCAAAGACTGCAAGTCTTTTTCAGTAAAAATTGCATTCACATTATTGTCAAAAAGCCTAGAAATGAATTCTTCTACTTCTAAAAGATCCTTTTTATTTTCTGTTGCCTTCTTTTTAGACTAGTTAGTAGCCAATTTCTTAACTCTTTTGATATTGTCCACAAAGTGTTTCATTAAAGTTCCCCCAAAGCTTCAACATATTTTAATCAAATGTTTGTAATTAAGAATCCATCCATATCAATAAAGGTATAATACTTTGGTTCATATTGTCCATTATGTTTGTTATTCTATTTCCTTTTGTGATATATTTGAGTAATATTTGTAAGTTGTAACTTTCTCTTTGAATATTTCTATTTGGCACACCACAAATAGGAATTTAAACTATTAAATTAATTAATATAGATTTAATTTGATTTTAGATTCAGGCATTGAAACAACACACCATGATCTATTTCAAATTTAAAAATAATGGTTTTAGTCCTAGGTGAATTTGATGAGGAAATTACATCCTATTTCTCCCCCCTAGCACAATTACCAGTACAGTTAGAATTTAACAGACCCAAACTGGATTTTACTCTCAGGTACTGGAACCTCTACAAAGGTTCGACCTGAAAACATAGTTTTTCCTCAGGTTTCTCCACTGGTTCTATGTCCAACTTGGATAACCTACAGTTCAATATCCTTCTTTTCATTTTTTATATCCCCTCTTGGATAACCATAATATCTTGAAATGGAGCTATCCAACTCAAATATAGTAATGTAAATCCCTTGCTAAGTTAGATGAGGATTGCATATGGTCTTGAATGAGCATTTGGAATCTTTAGATATATATCTAAAGAGTCCAAAAGCTCATTCAAGACCATATGTAATACATAGCCTCCTCATCTAATATATAAAACTTTAATCCATGTGCTTAACCTTAACATTGACACAAATGGAATACAATTTTACTCATTGCTTTATGATAGAAAAATATGCGGATGAGTATTGCCCACATATCCGAAGTCAAAAGGGATAGATTAAAAAGGGATGCTCCGGTCATCTATAAAAGATAAATTAAAGAAGCATGACATATTAAAGTAATGTAAATTATATATGCGTACCAATTATGTTCATATAACACAACAAATAGATGATTCAATACAAATGTCACATAGAAGCATTTGAATGTAAATTAAAAATGTGTAATAATTATGTCCTCGTTTAATATGTACAATCTGTTTGGCTGAATCCACATGAAAAACAAGACTCCCAATCGTGAGAAGAGGAAATTGCATCCTATTTCTCCCCCCTAGCACAATTACCAGTACAGTTAGAATTTAACAGCCCCAAATTGGATTTTACTCTCAGGTACTGGAACCTCTACAAAGGTTCGACCTGGAAACATAGGTTTTCCTTAGGTTTCTCCACTGGTTCTATGTTCAACTTGGATAACCTACAACAACATCCTTCTTTTCATTTTTTATATCCCCTCTTGGATAACCATAATATCTTGAAATGGAGCTAGCCAACTCAAATATAGTATTGCAAATCCCTGGCTAAGTTAGATGAGGATTACATATGGTCTTGAATGAGCATTTGGACTCTTTAGATATGCGTACCAATTATGTTAATATAACACAACAAATAAGTGATTTAATTTACAAATGTCACATAGAAGTCATATTTATCTCATGGGCCTTCAACTTAAATTATATATAATCGTTTGACCCCCAGAAATGTCATTTAATACCTTAAAATGACTCCAAAAGGTTTTAGACCTGAATTCTCCACCCCCCATTAAAATGACCCTACAAGTTGATTCTTTCAGTTTTTTCACTCTATAAGCATCAACGTACGATTATGCATGATGGAGGATCTCTAGCGCTTTCCCTTGTTAATATATTTAATAATCTCAATATTTATTTAAAAGTATCAATAGTATTTCGACCATGAGATTTGAACAATGTGATGTCGTTGAAATACTATTGATAATTTTAAATAAATATTGAGATTATTAAATATATTAACAAGGGAAAGCGCTAGAGATTCTCCATCATGCATAATCGTACGTTGGATTTGGTGATAATTGTCTCCATATTTTGGCTTTATGACCCGCAAAACATAATTATTTTACAAGGGAGGGAAGGAGGGATGATCACATTGACTTGCTTGATGACATGTCTATGAAGATTAACTACCTTGAACTATTTTTTTGCGTAGGGAAAGAGACACATTCCCATGTCTGAGCATGAAAACGTTCTTTGATATTTTTAATGCCTCTAGTGTTTACTTCTACAAGTTCTATAGGCAGAGTCTGTAAAGGGCCAGGTAGCCTCTGGATCTCATCTTTTATGAAAGGTGACATATCTAGTAAATGCCCTTGCAGTCAATCTCTGGAATGGATCTAAATAGAAGTTCTTCATTTTAATATCTGTAAAACACAACTCTAAGGTAAACTATGTACATGTTCCATTCATCATGAACACAAACTTCACAAGCTTGAGGTAATGAACACGAAATAAAATTCCTTCTTGGAACAGCTTCATGTGCCTCCTTGGCTTTGGAGCATTTTCCATGCTTTCCATAACCAAGACCCAAATAATTAGGCCCTTCTTGAAGAAAATTTGGCTCAACTATGCCTTGTACATGCTTGCCTTTAAAACCCTTTACTTTCATAGCACATTTTCATCAAAAATTTGGACCTTGTTCCTCTAATGTCTCTAATGTCTCTCAAAAGCACATACACATTCATTTTCAGAGGAAATTGAAGGTAGAAACCAATAGCTAATTCTTCTAACTAACCTTGACTAAAATGAGCTAAATTGTACTTTGATACGAACTTGATTTAAATTTTCCACCCCACATTAGGCACCAATGATTATAACCTTTAATTGGCTAGCATTGGTTTTTAATCATCATCTCAAAATGACCTAGTAGATGAAAAATTACCATGTTTGTAATCATCGTTTCACACCATCTACATATGACCCTTCTACACATTATATGATTGAATTCATCCCTTCTACCTAGACCATGATTGATTGTGACATTAGGCGAATAAAGGAAATTTGATAAGGAAGGGATCACTATAAGTTTGTCCTCCTCCACCCACTCCATATCCAGTGATTGCCTATTTTTTCTCTTCCAACATTTTATTTTGGAAATTCATTTTGGTAGTTAATTCTACTAATAGTCACAACACACGTGGAAGTCAAAGAAATTTTTATATACACTACTAAACTCAATTAACATTGTTTGTTATTGGACTTTACAATAACAAAGAACGTAGAGTTCATTAATGTAGTAGTGTATATGATAATTTCTTTAACTTCTAGGTGTGGTGTGGCTATCGATAAAATTAGCTGCTAATGAATTTAGAGAATAGAAAGTTGGAAGTGGAAAATTGAGAAATCACTAGCTATGGGGCGGATGGAGGAGGACAAACTAGAAACTATCCTCTGCTTATAAATTGTATTTTATTCACTTGTTGTCACAATCATTCATGGGATAGGTAGAGAGGATGACATGCCAAAAATTCATGCATATAATATGTAGAAGGGGTCATGTATGAGATGGTGTGAAGTGATGATGATGGACATGGTAAATTTTCATCTGCCAGGTCATTTTGAGATGATGATGACAAACCAATACTAGCCATTTTAAGGTTATAATAATTAACAAGAAATATGGGGAAGGAAATTCAAATGTCTCATCATGGAAATTATAAAAATTGTAAGGATGGGGTTATAAGCGTTATGGAAATTCGAAGTGCCAAATACTAAGGAACAAACCATATTTGCTTCTCAAAAACTTTATTTGATATATTCTTAAAAAACCAAGTACAAATTTGTAATCCTTCTTGCCTTCCATATAGATAATGAAAATGATTGTTCCAAGTATCATGTTGCTTCTCATGTTATTTTATAAACCTTGATTGGAAAGAAAAATAGGAGGGCAGAAATGTAAGAAATATAGAACATACTGGACTTAACAACCCCAAACTGGATTTTACTCTCAGGTATTGGAACCTCTACAAAGGTTCGACTTGGAAACATAGTTTTTCCTTAGGTTTCTCCATTGGTTCTATGTTTCACACATGATCAATTATTGTTTTGAAAGTTGTGTTCTACATAATTTGTGTACACTAAATTACAAATTGATTTTTTGAAATCTATTTTGTGAATGTCGACCAATAGATATATATCATGGAGGATGAAAGACGAAGATCAGCAGAATCCCATATGGAGGTTCAGGGATCGGAGGATGTTCACGGTATTTAAATATAATCTTAAATCTCCATACATGTGTACATATGGAATTGATTTTTTTATTAACTTTGTGAGTGAAATTAGTTGTTAATAAGTTTCATATTTTAATTTTTAGGAGGCAAGAGGAGAAGGGTTTCTACTCCATCCACGGAGTGTGGCCAAGGTTCAATCGGTCGAGGGATGACTGGTAGCAGGTTGCGGGAAGGGGGTGATATTTATTCCCCCGAAGGCCAATCAACGGCTGCTGGTTCTGAACAGGGTCACTGTGGGTCTGGTTCTCAGTAGCGTCATTCTAGGGTTGGTTCTCAGCAAGGTCATGTTGGAGATGATGTTAACCAACAACATCAAGGTTGCCATCAATTTCAATATTTTTTCATTAAATTTGTACAACTTTTTTTACACGTGTTTTTTCTAATATACGAAATTTTATATATATTGATGCAAAGGCTAAAAATGTTCGAGCCAGTGGTCAAAAAATACGCAGGGCAGCGCGCTACATTGAAGAAGAAGGCTGTCAACCCACCACAACTTATCCGGCTGAGATTACTGATATACCATGGAAACGAACATGGCGGAATGCACCTTACAAAGGTGTCAACGCCTTCATGAAAAATTGCAAAGAGATCTTGAGTCTTTGTCTCTACCTGCTGAGAGTAGACAAAGCCTAGAAATAGTTACACATTCATTGAGTGAAATGGTAAAAGTGTACAAAAATTTGGGGCCAACGACTGATTCGTTTGTAGAAGTGATGAGAAAGAGAAAATAAACAGTGATAGGTCCCGATAAATGGCAGGACATAAAAAAAAGAGTTTCAAGATGATGCTAAGTCAATGTTTAATTATAAGGAAGGGCCAAAAAGAAAAATGTTGAAGGTGCAGTATTTCAAGCACCCAGACAAAGCAAAATATTTGTATGATCGACATCTTGCGGCCTTTGGAAGGCTTCCATGGAACGATGAGGTTCCTCTTTATTTTGCACAAATGTTTTATGCAGAAATTTTTTTGGGTATGAAACCCGACTACAATGATCTTCCTTCAGAATTTTTTGGCCCGGGGAGAGGTCGATTATATCAACGTAAGGGCGCTAAGCGAGATGTGGAGTTGCCTCGCCCTGAGCCGCCATTGGTGAGTCGACCGTTTCGAGTCGAAACTCTGCGATCAGAGATGGATACGACTTCTCAAATAAGTCGAGAAGCAAGAGATGTTATGATCGACAATGTTCATAGCGGATTGAGTGGAGTCGATCTTTGTTTAAATCGACAAAGAGCACGTGAAAATGCACGTGCCAATTTTGTTTATCGTACAGATGAGGAGATTTACAACATGAATGTTGAAGATCTCTGAACATATGCAATAAATTGTCGCAATGGTCTGCAAGACCTAATTTTTCGTGAGGAAGAGGGCACCGGAACGGTATGTGTTAGTGACCTTAGGGTTTGAAATTATATTTACATATACATGTGCACAATTTGTAATAAATACATGTGTATGTACACATGTATACATTTATTTGTATGTGTACATTAATCTAACAAAAATGTATGATTATATGTTAAAACACCATTTGCAGTTCTCAGGCATGATGTGTGATGAAAATGTTAATATTACGTTTGGGACCTCTGGCTCAAATGATGTAGATGGGTTTGACCATCATGATATGTTGGCACATGTATGTTAGTGTTTTTAAGTGACTCTAAAATAAATAATTGTTGCCACACATGTACATGTATGTATATATATAATTTGATTTTAAATGTTTTAACAGATTCCGATTCCGTTTGATGTTTTTGGGATGGCTGTACCTTCTTCTTCCTTAGGAGATATACCTTCTACTTCATTGGGAGATGTAAAAGTATGGACAATTTTTCACAAGTTCAAAATTTATGTTACCTCAAAAAGTTCCATTAAAAATTGAGATATATAGAGAGAGAGATCTATATTTTGAGTTATTTAAAATTTTTTGAATTTAGGTTCGTGCAGAAGATTTTTTTAATCCGAGGACTCTAGCGACGGAGATAGGAACATCCACAACATTTGAACAAGTTGTCTTTAGTTCTTTTTTTAATATTATTGTTCAAATAAGTTTATATATGTACACGTGCATTTTCATTTGAAAGTTTTTAATTTATATAAATTATTTATGTATATATATATATTTATATTTAACTGTACATGTATATTGTACAGGTTACCACTACAGATGTTTCTATGGTAGAACCTCTTCATCAAATGGAGAGGGAACCTTATGAGGTATTGCATGATTTTTTTGTTATATTTTGTTTTTTACATGAAGTTCTAGATATATATATTCTCATTCATTTTTAAAACTTCAAAATTTAATGTTCAAGTACATGTGCATTGCGTATGATGGTTTCCTATTCACAGGACAGGGCGCTACTCGAGACCCAGACGCTAGATCCTCCATTTGATAGACAAGATTTACAGATTTGATTTCAAAATTTAGATGGTTTTAAAATTTGTTAAACTTGATACAGTTTGATACTCAAGTGAGATTTACAATTTTTGGACATATTTTATTACAATGAACTATTATATAATTTGTTTTATTTAATTTTTGGATGGTTTTAATACTTTTGGCATGTGAATGTGAAGTAATGTTGTCATCTGAATTACATTTGACATGTGATATTTAATGTTAAATGTTTTTGTTGGATAGTTGAATTATAATTGGCATGGCATGTGATATTTAATGTTAAATGTTTTTGTTGGATAGTTGATTTATAATTGGCATGGCATCTGAAGTTATTAAAACTACATGAATGATAGAATGTGAACCTACATTTGCACATGTGGTAAATTGAAATGTTACTTGTAACAAGACAATCCCCATTGATTTCATTACAATATATGTTGATTTCTGATTTGATATAATTGCATGTATGATGGTACATTACTTATAAAGTCATTGGATTAATAGTGTTCATTGATTTTAGTGTTCTTTGGATGGTTTTAGTACTTTTGGCATGTGAATGTGAAGTAATGTTGTCATCTGAATTACATTTGACATGTGATATTTAAAGTTAAATGTTTTTGTTGGATAGTTGAATTATAATTGGCATGGAATGTGATATTTAATGTTAAATGTTTTTGTTGGATAGTTGAATTATAATTGGCATGGCATCTGAAGTTTTAAAAACTACATGAATGATAGAATGTGAACCTACATTTGCACATGTGGTAAATTGAAATGTTACTTGTAACAAGACAATCCCCATTGATTTCATTACAGTATATGTTGATTTCTGATTTGATATAATTGCATGTATGATGGTACATCACTTATAAAGTCATTGGATTAATAGTGTTCATTGATTTTAGTGTTCTTTGGATGGTTTTAGTACTTTTGGCATGTGAATGTGAAGTAATGTTGTCATCTGAATTACATTTGACATGTGATATTTAATGTTAAATGTTTTTGTTGGATAGTTGAATTATAATTTGCATGGCATGTGATATTTAATGTTAAATGTTTTTGTTGGATAGTTGAATTATAATTGGCATGGCATCTGAAGTTTTTAAAACTACATGAATGATAGAATGTGAACCTACATTTGCACATGTGGTAAATTGAAATGTTACTTATAACAAGACAATCCCCATTGATTTCATTACAGTATATGTTGATTTCTGATTTGATATAATTGCATGTATGATGTTACATCACTTGTAAAGTCATTGGATTAATAGTGTTCATTGATTTCAGTGTTCTTTGGATGGTTTTAGTACTTTTGGCATGTGAATGTGAAGTAATGTTGTCATCTGAATTACATTTGACATGTGATATTTAATGTTAAATGTTTTTGTTCAGAAAATAGTTTAAAATTGATCACAAGAATTAAGAGAATGTCTTGGTCCATCATTGGTATGGCTTGTGCTGCAACCATGAAGTCTCGTCCCAACACCATAGAATGATCATCCATGTCAATGACTCTTAAGTCTATCTTTCCAAACCATGACCCTACTCTCACATGTGTGCCTTTCATGACACCAGTCACTACTTTCATCCTCGAATTGACTGTCTTGAAAGCACTCAACTATTTCTCGATGCTAGCCTTCCTCTTTCTAAGAGATGAAGCTGCCTTTCGACTTAGGAAGCTATGGGTAGCCCCCGTGTCTATCAAAACATAGAACTTTTTCCCATGTACGGTTGTAGACACGAATCTCAAGTCCAAGGAACTTTCATCATCATTCCTCCTCCTTGTCTTGAGCCTTACTTCCGCAATCTTCTTCAACATTTCCTCTTCCAATATGTCTCTCGAACTAGCCCTTGGCTTAACAATGCTTTTCACATATCTCTTCTCATGAAGCTCCATAGAACAATCCGATCCTGGGTCTGCTTGAATTGGTTCAAGCTCTTTCCTTTTCGAATTTTGTCTAATTGCTCCAATACGACATATATTGACTCCTTCCAAATGAAGTGCACCAATCCTCATAGTGTGGTCATCTTCTTTTCCAAGTGTGCCAACACATGCATTTTATTTCTTCAAACCAATAGGTTTCAGATCAAGAAAGTCCCTCTTGATCTTATCTTCCATGTTCTTGACTTTACCCTGCAACGTGGTGCTTATTTCCTTCAAGTGAGCCCTTTCCATAAAGAGTTCTTGAAGTCTTTGTTCACCTTGTCGTATCTCCATGTCAAGCTTTTCAATTTCAGCAGTTTGTCTAGAAAGTCCATCCTTGGAATTTCTTGGGTGAAAAACCAAGTAGGTTGAACCAACTTTGGTCTAGTGCATTGGAATTCATTAAAGAATTGGTCATTGGCGTTGCTTCAAGCTAGGAGTGAGCATCGTCACCAGCCTACATTGAATATTTTACACTCCCTAGGGTGAATGATACTTTAAATTGATTGACAGTCTAAGACTTTCGAATTTTTCTGAATGCCAAATGATCTTACAAAGTTAGTATTTATAATATCCTAGTAGGTCATTCGGTGACAACTTTTACCGGAAACTTGAAACAACTTTGGCATGTGATATTTAATCTGTTAAATGGTTTTGTTGGATAGTTGAATTATAATTGGCATGGCACGTGAAGTTTTTAAAACTCGAGTTTTGGATGGTTTCAATCTACATTTTGCATGTGATATTTAATGAACTTTAAATGTTTAATGTTTTAATGTTGCAAAATATATAATCAAAAGGGTTTTAAAACTTAAAGTTTTGGATGGTTTCAATCTACAACTTAAAGTTTTGGATGGTTTCAACCTACATTTTCACATATGGTAAATTGAAATTATGTTACTTGTAGCAAGACAATCCCCATTGATTTCATTGTATATGTTGATTTCTAATTTGATATAATTGCATGTATGATGGTACATTACTTGTAAAGTCATTGGATTAATAGTGTTCATTGATTTTAATGTAAGCGCAAAAAATTATTGACAATGTAGAACGATTTTTGTGTTATAATAATTAAACCTAATAATATTGGAGAGCAAGAGAGATAAGGTATGGTGTTTACTACAAGAGTTCGAGCAGGTCATTCAGTGACAAATTTTATTGGAAACTTGAAACAAAGAGAATCTATCTTTGGCTAGGACATCATGTAAGATGCCTGACATAAACAGTAAAATTGTACTTAAAAGCTAAAATTCGGGCAAGTGGGGACAACCACTTGTTATCTCGTTCCTTGGAGGCTAGGCCATATGGGGACCAAATCTGACCTTACAAAATAAAGTGAAATAATTTGTACCATATGGTCGGAGAACATATACAAGAACAATTAATATACAAGAACAATTAATTTCATTCTAGAATATATATATATATCCAATACATATAACATTTTTAATCAATGCACATGTATAGAAAAACTACTTTCAGTTGATACTAGAGCACGTGCTTGTATCCAAACAATTTGTAACATGTGCAAACCACAAATTAACATAAGAAGCTCAATTTTTAGTTGAGTACTGGAAGTTCTAAAACATATTTAATCCAAAGATAATAAATTGTTGGACACTTCACTCAAAAAAATTCTAATGGAATTCCATCTTCAATAATCCGTTCATGATCGGATTTTAACATTTTCCATTTCTTAATTTTCGATTTTTTCTTTGATTGAACTTCTATCAACTTTATGCGTGCTGCACACACCAAGTGACTATATTGACAACTTATGGAATCGGGTTCATAGTCTTCAAAGTAAACAAAGTCTCCACTTTGATGAGTTTGTCTGAAAAAATAACCTTTCAGTATAATAGACCCTCTGTCATACTGAAATCCATGATCATTATAGTCTTGTAATAATTTCATTTTTCGTTCAGTGCAACGCATCAAATAATACTTCACATTTTCATCGTTGTCAGTAGGTGCAATTACAGCAAAAACATCTCCTGCACAATAAAATAAAAATTTAACATTTAATTATACATATTTAAATTTATTTCTAGATCTTTAAATCATTAGAAAGTAATTCAAATGTTACCTTCTCTAACAAGATCAGAAACTCGATCACCATCGGATGATATTGTAGTTTCCTCTGATTGCATTTCTTCAAGCATTGCAACAGACATTTTTCCCTTTGTATTTAGCTCTGTATGTTTCCAATCGTTCACATACATTTTGTTTTCACAGACGTCATTGGATTTTGTGTTGTCTATGCAAACATAAAAAAAACAAGAATATTTTCTTTTATCCAATGCAAACACATTTGTGGACAACTTTGTTTGAATTGAATGCAATTTTCGAGTCCCTTTTATTGTTTCAACGTCATTTCCAATTGATCTATCTACGTCTCCGATTCAAATATGCCAGAAAAACCTTTATATTGAAAATTAGAAAAAGAATTTGTAAATATGATATCAAAATACAATTAAAAATAATCATTGTATGATAAATGTACAATGTTTAAAATTAGATTTCCAATATAAATTAAATTGAATGTACCTTCGCACTTCTCTTGATGGGTTAATCTCATGGCTTAGAGCATTTTTGCACCATTGAACAACTTCTTCAGCGTTTACAAGTCGGCGTGCATAGTGGTTCATTTGATATCTTCGAAGTACTCGTTTTATGCATGCTCCTGCACCGTCATGTTCTCCTTTTCCATGGCCAGTCTCAAAGAAATTCCAACAATGTTTAATGCAGGTTTTCTTATGAAGACAACACAACCAAAAAAATGATCGTGCAGATTTGAATTGACCCGCGCATCCGTTTGACCATATCCAATGTTCATTGAATGTTATTCCACGATTTTTCAATGAATCATAAATTCTTCCAAAACAATGTTGTACAAAACATGTATCATGTGTACGATCATCACTGATATAAAAGTGATATTATTTAATGATATGTCGATTTTCACTCGTGCTTTCTATATGATCGACATTTTGTTCAGCATGTCTATATAGAATATGGACGAGCATGGAGACTTGGTCAGAGTGATAGTATTCACTCTGAATTTCTTTTTGTGGAACAAATATGTAGTTTTCTACAAAATCAATCACTGACAAAATGGTCCCTGGTGGAAAAACTTCACGAGATTTTTTGAATTGCAAGTCTTGCCATCGAGCTCTATGGGAATGCTTGGTGTATTTGTAAATTTCCGCCTCAAACTTTCTCAAAAAATCTATCAGAAAAATTTTGTCTTCTCGTAATTCGATTCTTTTAACAGTATCTGCACCTTGAATCGATGTACCTATATATTCATATCTCTTCCATTTCACTTTCATGTTGGACGATGATTGATCATTTATATCAATACGATATTTGTTTTGAAATTTAGTCAAATTTCCACAATCATCGCATTTTTTACCACCAACACATTTCTTTTTGTAAAATAGTTCATCGCTTTCTCTTTCACATAGAATTTGAGATATGAAATCACGGATAGTGGAAGGAGGAGGTGAATTCTTCCATAATGTTCTACCGAAATCAAGGAATGTGTCATAATATAACTCAAATTCCACATGATAACGGCAACAACAAGTGTCGCGTACGGTGATAAGTTTTACATACCATGGTTTTTGTTGAACAAAAGCACTGAGTGAAACTTGAATTTGACGATTCTCTTCTTTGAACTTGTTGAATAACTCTATTTGAGTGGTTTCCAAGAGATGTTTTTCATGTTCTTCATATTGATTTCGTGCTATTCTTCTTCGCATCACATGTCTTGCAGTCGGTGAAACACGCGAATTGTTCTTCCAATATTCATATATTATTTTTTTAACATCTTCTCCAAGTCTATCTTTGTATGGTTGCCTACAAATAGCTTTCCAACAAGCGAGTTCATCATTTACATCTATTTGCAGTCGAAATTTTCGATGTTTGTGCAGAGTTTTTCGCGAGGTTCCTAGTGCTCGTGCCATAGATGTTAGATTCAAACGATTCTCTTGAGTACTTGGTGAAACCATTGCCATTTGTATTCCTCTATGTATATTTGAAACATCTTTATCTCTAGATCTCTTAATTGACTCTATAGCACTACTCATATTTTTTATCACCTCTTCTTTCATTTTTTTATCTTTGGTTGATTTTCGAATACCGAATAGTGTCGTCGCTTCTTTTAATTTCCTTGATGATAGGAGACCTTTCAACATTTGAGCTTGAACTGTCACTTGCTCATTTTTGAAATACTTTTCAAAAATTTTATCGACACGATATCGTATAACATGGTCAGGTTTTTTATCTCCATATGTGTGAGTGTCGACATTTTCTAACATCTCATTATCGATAGTGATTTCATCTGTACATATTCGAAAAAATAGTACATATTAAATAAATAACTAAATTAATAAATATGTCAATAAATATTAGGAAAATTTTAAATATATCAATAGATCATAATATTTACATTTACATACCCGATTCAATTTCTGCTTGAGGTTGATTTTCTTCTTCAATATTTTGAGGAGTATCTCTGTCTGTTTACATTAAACAAAATATTTTCAAACTAGTTCATCAAATAAAAATTAAGCTTCACATTTTACATTGGGAAAACTTTAAAAATATATTAATAGATCATAATATTTACATTTACATACCTGCTTCAATTTCTGCTTGAGGTTGATTTTCTTCTTCAATATTTTGAGGAATATTTCTGTCTGTTTACATCAAACAAAATATTTTTCAAACTAGTTCATAAAATAAAAATTAAGCTTCACATTTTACATTTGGAAAATTTTAAATATATATCAATATATCATGTAATATTTACATTTACATACCTGCTTCAATTTCTGCTTGAGGTTGATTTTCCTCTTCAATATTTGAGAGGGCTTCTAACTTTCTTTTGCGATATTGTTTCGTCTCTTCTCTACGTTCCTCAGGGTCTCTTTTTCGATCATATTTTCTCACACAAGTTCTTCGATTTCCCATGATAATAGGGTATGAGGTTCAAAAAATTAGACAATAACTCAATTACAAAAAATATCACAAAAGATTTAATTTAAAAAAATCTTTTGTAAAAAATACGTAATCCAATCCAAAACACACACTTTAAAAAACACAAAACACGTACTTCAACACAAAACACGTACATACCTCCAAGAAAAATCACACCGCCTCCAAGAAATGTCTTCCAAAAAAATTCTTTAAATCCAAAATTTGAAGAAAAGTTTTTGAACAAAGAAGCTTAAAAGATTTATTTCAACACAAAACACGTACATACTTCCAAATTCTTTAAATCCAAAATTTGAAGAAAAGTTTTTGAACAAAGAAGCTCAAAAGATTTATTTCAACACAAAACACGTACATACCTCCAAGAAAAATCACGCCGCCTCCAAAAAATGTCTTCCAAAAAATTTCTTTAAACTCAAACTTTGAAGAAAAGTTTTTGAACTCAAACCAAGTTGTAAAATGAAATGAAGTGCGAAATGTGAAAATTGTGAATCATTTCGCGGCAATTTATATTGACGCGAAATGTGTGTTTTGTAGGGGGCTCCACAAAATTTTCCGGCCGACGGAGAGTTACACAATAGTTTGGCCGAACTTTTGATAAGAAGTTCGGCCGAACTATTAAGACGTTAGTTTTAATGACTCGTAAGCGGAAAACATAGTTCGGCTGAACTGTTAGTCCAAGTTCGGCCGAACTAACGCGTCACCAATTACGCAAAACTAGGCTCTAAAAATGGTTCTGCAACTTTGGACTGATTAAACTCCATGAATGGTTGTTAATTAACTGTCGGAACTAAGACAAGCATTTTCAGAATTGAATCTACTTTCAGGAAATATAACTTTTATGGAATTTCGTAAACGTTTATTAATTTTAATTATTTTTCTAATAAAATGGGTGCAAACAATTTCTGAGGGTCATTGTGATTCAGTGAAATCAAAATTTTGTATCTCCCAAAATACATTGTAAAAAAAATTGAAAAATTTATGGGGCATTACATTGGTCCGTTGACTCTAATGGGTAGCTTTTAGATTTTTAGTTTATAACTTATATGTTAAGAAATTTGTTGCCACGCGAAACATATCAAAAATACGTAGTTTTTCGTATTGGACCAGTTCAAAAAATTATAGTAATTATGATATGCATCCATTAGCTTTGTAAATATGACGAAAACAAAGTAGACTCTGTCTATATTGTTGTAACACATTTTGTTTTTTCAAAAACACAAATTTTCAATGAATACAGCATTGCGACATAACATGACTTCTTATGAATCCTTTGATTATTAAGAAACACACACTCAAAGAAATGCTAAGTTGAAATATCAAATCTGCATAAAAAAATTTCAAAAAATAAGTAATAGAAAGCTAACAAAATTTCTCACAACTTTTATTTTTATCGCAAAATGAAATTCTACACAGAAAAATTGTTATAGTTTGCAGAAAGTTGAAGAACTGAAAAAAATGAAAATTTTTTCTCAAACAATGAGAGAGAAAAAAAAACCTTTTATATTCAACATGTAAAACACAAATTAGCCATAAAAGTTTCCCATTGAAACCAAAAGTCATTTGATACAAAACATAGGTTTTAACCTAAGAGTAAATGCCCCTACAGTCAATCTCTGGAATAGTTTTAAATAGAAGTTTTTCATTTTCATATCCATGGTCTCAAACAATGAGAGAAAAAACCTTTATATTTAATGTGTGTAAAACAAAAATTAGCCACATCTCTAGAATAGATCTAAATAGAAGTTTTTCATTTTCATATCCACGGTCTCAAACAATGAGAGAGAGAAAAAAACCTTTTATATTCAACATGTAAAACACAAATTAGCCATAAAAGTTTCCCATTGAAACCAAAAGTGATTTGATACAAAACATAGGTTTTAACTTAATCTAGTAAATGCCCCTACATTCAATCTCTATAATAGATCTAATTAGAAGTTTTTCATTTTCATATCCATGATAGTTCTATAGGAAGAGTCTGTAAAGGGCCAGGTAGCCTCTAGATCTCATCTTTTATGAAATGTGACATATCTAGTAAATGCCCCTATAGTCAATCTCTGGAATAGATCTAAATGCCCCTACAGTCAACATGTATATAGTATTTAGAAACAAAAAGTAATTTGATACAAAACATAGGCTTTAACCAAGTATATAGTTTTTCATTTTCATATCCATGGTCTTAAACAATGAGAGAGAAAAAACCTTTTATATTCAACATGTAAAACACAAATTAGCCATAAAATTTTCCCATTGAAACCAAAAGTGATTTGATACAAAACATAGGTTTTAACCTAAGAGTAAATGCCCCTACATTCAATCTCTAAAATATATTTAATTAGAAGTTTTTCATTTTCATATCCATGGTAGTTCTATAGACAGAGCCTGTAAAGGGCGAGGTAGCCTCTGGATCTCATCTTTATGAAATGTGACATATCTAGTAAATGCCCCTACAATCAATCTCTGGAATAGATCTAAATATAAGTTTTTCATTTCTCCCATGCATTTGCAATAAATGTCAATTTAATATATATATTTTTATTGAATTTGTTTTTTATTTTTAGGGATAATAAAACCATTAAATATGATTGAAAAATGGAAATTATGCATAGAATTTTCTTGCTATCCCAATCCAGGGAAAGCAGTGATTACATATGTGCTTTCCAATATTGCAACTAGCAAAGTCGTCCAAAGGAGAATGAATATACCGGGACGAACAACAAACAATGAGACATATTATATTTGATTGATAGAAGGCTTGGGAACATCGATGGAGTATGGATCAAATGGAATTGTAGTTTTCACCAATTCTGAACTTGTGTGGAACCAGATGAATGGCGTGTACCAAGTTAAGAAGGAGAGGCTAAAAGAACTGCATGGAATAGCAAACAATATTGTTAGCCAAATTCAATTTTTTAGTATAAGGCATTGTACAAATGTGAATAAGATGTCTCCTAATTTATTGTATGGGGCAATGCAAATTCAGGATTCATCTATCAAAGATGAATTAATAGATGAATTAGAATTATACGGGGCAATGCCAATGCAAGATTCATCTATCAAAGATGAATTAGTTTTGAGACACTCTTCTTAAAAAATTCAAGATTCATCTCTCAAATATGAATTAGTTTTGAGACGCTTTTCTTCAAAAATTCAAGATTCATCTCTCAAAGACGAATTAGTGTTGAGATGCTCTCCTTCAAAATTTATTGATCGACATTGTAACATAATTTGGATATGTGTGTGTTGTGTACTTGTAAATGCGTCTTTTTTAATGACTATGTGCTTTTCTCGATTATATACCAAGTGTGCTCCCACCACACCATGTAAAGCGCAACTTGGTGAACTTCACATTTGCAACAAGTGGTGAACTTCACATTTTTATAAAATTAAAATGCGGGGACTTCACTTCTTTTCATGACAATGTGTTTTTTTCAATTTTATACCAAGTGTGCTCCCACCATGTAAAACACAATTTGGTGAACTTATCATTTTTATAACTTTTTTTTTGCTTAAATTGAGTTTCACACATCAATTAGTGCTTTGAAAATTGTGTTTTACATAATTTGTTTACACTAAATTACATTAATTTTTTGAAATTTATTTTGAATTTAATTTAAATTAGTTATTTTGGTTTTTAAGTTCCTATGGTTATCATCTTTTGAAAAGCTTCCCGGATTATCCACAATATCAAGAAACATTTGTCGACGTTTCGAATCCCAATGGGGATCCATCTTCAGGACAATGGAATGAAGAAATTGAAGAAGGGTCAAAATTCATAAATAGTGAAGAAGGGTATGACAGGAGCCGATCAAAGATTTTTTTTTTTTTTTTTTTTAATTTACCATATGAATTAATCTAGTTATACAATTTTTTAATATCAATAATAAACTTATTTCTTACTAATAAGTATATTATTTTCCAAAAATATTATAAAAAGTCAAAAACTATTTTCTTTTATTTTAATTTTATTATGTTTATTGTTTATGATTTTTAATCCAATAAATTAATTTAATTTTCAAATCATTGATTTTATATATTTCGTTGGTCGCCTTCATCTTGCACTCTTTGTATATTTATGGTTGGTGTATCCTCCTCTTTTTTCAACAAGAATTGTCATGGGATGATGGGTCTTGGTTTTCTAATTCAAAATTTTATATTACCAAAAATGCCTACCGTGTGGAGATTCCTAACTCAAACTCTAAATTTGCTCACACAAATCCGTAAATCTATATATTTTATTCTAATATTTTTGTTAAAATTTATTTCTATAGCTTATCAAATGTAAATAAATTTAAATAAAAATAAATAATAAAAATAAATTCATTTATTAATATTTAAATTAAAAATAATAATTAAAACTATTTTTCATATTTTACTAATTTAATAATTTAGTATAGTTAAATAGACAAGGATGTTTAATATATCATATTTTAAAAATTAAAATATAATAATAAATTTGAATAATTCTCTTATAATATAATTTTAATTTTAATTTTAATATAATTTTATAGTTTTTGACCTAATTTTATCGGGGTAAATTTTAATATAAATTTGATATAATATATTAATATAAATCCCTTTAATACTTTTATATTTAGAATTATATAAAAATAACTTTAACTTAATACATATTTATTTAAATTTTAATACTCTATAATAATATTTAAATTTAATAACTTTTATTGTTTTAAGACTCTATCTAGTTTAATATAGAAGAAATGTTATAATTTTTTATTATGTTATGTTATCTAAATATTTTGTTGGTCAAATTACATAAAATTAAAAAATAAAATAAAAAATGAATAATCTATAAGTGTCAAGCTAGATCAAATCTCTTTCCTCACTAACAAAAGGAGTTTTCACTTTGATCTCTCGGGCTTCATACATCCAAAGGTTGAGATAGTCAACCATAAACATCATGTTCAACATGCACATAATCAACATTAAGCATCCTCGCTCTCTTATCCATAATCACATCATGCCCATAGCCACCAGCTCAGATAAATATTAATATAATCTGAAAGCACAACTTTTTTATACAATATATTTAATATTTAATATTTAATTTTTCGAAGTTTTTTCAATATTCAATTTTTAATATTTATAACATTAATTACTATATTATAACTTAGGCAATTTATATCGTTCCACATGTAATTTTTAATACTGTTTTTGAATCTATATTGGGATTAACATTGTTATTACAGGGGTGATGAACTAGCCAGAAGAAACACCTTCACCCATTGGATTGTTAAAATATAAGCCAAAAATTCCACTTCAAGCTAGAATTTGGAGCAAAGGGTTTGCATCACCATCATATTTACCATAATAGACTGCTATATGTGATTATTTTCAGGAGGTATTATACTACTTCAATCTCAGGCTTACTAATATTCTAGATATAAATATTTGTACTTGACAGATGAAATTATACTCTAATATGATCACAGTGTACTCCTTTCTTTACCCTGTAGAATTTTTGGATGAGGACACATTTGGGTAGGAACTTGAAATGACTGCAATTTCGACAAAATATCTAAGGCTACCAAGTAAAAAAAGGTACATATCTTACGCCTCATATCTCTGCTTACATGGGACATCCTAGAACCCATACTTGAATCCATCAGTGATTACCTATCAAGATGAACTATGGAAACAAACTTTCGACTATGAGAGATTCCTTTAAGATGTCGCCACTACCATGAAAAATGGGAACCTATACAGAATTTCCTCACTAATGGTTCAAACTACCATGTCTAACCCACCCAGGATCAAGATCAATATGGATTTTCCAAGCCTACAAAGTTGTTTTTGAGGCCCGAATCCTCAATTACCTCCACCCATAAGAAAATCCCTACCACCAACAAAAATTTATACCCACCGATTCCCTTTCTCAAAACATGAAATTTTGATTCTACTGGGGTCCCAATATTCCTTCAAACACGCCTCAACTCCACCACATATACCCTCTAATCCTCGCTTCCGCATGGGTAAGCCTCAACAGAACGCAATCTCAACTCCGCATAATGAAGAGATATGGGACATAAATGTAAATTCCCTTTGCCTCCTGCGTAACCTGAAAATTCTTGAAAAAAAATGACCCAATCTCCATTCGATAACATCACTAGTAGAAAATTATGAAATTAGTAATTAGTGACCAAAAAATTTAGTCACCTCATTTATTTCATGAATTAGCTACTAAATTTGAGAAATTTTATGACCAAACTAAAAATGATGCGTGTGGGCATTAGGTTCCAAAATACTTTGTATTTTTGTAGACATAAAGGGGGTCTCATGTTCTTAATTTCCATGTAATTATTCATATTTGAGTGATTTTTAGCTAAATGTAGGGAGGAATTGTAAATGCTCCCAAATCATTGGAGAACATGAGAGGAAGTCGATTAGTTAGGAGGTGAAGAGTCGGGTCAGCTTTATCTAGGGATTTAGGCTAAATTTAGGCCATTAAGAATTCCAAAGTTTGGTTGAGTCAATAAAGAAGTCGAATCGATTCCTTAGTGTTTTCTCTCGTATAAAAATGTAAGCCTCAAGGGCCTTAGAAAATGGAGCCGGAGATCCGGAAAGGTAGAATAGTGAGAGAGGAGGCCATCGAATTGAAGATCCTGCCAAACTAGAAGTTTTGACGTAAGTAAATTAATTTATATATAATGAAGAAATTGTTTCCTGTATTTCCACATGAGTTTTATCTCGAATTAAATTATGTGTGGTAGGTTTTAAGCTCTGAATAAGAATTTGTATGACCAATGCGTGAATAAAATCATGATGTATGTCATACACATGACAGATTGGTTACTTTAAACATCGATCACTAATGGATCGATGACACAATGAAGTTAAATTGATATTTGGAAATCATAACATGCAATTGGGGTTTTAATGGAATCATAACAATTCCGGAATAATAGGCAATGTTCTAATTGAATAGTAAATTCGAGAATGCTAGGAAATGTTTAAGGTTTGATGAAACCCGCGCGTATTTAGGAAGCCAATTATTGGAGACAACACCTTCAAATGGGAATTGATAGTTCGTTCAAAATAGAGAGTGATTACAAGAATTAAATTGCAGTGTTTGGTAATTTGAATAGAACACTAGTATGTTCGAACCCTTAATTTCACGAACGTCAAAGAGAATTAGCCCCGTTCAAATCGTTAATTTGAACAATGTCACAATGAAACGTTGAATCGAATCTGTGGGAATGATCATAAGGTGATTGGGAATTGCGAATTCATCACAAGAGAAATCATATTGAAGGAAGTCACAATACGATCGAGAACAAGGCAACTATGGCTGCAAAGGAGAAATTGGACTCTACGAAAAGAATGAAGTAATTACACCATTGAAATCGGTGGAGGAAGACAGATAGCAGGTCGGAGAAGCCAGAATGATGGAAGCAGGATTGATCAAGACGTGGATTAAGAATGAACCTACTGGCAGAAACCGTGAATAGTGAAGCTATACTATGAACCCACGTGATGCACAATTGAAAGCGTAGATAAGAGTGGCTAAACTCCTGATTGAAGCCAAAGTAGTTTTGAAGTATGAAACCAATAGTTTCTACAAGCCTTGGAGTGGTAAGTTGTTTTTGAAAAAATGCGACAGCACCTGCATAAAGACACGTGACACAAGACTCGTTTTGAAATACTACCCATTTCACAAAATAATTGGTGTTAAAGGCTCTGGACAAAAATGTGATATCCGTCCGATGATGTCCATCAAAGGATCGACGGTGACTCGCGTTTTCAAGCTACTCGAGAGTTAATGTAAGGCCGGGGTCAAATGTTTATTTAATGAAATGCTTTGCCAATACAAAAGCATGTTGATTTATTGGTCGAAAAAAATAAAGGATTTGTTGATTCATTTGGGTTCAACGTGATATTGGTTAGGAGTTCACATAAAATGAATGTGAAGGTCAATCATGGGACCAATGTATTTCCACGGTGTTGATAAAGGTGGGTCCAATGCAAAAATCAATGTTTTGTATGTGTTGGCCACCTATAAAATGTTTTCTATCAAAAGGTGGCCAAAACATTGTTCAGCCTTCCAGAAACAGTGTCATTGCCAAAATGTTATTTCTTGAAGCCTCTGGAAGATCTCATGCCCTTGTCTGAAAATCTTCAATGTTGTTTCCCTTCAGAACTCAAAAATTCTGCTAAAAAGTCCATGAGAAAGACTACTGTAAAATTCCCTTTTCTCCCCTTCATTCACTCAGAAACTAACCTTCATTTTTACTCTCTTTTTCCCATAATTTTCCTCTATTTTCCATTTTCCTCATTCTCCCCTTCATAAAATCTCCTTTTCAGAGTTTAAAACTCTTTTCTAAACTCTGTTGAAACCTCAAATCCTTTTAAAATCCGTGGAAAATCCATAAAAAATGCCTTTGCTGTATTACAGATTTAAGCCCCCTTGGGCTAAACCTGAACCACTTCCCCTCCATATGCCCGCACCCTAGAAACAGGTGCTAGACCCAAAGTGAAATCGCATCGGAAAAATTCACAATGGGCAGATTGAAAGACCGCATCAAAGTTCTGATGCGATTGAGTCCCTTTATTAAAACTCCACCCCCTCTGCTTTTCATTCCCTATAAATTTCACTCGGGACCAAGTGTTAAGAGTCCGGAGGCGCTAATCGCATCGTAAGTTTTAAATGGTTAGATTGAAAAGCCCAAGCCCAAAAGCTCTAATGGCAATTGGCCCTTTGTTATTTAACGCCCCGGGCGTATTTTATTCCATATAATCAAAGGCCCCGCAATCGGGCGCCATGACCATTTCGTATATGTATATATTAATCCGCCCAACAGAAAAACTTTGTTTTATATTGAAAATTTGGGTTTTTCATATGTTTCAAAAGGTTTCCACTGGAGCACAGTTAAAGTGATATCTGTCGTCGATCTGGAGCCGATCGAACGACCCGTGCTACATCGCATTGCAATTTTCATTTGATGCATTAGTTTGTCTCCTCCGATCGGTCATCCCTCTTATTTTCTCCCCACCGTTGATCTGATCCTTAGATCAATGGCCAATGCTTAATTTCTCCGTCATCTAATCGCATCGCCCTCCCTGATCGCACAATCGCATCGCCCTCCCCGATCGCGCAATTGCATCGGCGATTTTCATTACACCCTCCCTCTTTCCCCCGCCGACTGCGATCCTCCAATTGGATCTGGACCATCCACATGTCCAGATCGGACAGTCCCAGATCTTTCCCACATTATTCCATCGCCTTTCACCTTTCTGCCTTATGTTTTTTGACTAATTCCCACTGTCGATATCCGCGCGATCGACGGATATGATTTATTCTCTTCCTCCATTCTAGTTTGACCTCTTCTAAATGAATCCCAACTGTTGGATGATGCCATCTAATGGCCCTACTCTCTTCCCACACCTTTGAAGCAGTTTAACCCAAAACACAAGATTTCTTAATTGGTTTTGTGTTTTGCAGGTGATAATGGTTCTCCATTATATTGAAAGAAAAAGCCGAAGGCTGGGAATGACGATTCCCATGCCTTTGATGCATCAAGGGAAACCATTTTTTGGGCTCAAACTCCACGAATCGTCAATGTTTCATGAGGCATTGATGCCATATGATCCTTGCGTGGCCTGCACATTAACAAGACACAACAATGCATAAAAGAAACAAAGAGTATCAGTGTTTGAAGATTTCCTAGTGCAGTTTGACGGATTAAGGCACACATTCAGAAAATCAAAGCCTAAATCCACGGATAAAGACGTCATAAAGACTGGAAGTCACAGGATAAGCCTAATCAGACCTACAACACAGATCTCAAGTAACTTAAAGGTGTTTTAGGAAGAGACGAAGACAACTGTCGATCCGAGAAAGCTTCCACCGCCCTAAGCAGAGGCTAATCGAACCCTCTCTAGCTTCTAAAGGCACTTGTAGCCTCACAGTAATCAAAGAAGGCTTAGTCATTATCTGAAACAAGAGGTTTTTTCCCAAAGACAGCTGAACAATTAATACAAATCAAAGATCTTATCTCTAATTTTCGGCAAAACTATTTTAAAGATTAAGAACATCCCAGAAACAAATCTTTTCGATAATTAGGCCTCGGGGAGTAGAAACAGAGTTACTTCAACATGACACAGAGCCTTAAAAGTCAACAAAAGCTCCCACCGAGCTTAATCCTAAGTGTAAATCAATTAATGCAGATAAACACCTGTAAATTTCTTCATCGAGGCCCTCAAAGGCTGAGAAGTCATCAATCTGTATTAATTGACCCAGGAGATCTTTTACCAGATCCCACCTCCTCTTTCTTCTATAAATACTTCTGTAGAAGACGAGAAAATGTTGGTCTCTAGACATCTAAATGCATGTAATTGTTTCTGAAGCTACTGATGCCTTGTTGGCGACTTGAAGATACATAAGCTGATATGAGAAGTTCGAAGTTATAGTGACCCACCGGGCTTGCTTATTGTAACTAGTTTGAACATCAAATACAAGCTATTGATTTATGGGATCCTGATTTGTGTCAATGGTGATGTGTTCCTCATTGTCAATTGTTATTTTCTTTAAATGTTTTTCACTCTGTCCACTTTCTTTGATAAAGAGCAGCAATAATAGAGCTAGGATTCACTCTCAACAGTACCCTACTCTTACTGAAAGCTTTATTTCTATGTTTTCTTCCTTTGAACGTTCTCTTTGAAGAGTATATGAAAGCAGGTTGGTTTCAAAGAACTTGCCTGATCTAAATTGCTCCTTGTGACTGTTATCTATGTTTTTCTTATAGAATATACTGAAAGTAGGCTAGTTTGAAAGCACTCACCTGATCTTAAGCTAATCCAACTGTTTTAAAAAATGTTTTCCAACTAAAAGAACTTCAATGTAGGTTGGTTTAAAAGCACTTACCTGATCTTAGAATAAGTTTATGTTTTCCCTAAGTACATGCCGAAGAAAAATAGTTTGAAAGCACTTATTTGATCTTATGTTGTTCACTGTTCTTCATTTGTTTGTTTCTCCATTTCCTATCTGTTTCATTCCATAAATCACTTTAAGAGATCCTTTGACATAAGTGACTTGCCCCATAGATCCTTCTTGAACCTTTCTGTCCAATTAAAATCCTCCTATGACTCCATAGCCCAATGGGTTAAAACTATCTTTGCCTTTTTTGTCAGCCGAATCATTCCTTCACTTGTAGACATCTTCACCCTTTATTTTGAATTGCCCTCACCTTCATCATGTCTTTGTCCAACCAAAAACAAACAAACAAAACCCATGCTCTTCATAACTAGCCTAATATCACATTTTAGGTTTTAAAGATTACATCTTTTAACTCATTCATAGAGAGATCCCTCTCTGGATTCAGGAGGGCTAGATCCTTGAATCCCAAAGCGGTTTGATGTTGTCTTATCTTTTGGTTTTGCCAATCTGGCCAAAACATAGGAACCCCAACATAATGGCGACTCCACTGGGGAATTTTTGAGTTCATAGTTTGGTCTTGTGTCCCATTGTCATCGCCAACATAATGGCGACTCCACTGGGAAGAATCTGAACATCCTAAACTGCTAAAATACTTGGTCTTGTGTCCCATTGTCATCGCCAACATAATGGCGACTCCATTGGGGAATTTTTTTCTTGGCCAGCTTTTATAAACTCTTTAATTTTCCATACAACCACATAAACTCAGAAAACCCAAAAATATCTCAGATTGGTAGTCAATAAACATGGTAGTGGACCATAAACCTTTTACCTCCAAAAGAGCTAAAAACTTCCACTTGGCGACTCCACAATCCTACAGACCCTAAGACTCCACTAGGAGGACCCGTAACCATTATAAAATCATTCAAACTCAGCAAGAGGCTTTAGGATTAAAGTTTTCTTAGCAAGAGATCAATTAAACCTCTCAAAGATTGTCATATCTGGTTAACACCTTTCTTGTTTAGTCGGGTCTGAAAGACACAACATAGTGGCTCCTAGAAAGACTCATACTAGAGCTCACCCTGACCCAAAACCACCTGAGACAGTTGATAACCTTGAAAGATTACTTAGGAAGCCTCCTAAATTCTCAACTGTTTTCAAATCACCCTTGAGAGCTAACTCAGTTCCTGAAAACCTTGCAACTCTATAGCAATCACAAGTAGATTTAAGAAATCCATTTAGAACATGGTCTCTCGACGATTTAGATCATCTAGATTCAGAGTCTTCACTTTCATCCCCTGAACAAAGGGAACATCCTGGTAGTAGAGAAACCACACCACCTGATTTGCATTTCGTTCTCAATTTAGGTGTCTCTCATCCAAGATCAACTCAACAATCTATCCCTGGTCCATCTACATCTGTTTGTCCAACATCCACTGTCCAAACCACTCCACTCCAGCCCATTGTCCCTTTTGTTAATCCATCTTTTGTGAATGCACCCCCACCTCCAATCATGGTAGCATGGTATGCTCCCTTGTTTCTGCCCCAGCCTTTAGCTCCTTTACCCAATGAATATCAGTCTAAGATTCCTCATTTCACTAGTAAAGAATCCACCACCGCTCAACACCATGTAGATAGGATGGGAGATGCCTTTGACTACATGGAAATAGAGGATGAAATAATTAAGATGAGGATCTTCGCTCAGAGTTTAGGAGGAGAAGTGAAGAAGTGGTTTAAAGCCTTGCCTCCAAATATCATTAATGATCTTCCTGCCTTACATCAAAATTTCATAAACAAATGGGAAGTTAGAAGAAACCCTCTCCAAACCCTAGCCGAATATAAGAATCTTAAAATAAATCCAGGAGAGAGTGTCCAGGACTACTCTACAAGATTTAATAGTATCTACAATGCTCTTCCACCACACATGAAACGTCCCCAAGGAATGGCCCTAGTAAAATACCCTGAAGGCTTTGATGTTGATATGGCTTACCAGCTTAGGGAGAGAGATTATAATACATTGGAAGACACGCACAAAGGAGCAGTGAGTGTTGAGGCAAACTTGATTGAGAAAAGAGCTAGGATGAGGGCTGAGAAAAAGTTAACCTATAGGGATGACAACATTGCTTCTGCATCTGATCCCAAATATGATATTCTAGCCAGAAATATGGAAAGACTAGGAAAAATGGTAGAAAATTTGACTATCCAAGTCAGCAATCAGAATAGGAACCAGAATCAAAACCAGAAATTTAGGAGAAATAATCCCCCAAATAGACAAAGAGACTCTGATCAGAAGGTCATCCCTCCATTTCAAGAGAACTTCCTTGATGAGGATGAAGGAATAATAGAGGAGTCAGAGGAAACTGACATGAATATGATGGATGTGGATGACCTAGACCATACCTTCCCCACAGAAGAAAACCAGGCCTCGTACTTACACTGGAAAAAGGAAGGGTTGAAAACTGAGGACTATAGGTTAGGATTCAAAAGTGCCATCATGCAGGTCCGAGAAAAATATGACCTCAGGAGAAAAAAGAACATAGATGATTCCAAACCAAAGCCCTCTGAAATCACCATTAAGAAAAAGCCTGGAAAGACTCCTAAAGTGACTGCTGAAAACAGTAAATCAGCAGCTGAGAATTCTGGTAAAAACAAAGATAAGGACATTCAAATTAGTGACAAATCAACTCGAGAACCTAGCAGCACTAGCATTGCAGCTAATGCTCCTGATAAAACATTTTCAAACATTGTACATACTAAAAATCAGCGAGCTGAGATTACTAATAAAATGGTGCCCAACAAGACAGAATTGAATCTTTCAAAGAGTCAGTCTGCTTTCAATTTGGAAAGTGAGATTGCCAAAATTAAAATTTATGTCCCTCTCATTGAGTTAGCAACTCAGGATGTATATAAGAGTCAAATTTTGAAAGCTTTGAACTTAGGAGAAAACAGTGACACCGTCAATTTGAATGATGAGCAACCAACTCTCTTGTTTGGCCCAAAAATTGAAGGGAAATTTCAAGAAGGGGTAGTACCTCCTTTCTATGTTAGCCTCAATATCCACGACAAAATCCTGTATAATGCTATGCATGACTCTAGAGCCTCACACAACCTTATGCCAAAAGTGATGATGTAAAGGCCAGGTTTAGAAATAACCAGACCTTATAAGGACTTATATTCTTTTGACTCTAGTAGAGTGAAATGCCTTGGCCTAATTAAAGACCTTTGTGTGAATTTGACTCAAATCCCAGCCAAGTGCATGGTTATGGATGTTGTGGTGGCTGATGTGCCTCCTATTTATGGCATGTTGTTGTCAAGATCATGGGGTGCCAAGCTGCAAGGTACAATGCAGATGGATGGGACATATGCTACTATCCCTGTCTTTAGCCAGCCTAGAAGACTATACAGAGAGGCGCACATGAAATTCATGGTTAGTAGCCCAGAAAATCCTGAAAGGTCCCCCATTTACTCTGTCCATACAGACCTGGATTCGTTTATCCTTTATAATGATGAATCCTCAAATAAACCAGAGCTAGAAGACAACGACTTAGATAACCAGCTAGAGGCCCCAAATCTAGAAATAATGGCAGTTCTAGGTATGGAAGAAAACGAGAGAGAAAATTTTGAACAGTGTGTTAAAATAACAAACCAGAGTGAAAAAAGCCAAGATGGCAAACAACAGACTACCCGTCACGCTAAACTCTATGAAAATCCTGAGGAACGAGAACCATCACGACATGCTGCGGATCTCAGAACAGAACATAATGATGAACGAGGCAATAGGGATGAAAACGATGTTAACCCTAAAAAAAATCCCTTATGGTGCATGAATTTTGACGGGTCTTGCACTAAAAAGAGTGCGAGAGCTAGGGTATGGTTGGTCGACACTGAAAACAATTACTCCGAGAGCCATGCTTTCAAGCTAGATTTCAAATGCACTAACAACATCGCAGAGTATGAGGCTCTCATCCTAGGATTGCATCTATTAAAAGAACTAGGAGCCAAGAAGACAATTGTTCAGGGAGATTTAGAATTAGTCATCAAACAACTAAATGGAGAATATTCCGTCAAGCATCCTAGACTAAGGGTATACCGAAATAATGCCATAGATTTACTGGAAAAAATTTCAAAATATGAACTCGTGTTTGTCCCAAGGAGTCAAAACATAATTGTAAACGGATTGGCCTGCGCTGCTAGTTCATGCCAAGAATCACCTAGTGATAAACAGATCATCATTCGTACAAAATATAGACCTGCAGTGCTAGATAATGAGAAATATTGGTAGGTCTTTGAGGGTGACAAACAGATAGAGGATTTCCTGCTTGGCAGAAACGAGTTTGAATTATTTGATTCAGATTCTAAATCAGATGAAAATTGCATAAACAAAGAGCCCCCTGAAGAAGAAAAACCATCTGGTCCCGTAAAAATCAACATGTTAACTAAAAAACTTGGAACTCATACTGAAGAGTACGAAGACACAGAAAATGAAGACATGGAGGTATTTTTTTCAAAGGACAAGAACATACCTAGGGGACTAGCACCATTAGAAGACCTTTTTGATTTTAACGACATGGCAAAGAAACCCACTGTAGAATACACAGAGTCTAATGTCGAGGAATACAACGTAGGCACCGAGGATAAGCCTAAAATGATTAAAATAGCTAGGTCCTTGCCAGTAAACATGAAAAATAAATACATTGACTTGTTTAAAGAGTTTTTTGATGTGTTTACCTAGAGATATGAAGATTTAAAATCCTGCGACACAGAAATCATCCAGCACAAGATCCCATTGAAAGAAAACCAAAAACCCTTTAGGCAAAAACTGCGTCGAATTAATCCAATGCAACTGCTTCTAGTGGAAAAGGCAATCAAGAAAATGTATGAGGCAGGAATCATTGTGCCTGTAAGGTTTTCAGATTGGGTTTCTAACCTTGTAGATGTGAGTAAAAAGACGGGAGAAATTAGACTGTGCATTGATTTTAGAAACCTTAACAGAGCCTCCCTAAAAGACAATTACCCTTTACCCAAAATGGAACACATCCTACAAAGGGTAGTTGGTTCAAAGAGGATTTCTCTATTAGATGGTTTTTTAGGGTATAACCAAGTTTTAGTACTCCCAGAAGACCAACTCAAGACAACTTTCACCACTCCTTGGGGCACTTTCATGTATGTGAAAATGCCTTTTGGATTAATGAATGTTGGGGCCACTTTTCAAAGGGCCATGGACATTGCATTTTTAGAGGAGATAAGGAACTTCATTTTAATTTAACTTGATGATATAACAATCTATTCCAAATCTGATGAAGAACACCTTAAACATCTAAGAAAGGTCTTTGAAAAATGCAGAAGATTTGGGCTATCTTTAAATCCCAAAAAAATAGTGTTCGGCCTGCAAGAGGGTAAACTCCTTGGCCATATTATATCAGAAAAGGGGATTAAAATAGATCCAAAAAAAGTTGAGGGAATACTACGGATTAGCCACCCAAGGAACATAAAAGAAGTACAGTCCTTTATTGGAAAGATTAACTTCTTAAGGAGGTTTATTCCCAACTTAGCAGAGCTCCTTAGAAACATGACTAATATGCTAAAAAAAGAAGTAGGAGTGAAGTGGACTGTAGAAGCCAAAAGATCCTTTGAATTGGTAAAACATGCACTCACCCGGGCACCAGTTCTAATCAGCCCGGACTTTTCAAAAGAGTTCCTTATTTTCTCCATTGCCTCAGAACATACCGTGGCTACAGTCCTGTTGTAGAAAAACCCAGAGGAGCAGAAACAACCTATTGCTTTTTTCAGCAAGGCTTTAAGGAATGCACCCTTGAAATATAACATAATGGAAAAATAGGCCTATGCTTTGGTAAAAGCCTTAAAGGACTTCAAGGTGTATATTCTACATTCCCACATCATTGCTTATGTGCCAAACATAGTGGTAAAAGACATCTTGTCACAAGACCCGGATGGAAAGAGGGGCAAATGGATTGCTGTAATATTAGAGTATGATTTGGAAATCAAACCCACCAAACTTATTAAAGGTCAGGGCTTGGCTCAATTAATGGTTGAATCTAATCTACAATCACTTGACATTAACATGGTAGATGCCTTGGATGAACAGGAAGAATTACCTACTCCCACTGTGGAAGAACAGTTCCAAAACTCACCTTGGTAAGCTGACATCTCGTATGTGTTTAAAATTTTTAATGCTCCTCCTAACTTATCAAAAAAAAAGGCAAGGTTTTTAAAGTTGAAAGCTAGGAACTATTGCATTTTAAATGAATGTTTATATTGGAAAAATGCTAATGGTTTATTACTTAAATGTTTGCCTGAAGTTGATGGAGAGAGGATCAAGCATGAATTCCATGAAGGAGAGTGTGGAGGTCATCTCTACTGGAAAACCAGAGCCAATAAAATCCTTAGAGCTGGCTATTACTGGCCCACCCTCTTCCAAGATGTCCATAAAATGATAGTAGCCTGTCACAAGTGCCAAGTTTTTGAGGGCAAAAGAAAACTCCTTCCTTTACCATTACAACCTATCACTATTGAAGCTCCTTTTCAACAATGGGGCCTATATTTCATAGGAGAAATCCATCCTGCTTCATCTTCCCAACACAAATGGATTCTCACAGCCACTGACTACTTCACAAAGTGGATAGAGGCCATCCCTTCTAGGAATGCCACAGAGTCTATCATTATAAAATTTCTTGAAGACCATATCCTGTCTAGATTCGACTGCCCTAGGAAGATTATTACCGATAATGCTGCTGCTTTTGGTTCCAAAAAGATGATTGATTTTTGTCACAAGTATCAAATTACACTCGGTCATTCTACTGCTTATTACCCTCAAGGTAATGGGTTAGCAGAATCATCAAATAAAATTTTGGTGACCATCATCAGGAAGCTTCTTGAGGAAAATAAAAAATCATGGCATAACAAGTTGGTGCATGCTTTGTGGGCAAACAGATTGACCACGAAGAAATCCATTGGAATGTCCCCTTACCAGCTTGTTTATGGAGTAGATGCAGTGTTTCCTACCAGCCTAGGTGTACCAGTGATAAAATTAGTCCACGAAATACAGTCATAAGATGACAGCATGATAAGGAGGATTAATCAGACAATACATCTTCAGCAGACAAGGGAAGAGGTTTACAACAGAGCTCAGAAGGTGCAAGAGAACATAAAGAAGTTGTTTGACAAGAGAACAAAGGCTTTTGACTTCAACATTGGAGACAAGGTACTCAAATGGGACTCCAGAAGAGAGGATAAGGGTAAACATGGAAAATTTGACAGTTTCTGGCAAGGTCCTTACATGATTCAGTCCACCATTGGTCCAAATGCCTTTTTTCTGTAAGAATTAGATGGCACAGATCTGTTTGGGGGTCCTGTCAATGGCAGGGTGCTTAAGCATTACTACTGCTAAGTTCAATTTTAAAGCTTTCATTTCCATTTTAAATACCATTGCTTTGTTCAGTTTCACAAGAAGAAAAATATAAAAAACCATAGAAAAAGAAAAGAGGGCAGATTGTAAAAAAAAGTAAAGGTACAACCCCATACCAAAAAAGAGAAATAAATTCTGAAAGTGTGCAAGCTCAAATGCCACTCCTGAAAAACACACTCCTAGTTAGTCAAACAACCTAATCTTCACTAATTAGTTTTAAATTTACTGTTGATAGGATAGTGAATTCGATTTTCCAAACTTTTTAATCTTGGCTTATTAGTAGGTAGATTAAGATAGAAATTAAAGGTTCAAACATGCTCAAAATCTGAACCTAAGTTTCCAAAAAGAGATGACTCAAATCTGTTTTAATTTCTGAGTCACAAACAAAGGAATAAGTGGTTCTAATCAACTCAAAATCTGAACCAGTTAACAAAGGAAAGACAACTCAAATAAGAAGAAAAAACAGAGCTGTAAAAAGGTGAAGGAAATGATTCAACTTTCAGATCTTAAGCCTTCCATTTTTTTATTTAAATTTTCTGCAAAATAAATATCTATGTGCAACTTGTTTTTTATGCCATAGATCACAGCAAGTCAAACAGTTTAATCTTGACTTGACTGTTTTTAAATTTCTGTGCTATAATTTAGAGAATAAAATATGATTGGACAGTTTAATCCCAACAGATGGTATATTAGGTAGAGAATTATATGGACTCAACTGTTTAATCTGAGTCCATGGAGAAATAAGGAGTAGAAATAGGTTAGATTTCCTGCTTTCAAAAAAAAAAAATTGTTGTAAAGGAGTTTTCCAATCCAAGTGCACTCTAATGAAGAAAAAATGTTAGATCAGTAGGATTGGGTAGGTAGAAAGCTGGTTGATGAAGATCCATTTTTTTTCCTGGTTGCTAATACGTTTTTAGAAAAAAAGAAGATTGTCCCAGCCAAGAAGGCAGCCCAATGGATGAGATACTGATCAGCCTCCCAGAGAAATGCAGGTCTGAAGCTCTTGATGCCTTCAAGAAGGCACCATCCCCAAGTGGAGCCACTGTTTGCCACCTATAAAATGTGTTCTATCAAAAGGTGGCCAAAACATTGTTCAGCCTTCAAGAAATAGTTTCATTGCCAAAATGTTATTTCTTGAAGCCTCTAGAAGATCTCATGCCCTTGTCTGAAAATCTTCACTACTGTTTCCCTTCAGAACTCAAAAATTCTGCTAAAACGTCCATGAGAAAGACTACTGTAAAATCCCCTTTTCTCCCCTTCATTCAATCAGAAACTAACCTTCATTTTTACTCTCTTTTTCCCATCATTTTCCTCTATTTTCCATTTTCCTCATTCTCCCCTTCATAAAATCTCCTTTGCAGAGTTTAAAACTCTTTTATAAACTCTGCCGAAACCTCAAATCCTTTTAAAATCGGTGGAAAATCCATAAAAAATGCCTTTGTTGTACTACATATTTAAGCCCCCTTGGGCTAAACCTGAACCACTTCCCCTCCATGATCCAGGTGAATATTGGTGGCCACCCGCCTATTCCACTTGGGCCCCCACCATTGTCTCTTTCGCTTTTCAGTTTCGGCATAACTTACTATTTTTAGCAGTTTTTCGGGTCCTGAACTTCCGGAGCCGTTTTGAGGCCCTAAACGACGTTTTTTGGGCATCGCGCATCTAGCAAATATCATTCCGTTTCAGAATGATATTCATGGTGAAAGTTGTAGTCCTCGGATAGAGCTTTCTAATGATGTATCATATGCGTCAAACGGAGATAGTATGCCAAAGTTACGTCCCTGGGAAGTTGAGACACCAATTTACCCAAACGGGGCCCATAGTTTTGGCGCTTCATCTCCTAGGGTTAGGTTTTTTGGATGTTTATGGTTCTCCATTGTTTCTCAATAATAAATAGGCCCTCGATCATTTTCACTACATCTACGTATTTATGGTTACATGTTTATTCGTTGCGTTCATAAATGCGGATTAGTGGTATCGGAAGGGTTCGGTGGTACTTGGTGATAACCTGACTTCAGGTCAATATTGCTGAAATATTTTGCACCTTTGAGTTGGTCCAGAAGGTCATCAATCCATGGGATTGGGTACCTATTCCGGATAGTGATCTTGTTCAGCGCCCGATAGTCAATACAGAGTCTCCACATCCCATCCTTCTTCTGTACCAACACGATCGGGCTCCCATAGGGCGATGAACTTGGTCTGATGTGACCTTTCTGCAACAGCTCCTGAATCTGCCTCTTGATTTAATCATTCTCCAGAACAGAGCGCCGATAGATCGGTCCATTAGGTAGCGGCGCACCGGGGGTCAGATCAATCGGGTGCTTGACCTGACAGTGCAGAGGAACCCCTGTGGGTGAGGTGAATATGTCCCCGTACTCCTCCACAAACTTATCCATTTGTTGTTGTTGTGCAGAGGAGCCCTGTCTGGAGGTCGTGGCCACAGTCTTCTTCTTGCCCTGGGGGCGGATCATCAAGAAAACAAATTTCTTGGTTTGGGAAATGAGCTTACTGCATTGTTTTGCAGTAACCAAAGAGATAGCAGCAGGAGGTGGTACCTCTGGTATCCTGTACAACTTATTTCCCAAAGTAACAATAATAGCACGAGGTCGAGACTCATACACAGCATGACGCTTCCACAAGTATGGTTGTCCTAATAATACATCAGAAAAATCAATAGGAGCAACGTCACATAATACCTCATCCGTGAAGGGCTTGATGCTATAGGGAAGGCGGCATTGCTGGCTGACGCGGAGATCTCGTCCTTGGTGAAGCCACCCGATGGTGTATGGATGTGGGTGAGCTGTGGTCGGCAAGCCCAACCGCTTCACGGCGTCTGCTGAAATGAGGTTCTTTGGCTCCCATTGTCGACAATGAACTGTACCGGGGAGCCCTTTACCCACATCTGGGAGTGGAAGAGACGTTCCTCCTCCTCTGGATCTTCCGGTTCCTCCTTTTGGATCTTTGCAGTGGCAACAATGGCATTGGGCTCCGCATCAATAATCTGTTTCCCTTTTTCATTCGCCTTTTCAGGTTCTGATTCGGAGTCAGAGCATGCATCTGACTCGGAAGCCCTCATCTCGGCCACTAGCGACTGCTTGGCCCGACACTCACTTGTGTTGTGAGTGGAGCTCTTATGGAACTCACACCACTTTCCCGTGTCCTTCTTTGGCTTTACGGTGTTGTTCTTTTCTTGTGGCTTTGACGGGTTGTCTTTAGCCACCATGCTCTGTCCTTTGTTCTGCGGTTTGGAAGCACCTTTTCCTTGCTTTTGATTCACGGATCCAAAGTCTCGCTTCTTCTGTTTGAATTTCTGCTCAATCTTGGCAGCATACCGGTATGCCGTACCAAGCGAGGAGATGTCGAGGAACTCCATTTCCCCCTGAATGTATCTGTGCAGACAGCTGCGATACTTTAGCACCAAATGTTTCTCTGAATCTTTGATACCCAACTTTGTGCGCAGGGTATGGAACAGATTCGTCAGCTCGTGCACATCTTGATCCCTTTGTTGTCGGAGCGTGGTCCATTGTATGTACTTGTCCTCATAGCTCCCCACGGGATAGTACTGTTCCTTGACGGCGTCTCGGAAAGAATTCCAAGTTGGTACAGCCGAGAACAGAGAGGGTTCTGTCTGGTCCTTGTTCTCACAGTAGGTTTCCCACCAGTCCTTAACATGAGGGGTAGCTTTGAGGAGTGCAAAAATAATCTTCTCCCGGTCTGAAAAGTCATGAACAGAGAAATATCCTTCTAATAGATTCAACCATCTATCTACGGCATCTGCGTCTATTTGACCCTCAAATATGGGAATGTCGAAATTTACTTGTACCTTAAAGGGAGTCGCAACTCCAGAGTGGCTACTGGATGCAGATGCGCCGCCGGTGGGCAGCCGTTGAAGGATCTGAGCAAAGCTATCCATCATCGTGTTCCTTTGTTTTTCGAGGGCCTCCTCGAGCAATATTTTGATAGGATCTCCTGCTCCCTCATCTTTCTTTTCGTCCCCCATGGGCGTCCGTCGAGGTTTGCGAGGCTGATCTTGCAAAGGTTCCACCAGATCAAGCCCTAGCTCCTATACCCCGACCTCGTTGGGGACATGCAAAGAAGGATCGAGAAAAGACCCACATAAACTCGGTGCAAGTAGGCTGAGGCCTCTTTGTATTGAGAAACAATGGAGAACCCTAAACATCCAAAAACCTAACCCTAGGAGATGAAGCGCCAAAACTATGGGCCCCATTTGGGTAAATTGGTGTTTCAACTTCCCAGGGACGTAACTTTGGCATACTATCTTTGTTTGACGCACATGATACATCATTAGAAAGATCTATCTAAGGAATACAACTTTCACCACAAATATAATTCTGGAACGAAATGATACATAATGATATTTGTTGGAGGCGCGATGCCCAAAAAACGTCGTTTAGGGCCTCAAAACAGCCCCGGAAGTTCAGGACCCGAAAAACTGCTAAAAATAGTAAGTTGTGCCGAAACTAAAAAAATGAAAGAGACAATGGTGGGGCCCCAAGTGGAATAGGTGGGTGGCCACCAGTATCCACCGATCACTCCCGCAGCCCCGGCGCTAGAACCAAATGCCCCATCCCGTGCTTATCGCATCCATGATTTCACAATGGGTTGATTGAAAGACCACATCAAAACTTCCGATGCGATTGAGTCCCTTTATTGAAACTCCGCCCCCTTCGCTTTCATCCCATATAACTTTCACCCAGGACCAAGTGTTAATAGTCCCAAGGTGCTTAAATCCGATCGCAAGTTTTGAATGGGTTGATTGAAAGACCGGGCTCGACAGTTCCGATGCGATTGGCCCTTTATATATAAGCCCTGGACCTATTATCGTTTCATATAATCAAAGGCCCCGAAATCGGGTGCCATGACCATTCCATACATATATTAATCCACCCAACAGTAAAGATTTTTTTTATATTGAAATTTGGGTTTTTCATGAAGTATTAAGTTTTTCCGCCATATATGATAAAAATAAATATCTGTCGTCGATGCGGAACGTCGAACGACTCGCACCATCGGATCGCCCTCCCCAGGTGCACAATAGCATCGGCGTCCGTCGCGCAATCACATTAGCGATTTTCGTTACACCCTCCCCTCTTTCCCCGCTGATTGCAATCCTCCGATTGAAACTGGACCATCCACGTGTCCAGATCAGACGGTCCAGATCTTTCCCGCATTATTCCATCCCTTTCGCCTTTCCACTTTATGTTTTTTGACTAATCCCCACCGTCGATCTCCGCGTGATCGATGGATCTGATTTATTCTCTTCCTCCACTCTCCTTTGACCACCTCTAATGAATCCCAACCATTGGATGATGCCATTCGATGGCCCTGCTCTCTTCCCACGCCCTCTGAAGCAGTTTAACCCAAAACACAGGATTTCTTAATTGGTTTCGTGTTTTGCAGGTGATTAATGGTTGTCCATTATATTAAAAGAAAAGCCGAAGGCTGGGAACGATGATTCCCGCGCCTTTGATTCATCAAAGGGAACCATTTGCTGGGCTCAAAATCCACGTCTTTTCAATGTTTCATGAGGCATTGATGCCATATGAGCCCTGCACAGCCTGCACATCAACAAGACACAGCAATACATAAAAGAAGCAAAGAGTATCAGTGTTAAAAGATCTAAGCCAAAGTAGAAACTCATGTTTGAATATTTCCTAGCACAGTTTGAAGGATTGAAGCACATATTCAGCAAATCAAAAGCCTGAATCCACGGATAAAGATGTCATAAAGACCGAAAGACACAGGATGATCCTGATCAAACCTAAAACACAGATCTCAAGTAACTTAAAGGTGTTTTAGGAAGAGACGAAGACATCTGTCGATCCGAGAAAGCCTCCACCGCCACAAGAAGAGGCCAATCGAACCCTCTCCAACTCCTAAAGGCACCTACAGCCTCACAAAAATCAAAGAAGTCTTAGTCATTACCTGAACAAGAGGTGTTTGCCTGAAGACAGCTGAACAATTAATACAAATCAAAGATCTTATCTCTAATTGTCAGCAAAACTATTTTTAAAGATTAAGAATAGCCCAGAAATAAATCTTTTCGATCATTAGGCCTCGAGGAGCAAAAACAGAGTTACTTCAACATGACACAGAGCCTCAAAAGTCAACAAAAGCTCCCACCGATCTTAATCCTAAGTGTAAATCAATTAATGCAGATAAACATCTGTAAATTTCTTCATCGAGCCCCTCAAAGGCCGAGAAGTCATCAATATGTATTAATTGACCCAGGAGATCTTTTATCAGATCCCACCTCCTCATTCTTCTATAAATACTTCTATAGAAGATGAGCAATTGTTGGTCTCGGGACATCTGAATGCATATAATATTTTTCTAAAGCTACTGTTGCCCTGTTTACAACTTGAAGATACATAAGCTGATATGAGAGGTTTGAAGTTGTAGAGACCCACTGGGCTTGCTGATTGTAACTGGTTTGAACATCAAATACAAGCTGTTGATTTATGGGATCCTGATTTATGTCAATGGTGATGTGTTCTTCATTGTCAATTGTTATTTTCTATAATGTTTTCACTCTGTCCACTTTCTCTGATAAAGAACAGAAAATGTAGAGCTAGGATTTACTCTCAACAGTACCCTACTCTTACTGGAAGCTTTATTTCTGTGTTTTCTTCATTTGACAGTTCTCTTTAAAGAGTATATTAAAGCAGGTTGGTTTCAAAGCACTTGCCTGATCTAAATTGCTCTTTGTGACTGTTATCTGTGTTTTTCTTATAGAATATGCTGAAAGCAGGGTAGTTTGAAAGCACTCACCTGATCTTAAGCTATTCCAACTGTTTTAAAAATGTTTTCCAACTGATAGTACTTCAATGCAGGCTGGTTTAAAATCACTTACCTGATCTTAGAATACTTTTATGTTTTTCCTAAGTACATGCCGAAGCAAAATAGTTTGAAAGCACTTATTTGATCTTAGGCTATTCACTGTTCTTCATTTGTTTTGTTCTCCATTTCCTATCTATTCCATTCCATAGAATCAACTTAAGATATCCTTTGACATAAGTGACTTGCCCCATGGATCCTTCTTGAACCTTGTTGTCCAATTAAAATCCTCCTATGACTCCATAGCCCAATAGGTTAAAACTGTCTTTGCCTTTTCTGTCAGTCGAATCATTCCTTCACTTGCAGACATCTTCACCCTTTATTTTGAACTTCCTTCACCTTCATCATGTCTTTTCCCAACCAAAAAACAAACAAACAAAACCCATGCTCTTCATAACTAGCTTAATACCACATTTCAGGTTTCAAATCTCACATCTTTAAACTCATTCATAGAGAGATCCCTCTCTGGATTCAGGAGGGCTAGATCCTTGAATCCCAAAGCAGTTTGATGTTGTCTTATCTTTGGTTTTCCAATTGTAGAAACATAGGAACCCCAACGGGAGGAAGAAATGATGGTAAATAAACTAAAGCAAAAGAAAGGAATGATGTGATGATCAAAATAGTGACTTGAATACCTTTCACCCTTGGATAAATTACCATGTTGGTATCAAATACTTTGCAGCTCTGTTGTGTTTCTTTGTACCTTTTAGCTATTAATTAATCATTTTCTAATGCCCTCGTAGAAAATTTTTTCTCTTGTTGTCCTCGGTTAGCTTCCTGTAGCAAATTTTTCTTTCCTCTAGCAAATTTGATCTTCATGTAGCAAAATTGTTTTTCATGTAGCAACTTCCTGTAGCAACTTTTATGCATATAACAACTCTATTTCACCTATAGCAGCTAATATTTGCATGCCAAGGGGTGGTGGGTCCATCTTTTATTTTTTATTTTTTTCTATTTTTCAAATTTTTTTATTTTTAATTTTTTTAATTTTTTATTTACATTGCACACAAAATAAACTTAGAGTGATTTTTTAAAAATAATTTCACCCTTAATTACCCCTTGGAACTCCTTGTCTTCCATCAAACTAACTTCTTACTACCCATTTTCTCAAGTATTCTTCACTTTTGTCTTGTTCCTCTCCCACATGTGTGTGTGTCTTGGTGGAAAAGTGAAGTTAACTACTAGATAAGGCCGAGGATGGTTTGCTACTGATTTTTTCTATAAAAAAACTTTCCTTCTCACACTTTTAATGTTTTCTTAAGCTAGAATAGATTCGAAGAAAGGTTTATATGATCGCATACATGAGCCTTACCCTTGATGTGTTTGTGCAGGTGATATTGAGGCTACTGATATGACTGTTTAATATGCCTTTGGTGGTTTTGAAGCTGCTACTAATGATCCTAATGCTACATGTGATAATATGTTGGAGGTCCTATTGCTTATAGCCTTGAAGCTGGAGGTCTTCTAGGGTTTCTTTCGTTGTTATTGTTGCTGATTCACATCCCTAGATAAAATGATGCTACTGAGATGCTCATGATGTGAGTGTTATAGTTGATGCTTTTTCTTTTGTACAAGTCTTCATATCATGATGATTCTTTGATTGATAAAATTTTTGTGTGTTCAGGTACCTTGATGAGTCTTCTCGTGTATGTCTGCTTGTGGAGGAGCCTCCTTGAAGTGTCATTCCTGTTACCTTGATGAGTATTCTCGTTTATTTATGCTTGTGGAGGATCCTCATTGTAGTGTCATTACTGTATTCAAATTCATATCACAAGTCTTATTAGTCTTCATGATTGGTCAAAACAATCTTGAGGGATTTTCTGGTGCTTACACGGGGCTTACTACATGAAGTTACTTTTTCTTGTAGCAACCTCTTTCTCTATTTTCTTTGGGATTCTAGCTCTGTATGAATGATGAGAGATACTATGAGGTGGTATTAGGGTGATGGTAGGATTCTTATAGTTTGGTGAGGAAGTGGTCTGTCCTTGGAAAAATGGAGTGAAGGAACTCTGTGTTTTTTCAGAAAAAATTATTTTACAGAGGTGACAAAAGGTAAGGTTAGAATGAAAAACCCTTGTGTTTGAGATGGAGGAGTCATGAGAAGGTGGTAGGAAATAATGGGAAGAATATACTCATTGATTTTTTTACGCCTCAAGGCCCTTTGTGATTTTTTTTTGTCCTCGATCCACCTGCATGTCGCTTACTGTAACTTATTGTAGCAATTACAAAACTTCCTATAGTAGTTCAGGACAACCCCTTGTAGCAGAATTATTTTATCCATAACTCTCAAACGATAGAGTGGATTGACCTGAATATTTTTTAAAATGTTAAAATCATCCTTATGCACCTTAGCATAAAAAAAACTATGCCATTAGATGAACTCATCGCGAGAAAAATTAAATAAGTTTATAGGTGACGGAGGTTGATTTCTCAAAAATTGTGCACTGGAAATTATTGAAATTTATTGAGCATGTTACCATCATCCATATACATATTCCTAAGAAATATGTCAGAAAATGGATGCATGCTTTTCAATATATAATAAAAATAAATTTATTCTAAAAAATAGGACTTCCTGTAGAAGTTTAGGACAATGAGAAAAATGAATGAGAAAAGCTTGGAAATGATGGGTGGATGTTGGAAATGGATGAGGGTGATGGATTGGAATGGACTTGGCCCTTTTGGAGCATCTGAGAAAAGTCCAAGTTTGACTTCCTTTGACTATAGTTTTGACCAACTTGTTCTTTTGGTGCCAACTTGTTTTTGTTGTTTACAAAGGTTGGAAAGCACCTACATTCATTAGAGAGAGACACATGGAGCATTTTTTTCATTTTTTCATTTTTATTTTCTTAGGCCTAATAGCTACCTCAATGAGGTTTTCAACTAGTAGGTCTGCCTAGGCACCTCAAAGGTGGTTTTCACATAGGATATTTTATTCTTCTCTTTTTTGCAACCCATTGACCGCCTCATGGAAGTTTTCTGTCATTGAGTCAATCTAAGGTGCCTCAAAAGAATTTTTCTGAATCTTATTGTTACACTGAAATTTTTCACCATGAAATTTTAGTACTCCCTTGAAAGTATAAAATATCAAAGTTCCCAAAGTCAAGCCTTGAAACTAAGAGAAAAGCTCATAAAAGCCTTAAAACTATGGTACCGCACTTTCTCCTAGTTTTGCCTGCAGTCCTGCACTTTTTGGATATAAATCTTGCATAGCCAAGCGCACTTTCTGATTATAAAAAGTGTCAGCCCCTGTAAAAGATTAGAAAATGTGCAAGTAAAATCTAGAAGCTCAGTTAAAGTTGTTTTTAGAAGCTTCTAGAAACATTATTGTGGTGGAAAGTACGCTCCTTTCAGGTTCATGCATCCCATCCATTAAGGAGCTAACCCCTTGATGTAAGGAAATAATCCCTTTGAAGGAGGATTCTATCCCTTCTTGTTTGGAGCTGTAACCTCCTCTCTTTTTGCTTACGACGGATCACTTTCTATTGACAACAGCTCATCATCTAGAAGTTTGATCTAGAATCCGTCAGTACCTTGGAATCTGCATGCCTTAATGGCAAGTTTCTCGCCTTCGACAACAGGTTACATCATTGACCTTTGATCGAACGATTCCATGAAATTTTTGACTTTAGATCACATATTCACATTTCGTGGATTGTACTGAGTATTTTGAGAGCCATTTTCATTATTGGTGGTTTGTCTCACACTTGTTAAAAATTCACATCAGTGACTGGTAATCAAGTGGATTCTACCATGTTCGACTTCAACACATTTAATCGCATGGATAGAATCATACTAGTTCAGGAAGCAGAAATCAAGACCTTAGATCTAGTTTGCACCATCCATGCTGTAAGGAGTTTTATTATTCATTATGCAGTAGATGATTCATTACAGATGGCTACATCCATGTTGTGTCTACATTATTGATGTAATATTAAAATTATTTCTGTATCAGAACAAGTTTAGTTAGTTTTTTTATCTGAGTATGGGAATTCCTACCTCAGCGATGATATATATATATATATATATATTTGTGTGTGTGTGTGTGTGTGTGTGTGTGTGTGTGTTGCGTTGAATTTTTTTACAGGGTTCTGATTGGGGTGTCCACAGGCTAATCCTTGCAATGATAAAGCACATCACTCTTCGAATATTCTCAGAATTCGCACTTTAGGGGGCAATTTTTTACACTGAAAATTTTCACCATGACATTTTAAGTACTCCCTTGAAAGTCTA
Source organism: Pinus albicaulis (assembly GCA_034641835.2). Classification (NCBI taxonomy): domain Eukaryota; kingdom Viridiplantae; phylum Streptophyta; class Pinopsida; order Pinales; family Pinaceae; genus Pinus; species Pinus albicaulis. The sequence continues at coordinate 1,199,232,230 of CM076575.1, read as the reverse complement.
AAATATCAAAGTTCCCAAAATCAAGCCTTGAAACTAAGAGAAAAGCTCATAAAATCCTTAAAACTCTGGTACCACACTTTCTCCTAGTTTTTCCTACGGTCTTGCACTTTCTGGCTATAAATCCTGCGTAGCCAAGCGCACTTTCTGCTTGTTAAAAGTGCAGACCACTGTAAAAGATTAGAAAGGTGCAAGTAAAATCTAGAAGCTCAGTTAAAGTCACTTTTAGAATCTTCGAGAAACATTCCTGCGGTGGGAAGTACGCTCCTTTCATGTTCATGCATCCCATCCAATAAGGAGCTAACCCCTTGATGTAAGAAACTAATCCCTTTGAAGGAGGACTCTATCCCTTCTTGTATGGAGCTGTAACCTCCTCTTTTTTTTCTTACGACGGATCACTTTCTATCGACGAGAGCTCATCATCTAGGAAGTTGATCTAGAATCCGTCAGTACCTTGGAATCTGCATGCCTTAATGGCAGGTTTCTCGCCTTCGACAACAGGGTGCATCATTGACCCTCGATTGAACGATTTCGTGAAATGTTCGACTTTAGATCACTTATTCACATTTCATGGATTGTACTAAGTACTTTGAGAGCCATTTTCATTATTGGTGGTTTCTCTCACACTTGTTAACAGTTCACATCATTGATTGGTAATCAAGTGGTTTCTACCATGTTTGACTTCAACACATTTATTAATTGCATGGATAGAATCGTACTAGTTTGGGAAGCAGAAATCAAGACCCTGGATCTAGTTTCCACTATCCAGGTTGTGAGGAGTTTTATTATTATACAGTAGACTATTCATTATAGATGGCTGCGCCCATGCTGTGTCTACACTATTGATGTATAAAAATTTCTCCTAGTTTTGCCTGTGGTCCCACACTTTTTGGCTATAAATCATGCGTAGCCAAGAGCACTTTCTGTTTATTAAAGGTGCGGATCCCTGTAAAAGATTAGAAAAGGTGCAAGTAAAATCTAGAAGCTCAATTAAATTCATTTATGGAAGCTTCTAGAAACATTCCTACAGTGGAAAGTACGCTCCTTTCATGTTCATGCATCCCATCCCATAAGGAGCTAACCCCTTGATGTAAGGAACTAATCCCTTTGAAGGAGGATTCTATCCCTTCTATATGAAGTTGAATTCCTCTCTTTTTTTTTCTTGCTTACGACGGATCACTTTCTATCGACGACAACTCATCATCTAATAAGTTGATCTAAAATCCGTCAGTACCTTGGAATCTGCATGCCTTAATGACAGGTTTCTCACCTTCGACGACAGGTTACATCATTGACCTTCGATCGAACGATTCCGTGAAATGTTCGACTTCAAATCACTTATTCGCATTTCATGGATTGTACTGAGTACTTTGACAGACATTGTAATTATTGGTAGTTTCTCTCACACTTGTTAACTGTTCACATCATTGAATGGTAATCAAGTGGTTTCTACCATGTTCAACTTCAACACTTTTAATCGCATGGATAGAATCGTACTAGTTTGGGAAGTAGAAATCAAGACCCTGGATCTAGTTTCCACCATCCAGGCTGGGAGGAGTTTTATTATTCATTATGCAGTAGACGATTCATTACAGATAGCTGCGTCCATGTTGTGTCTACACTATTGATGTAATATTAAAATCATTTATGTATTAGAACAAGTTTAGTTAGTTTTGATCTGAGTATGGGAATGCCTACCTCAGCGATGATATATATATATATCTGTGGGTGTTGCGTTGAATGTTTTTACAGGGTTCTGACTGAGGTGTCCACAGGCCGATCCTTGAAATGATAAAGCACATCACTCTTCGAATATTCTCAGATTTTGCACTTTAGGGGGAAATTTGTTACACTGAAATTAGTCACCATGAAATTTTAGTACTCCCTTGAAAGTATACAATATCAAAGTTCCCAAATTCAAGCCTTGAAACTAAGAGAAAAGCTCATAAAAGCCTTAAAACTTTAAAATACAAGCTCTCTAGTTTTCCTCGCTGGAATGAAATCTGGCACACTTCTTGGATATAAATCATGTAGCCAAGTGCACTTTCTGTTTATTGGGCACAAGGACTTCATAAAATATTAGACACAATAAGCAAAATCTAGAAGCCTCGCTAAACTGATTTTTAGAAGCCTTCGGAAAACATTCCCCGCAGTGGAAATTCCACTCCCTTTCATGTTCATGCATCCCATCCCATAAGGAGCTAACCCCTTGATGTAAGGAACTAATCCCTTTGAAGGAGGATTCTATCCCTTCTTGTATGGAGTCAGAATCCTTGCTCTCTCTTTTTTTTTTTTTTTACTTAAGGATCACTTTCTATCGATGACAACTCATCATCTAGGAAGTTGATCTAGAATTTTTCAAGATTTCTAACCGTATTCTTAATGGCAGTTTCTCACCTCATGATTAGGAAGAAAGATCATTGACCTTCGATTGAACGATTCCATGAAATGTTCGACTTCAGATCACTTATTCACATTTCATGGATTGTACTGAGTACTTTGAGAGCCATTGTCATTATTGGTGGTTTCTCTCACACTTGTTAACAGTTCACATCATTGACTGGTAATCAAGTGGTTTCTACCATGTTCGACTTCAACGCCTTTAATCGCATGGATAGAATCGTACTAGTTTGGGAAGCAGAAATCAAGACTCTGGATCTAGTTTCCACCATCCAGGCTGCGAGGAGTTTTTTATTCATTATGCAGTAGATGATTCATTACATATGGCTGCGTCTATTACACTATTGATGTAATATTAAAATCATTTCTATATCAGAACAAGTTTAGTTAGTTTTGATCTGAGTATGGAAATGCCTACCTCAGCGATGATATATATGTGTGTGTGTGTGTATGTTGTTGTGTTGAATGTTTTTACAGGGTTCCGACTGGGGTGCCCACAGGCTGATCCTTGAAATGATAAATCACATCACTCTTCGAATATTCTCAGACTTCGCACTTTAGGGGGAAATCTGTTACACTGAAATTTTTCACCATGAAATTTAAGTATGCCTTAGAAGTCTACAATATCAAAGTTCCCAAAGTCAAGCCTTGAAACTAAGAGAAAAGCTCATAAAAGCCTTAAAAATATAGTACTGCAATTTCTCCGAGTTTTTCCTGTGGTCCTGCAACTTTTGGCTATAAATCATGCGTAGCCAAGTGCACTTTCTGTTTATTAAAAGTGCGGACCCCTGTAAAAGGTTAGAAAAGGTGCAGGTAAAATCTAGAAGCTCAGTTGAAGTCATTTTCGGAAGCTTCTAAAAACATTCCTACGGTGGAAAGTCCACTCCTTTCATGTTCATACATCCCATCCAATAAGGAGCTAACCCCTTTATGTAAGGAACTAATCCCTTTGAAGGAGGATTCTATCCCTTCTTTTTTGGAGTTGTAACCTCCTCTCTTTCACTATAAAAAGAGGCATAGGGCAGCCTCAAAGGGTTACAATGGATGAGTTCAAGCTTTAGTATTATTGGAGGTGAAGTGTTGTTGAAACTTAGACCCTTTTAGCTGAGATTTCATGTGGGAAAGATTACATACCTGTATGCATCTCAGTTGGGAGAGTGAAAGGCTGGTCAGAGTAAAGGAAACACCTGTTTTGGACCCCAGGAATGATTGTATGACATCAAGATAGGCATGGTTGTAAGAATATTCTTTATTTAAGTTAATACAAATAAGTCCATTTTTCTCAATAAGTTTTCAATTGATTGGTTTATTTTATGGATTCCTTGATCACCATAATAGATATGATTTATGAATATATGCTATGTAGGTGCTATTTGATGTTTGTTTTTTTGTGATTGCAGACCTTCGAAGGCAACTCTTTCAGGCGACTGAAGGAATACTACTACAAACAAGCGTTGGATCAAAGGTAAGATCGTTAAGCCTTTATAGCATTTAATTATGAATCGCGATATATCTAGAGAAATATAGTTTTATTTGTCCATTTGTTGCTAGTTGTCCGTAGGACACTTGGGAGGTCTATCTTGTCTACAAGAACGACTTATCTGTCCAACACTTATTCTTTTCTTTTTTCTCATCTTTCATTATTTTTTCTATCCTACTCTACTTGAAAAAAAAAAAATCTCTTTCAAGTATAAGAATACTTCCAATGGAGCCATGTGCACATCAAGATGATAAATAGGATCATGTGTAGTCTTGAAAGACATGCTTTGACATGTACCTAAATATGAGAGACAAACATCTTTTACTGAGATGGTATCAAGTAGTGTTAAAGAAGAGTGTGTTGCTACAACTTAATGACTATCTGGAACCATATTTCAATATAGTTTTCATGCCCCTGGTCCACTTGTTGATTTGGATCATCTTTGATGTCTTCTTCTTCCATGAAATTCAAATATTCCTCTTTTTGTTGTTTTTTCTCTTGAACACATGGAGGATCTGATGGTAAACATGAGGGAATATTTTTAGTCTCTGGTTCTTGTGTCTTCTCTCCATCAAGTGCAGCCCATGAATCTTTGATCTCCTCATTTGAATCTTCTTCTTCTAGATGTTGTCTGTCAACGACATCAAGAGAATCTCTTTTTTGAAATAATTTTCTTGAACTAAGATGAATACCATTTAGATAAATAGGATATGTTTGGAAGTATTGTACCTCAACATTGTAAGTGGGTTGAGATACTTCCTTGTGTGGGTTTGGAAATGGTTTTACAGGTAGTTGAGTGGGAGTGGATATTTGAGATGGATGTGGTTGAGGTTCTGGTTGTGCTGGAGGTGGATGATAGGGATAGCATGGAGTTGGGTATGGAGGATATTGAGGAAAATTTTGAGGATATTTTGGATTTATCCCATAAGGTCATTTCCAACCTTGTTTCGAAGATTGATTTTGGGGTTGAGATGACCAAGGTTTCCAAGGAAATAGTGTGTTCCAATTACTTTGATATGGATGTGAATAAGCTTGAAATTGTGAAGTATGTCCTTGCATCATATCAAGTTGACTAGGCTACCACCATTGTCTTCTTGGAGCTACATAACATATCTTATTTGTTGGTTGACTTGCTCCATTTTCCTCTTGGTAAAATTCCTTCAACCTTGGTAATGATGGACAATATTTAGTAGCATATGATTCTACATGGATGACACAAATATTGACATATTATTTTTGCTCATTTTTCATTCTTTATATTTCTACTTTTTCACTTAGATTTCTAAGAATTTTTGTTTTAAAGTTATCAAGAAAATTTCCAAATTCATATTGACTTACCAATGTTGATGTTGATTTACTTACTCTTTCCCTTTCTCTTGATATGCACTTGCATGTTTCATAAATTTCTTTAAATGAAAATTGGTATACATCTCCTCTATTCATGAGATCAAGGAGATCTATCCACTCATCCCTAATTGTTCTAAGTAAGAGGGTTTTTAGTGTGTCAAATCCTAAATGATGTAAATTTTTCCTCTTAACATTATACATGAATATCTCTATTAGATCCTCAAGGCTCTCATCTTCTTTTTGATTAATTCTAAAGATTTATTCCTTAAGATCATGATCTTTATATTTTTCTAGAAATATATTTTGCATATCATTCCATGATATTATTGAATTAGTACCTAAACTCATGAACCATTTGAGATCTATATCCTTCAATGTTTCAGGAAACAATCTCAATTTTTTAGTGTGTGATAAGTAGCCATAAGATCTACAAAGTATTTAAAATTCAAAGAGAAAGGTTTATGGATCCTCTAACCTCATACCATGGAAGTTGGGAAGGAAAGATGGAGGGATTCTCTTCATATGCACAATGACATCAGTATCTTGAATGGGAAATCCATGAGGATCTTCTTCATTCTCATCATCTCCATCCATTTCTTCTACCTTTTATGTCACCTGTTCTTCTTCTACCTGCAAAAGTGGATGGTGATGTGGTTCTTACTGCACCACGTGATCAAATTGGGGGGTTGGTGTTGTAGAATTATTTTTAAATATTTTTTTGAATAAGAATGCTAATGCAATGAAATTCTGTGTTTTGAAATGAAATATGCCTAATGAAAATTTCTTTGTTTTTTCAGAAAGAAAAGAAATTAATAAAATAGGGAAGAAAATAATGCATACTTTGACACCTCCTTGGAAACGGTGCCAAAAAGTGATGAGCCTCAGTATTGCAACAAGAATGTTGCAACTCCCATGGCTACCAACTTTAATTATCAACTTGGGGTTCGTACAAACTTAAGAGGTATAGAAACTATTTGTGAAACATACAATGTGTCATTATTTTGTTGATTTGATGTAATGGAGGGAATTTCATGAAATAAAATCCTAAACTAATTATAGAAAGGGAAGTGTTGTTTTGAAAAAAAAGAAAAAAAAAAAATCCTAGGAAAGAACAACAATTTGTAATTGTAATCCTAAGAGCATGAATTCAAATAAATAGGCCAAATATACTTTGGAAAAATTCATGTCCTAAGTGGTGTTTATTCTTCCTCAATCATGGATTTAGATCCTACGAGTCATGATTCAAGCCCAAGAGAGAAAAACCAAGCATTATGAGAAAATATCGTTGAGTTTACACGTGGTATAAAAGTGCTACATGAAGTCCTATTTTTGCTACAAGATGTTCTGTTTTGGAGATAACTCACCGAATGACTAACTAAATCAAATTAAAATGGTATGGGAAAAATATTTTTAGTAATTATAATGTATTATGTCTCCATTAAAAGTGGAATCACTCCAAAATATCCATGTTCACACGTGCTAAAAAATAAAATCTGGAAATTCAAGAAATAGTGAGCTAGTTAATCTATCAAATGCCTAACCTAATCAAGTTAAAATGAAATGGGTAATTTTTTTTATTAACTTTAACATTATTATCACCAAATACAAGGGGAACCAAGTCAAATGAAGCTCATTAATCCATTTTAAAAAATACCAGAAATTTACTACTATTTTGCTATAAGGAATTTCCAGAAATCTTATATTCATGAACTAGTAACCAAATCCAAGTAGCTTAATGATTAAGATGACCTTGCAAAATTATTATAATTATGAATTATGCTTTTGAATATGTAAACAACCTGTAAAATAACTCATTTCAATCTTTTAACTCAATCCTACAGCAATTAAAGAATAATATTAAATACAGAAAAATATAAAACACCAATTATGAGAGATGCATGTGAATAAGAAGTGAAAAGAAACTAAATAAATTGTGCAAGGGGGCCTTGAGGCTCCTCGGATGGCCAAGCCCAAGGTGACTTAGATTCCTATGGAATAAGACCAAGCCTTAGAAGCTAAAAATGGTGTTACACCATTTTTTGGTCTTCTAACCTGTTACTATTAGATGGACCAAAGTACACCATGTAAGACCAATTTTACCGTAAGTAAAATTGCTTTCACTATGAAAAATAACTTAGTAAACCACATTTATTAAGTTATTTATGGTCTAAACAGGAAACCCCATGAGGAAATATTGAATAAATCCACATTTTTTAATTTTCCTTAAGGAATAATTAGTTAAACAACAGTTTAATTAATATTCTTGGCCATAATTAACCCAAAACGGGAAAATTAATTAGATAAATCATTATTTATCTTATTATTTTCTAGGAATAATTATTTAAACCTTATTTAAATAATATTATTTGTTAAATGTGACTAAATCGTTTATAAATAATTAAATAAATCATTATTTATTTGATTATTACTCAACCACATCATTAAAATAATAAATAAATCATTTATTTATTTATTATTTACAAATAAAGGGATTTGACCAAATTCAAATTCCTTTTCCCTCGAAAAAATAAAATAAAATATTCCATAAAAGTTGGATCTTGATTTGGTTAATAATATTTTAATTATGCACCAATATCTAGACTAACTCAATATTTTTTTATAAATAGAAGGGTTTTTCCATTCATTCACTACCTTTTGTTGCCTAAATATCACTCTGGATCTATACTTTTGGTCTAACTTTGATCCTTCATCATTGTCATATTTTGCTACCATTTTTCTTGCGAGCTCTCTTTGAGTTCCATTTTTGTCTGGGTTTTCTACACCATCAAGAGAGAGAGATTTTAGATCTGAAGTGCTGAGGGCTTACAAGAACCCATCCCATTGAGGGGGACTGGTAACATCTTTCTATGTTCCCTTCCTAGGTGTCAGAAAATACAAAAATTCTTTAAAATATTCTTGTCTTGTCTATTGGATGCATGGATCAACTCTCTCTTTTATTTACTACTTAATGTCATTTACTGCATAGATCTAGATTTTGCAGCATTTATCTTGGTCTAATAATTGCAAATCTAAAGATATTGGAAGCCATCTTTGCTGTTAGGGTTTTTTGTTATGCATGGCTAAAGTGAGCCTTTTTTGTAAGCTTGCGATTAAGATTCATACTAACAACAGATGACTCCACAAGGGTTTACGATTACGACCTCTGTCATTTTTCAGATCCCTGCATATCCAGCTGCTTAAAACCATAGGATTTCTCTTCAGCTTCTTTTTTTGCTTTTCTTGATGTTGTTTTAAACCTATAAAACCCTAAAACATTGAAAATTCTAGCTTATGTGTGTTTTCGGACCTATTGCGCAGGTAATAGGCATTAGTCGCAGCTAAGAAGACAAAATTTTCTGAAACCTGCCCTCGAGAGTGTCAGAAGTGCAGGTCACACTTTTTGGGTCTACACTTGGGACCTGAATCTCCACGGTGCAGAAAATAGGCCAAAACCTACGACCTCTGCAAAAAATAGATCAGAAACTGCGACCTGAAATTTTTGCGGGAATTTTTCTGAGATTTTTCTGGGTTTGTTTGGGCCTCTGTTCAGGGTTTTCTGACCTCCATCTCCACCCGTTTTAGACCTATACTTGTTCTGTTTTACTCATCAAAGTGGGAACCTAGCCCCCTAGGGCTTCAGTACCCTCGACCTTTCGTGGAAGAGTTTTAGCTGCTGCAGATCATCTGAAATTTCAGTGTGTTCAGCCATTTTTCAGATCTGATCCCTTACCTTCAGATCCACTTCAGATTGGTTATTCATCCATCCAAAACACCTCCTTTTAGTTTTTTTTGGGTCTTCCTCTAGGGTCCCCTCCATTTCCTTCCAGGTTTTAGCCTTACGCCACCTCATTTACAACAATTTTCCCTCTCATTTTTTGATGTTTTTCTGCACCTATTTCCAGCATATTTGACCTTTAGATGATTGTCCCTCCCAAATTTAGATCTATTGGCTATTTTGGTGTGTTTTAACTAGATTTTTTCCCACCCATAGACTAGTTGTTGAGAGGCCTGCCTCCTTGGGTTTAGATTATTGCATAATCAGCTGTTTATTTTATGTTATTTCAGTACTTTTATCTGCAGGTTTATTTACAGTTATACAACACACCTTTTATTTTTCTCTATAAACACCTGGGTTGAAAAAATTAAAATTTACACACTTAACACACACACAGTAAGCAAAGAAGAGCCTGGTTAACACCTTCAGGCAAAGAATTTAACATTGTAATCAATTGATCCTGCACCTCTCTGCCCTTGTTTCAACATTGTAATCATATGATGCTACACCTCCTTGCCCTTGTTGGTATCTCTTCCCTTTGTGCCGTGTTTTTGCTTTCATCATAGCACCCCCAAGGCGTTTATCCCGGAGACGTATTGGCCTTCATCCTCAGTTTCTGGTAGGAAGACGTACTCCTCCACATAGGATTCGAGTTAGTCCTCCATTGAGTCTGCATTCCGAATCTTCTTTTGGTTCATTGGGTTCCCATTCTGGTTCCATCCCTGGTTCTCCCCCTGCCACCTTCACCTTTTCTGGTTCAAGACCTAATGCTGGTGGTAGCCCCGACCCTAATGCTGGGAATACTACTAGTGGGACCACAACAGGAACTACCCTAGCTACTCCCTTGCTCCTCTATATGGCAGGCCTCGGTCTTCCTGATTTTAACTAGTTCATCAATGAACCTATACACCATGACGCTGGTTTGCCTGCTCTGCCAACCAAGCTCCCTTCTGACATCCCCAAGTTTGAAGGTATTGCTGGAGAAGGCCGTAAAAACCATGATTAATCTTTCCACATGTGGTGTTCGTCTAACTCCATCAATGATGACTTTGTATGTCTTCGGTTGTTCCAACATACATTTACTGGTGAAGCTTCTAAGTGGTATGTTGATCAGGCCTCCTCCTCTCATACCATCTTTTCGACTCTTGCCTGGGCTTTTCTGTCTTATTTCCAGCTTCCCCTTTGTTATGACATTGGTACCTAACTTTTAAATTATTTTCTTCAATCATCTACGACCCGCCTATCTGATCATGTCCAGGAATGGTGGAGAAGAAAGAGCCTATGTCGAGCCCCTACCTTCGAAGATTGTGTCTACATGAACTGGTTCCTTAGATCCCTTTTGCCTGCTATCAAAAAATATGTCGCATTGCATTTTCCTCAAACCGAAGAAGCTTCTCTCCACATTACGTTAAAATATGACTTGATCTACGGTCGATTTGGTTATGTTTATACCGTCCTACCTAATCCCCCTAGACCCAATGGTGCCAATGCACCGAGGGCATCACATGTCGCCAACTGTATCGTTGGAGCTCTTTCTCATCCATACACTCAGCCTCCCATGGGCTACGGTTTCCCTCAGGGAGGGGCCATCACCTCCAACACTTTTCCCCCTCCCGGTAGCATGTATCCATGATACAACATGCCTCCTGATTTTTCCCAACCTGTTTACCACAATGTTACCCAACCTCCTTATTATCCGTATCCGTAGCTTGGTGCTCTAGCACCTCAAGCATTAGCACCCCCACCTCCCTTTCCTTCTCAACCCTTGCAACAACAGCCACCACCCCTTCAGGGGTAGGTGTATGCACAGTAGGGTGCGACTAATCCTCCTACTTCCAAAAAGAAGAGGAAAGGTACTCAAAATCAGTCTGCCCCCTGTAATCCTGGACCTAATCCCCAAGGTAGCGCACCTAACACTGCTAACCAACAACAGGGCACTTAGCCCAAGTAGGACATGCCTGTTCGCATGGATAAGCCTTATTCATGTTGTGATGTATATGGTCATTACACCCACGATTGTCCTCTTTTACCATAGATGTGGAAGATGTGGGAGACTCAAGCAACATCGCGAGGACAGAAAACCTACCCTTCCATTCCTCCCCATGTTGCGCTTAGCCATCTAGCTATGTTTACTAATCCTTTCCCTTAATAAGGATTTGTGGCTACCCAACCACCTGATGGTCAAGCGGCCACTCAACCTCCTCCATTTGGTACCTCTGATTACCAGATTCTCATGATGAATTTTGACCAACCCATTACTGTTGACCTCAACCTTTAGACTCGGTCCTGTCAGTACAACAAGCCTCCCGCTATGTTTGCCCCCGAGCCCCCTTCTTCGGGTTCTACATATCCTCTTTCGACAACCAATGGTCCTTTACATATCCCTCACCCTAAGGCAGAGGTTCATACCAAGATCCCTAAGGTAACATTACACCGAAATGCCACTTGTAGAAAATTTTCCCATTCGTATAGTATAGTAGATGATTTGGTGCAATCTCCTGCTGCCATCTCAATGCTGGAACTCCTCCAGTCATGCCCTTCACAACGAAAAGCTCTATTATCTGCCATGGGCACTGTAGATCCTTCAGATGATCGATTGATCGTATTCGATGTTGATCGGTCAGAACATCCTCCCCTTCCTGCTTCCGTCTCCTTCGAAATCCTCGTCAAGATCCAGAACGCCAACGTTTCCCATTGTATCATTGATGAGGGGGCATCCACCTATGTGATGTCCACTTTCGTTTGGAAGAAACTCAGATCACTTGAGCTGGACCCTTCCACTATCACCCTTTGAGCGTGGGATGGCCACTCCTACAAGCCCATTGGCATGTTTCGCAATTGGCCTATCACTCTTGTGGGCAAGACTGTTTGCGTTGACGTAGAATTCATTGATGCCCCCTTAGATTACAACATTCTATTGGGTCGTAGCTACACCTATGCGATGTCTGCTATACCATATGTGGTTCACCGCAAGATGTCCTTTCCCCATAATGGAAAGATAGTCACCATTGACCAGTTGACATATTACGAACCGAAGTCTCAGACCTCCCCTGAGTCCATCATATCTTTGGTGGCCAGTAAGAAAACCATCGACCCCTTGACCAGTGTCTCACTCGGAGTCTATAAAGACTCCTCTTTTCTTGGTTCATTCCCTAGTCTTCGTCCTCCTATCTCTGATCCTAGATCATCAAATGTTTGCATGATGTAATCATCTCAGGTTTCCCTCAAGTGGCTTGCTTCAACTAGTTAGCAACCTCGCCCTCCGTAACCTACTCCTAGCACTTTGACTTAGCCTTCTAGACCCCCTCCTTCTGGCCCTTCACTTGCAGCTAGTATTCATGAGCCTCTCTACCCTCCTAGAATGGTTCCTCCAGGCCTTGACCATCTCGGAGCCGTCTCGCCTAGCCATTACCCCTTCAGTCAGATACCGTTCGTAGCTCCCCCCCTGAAGTGTTCTCGGTACCTGTGATGGCCACCCTATCGCTTCCTAACCTGACCCTGGGGATTCCCATCTGGTACATCAATCTCCCAACCGCTACCCTGCCTGGTCAACCTTAACCTTATCTTGCTTTGACCCTGGTTCAACCGGTCCCCATGATCCCTCCCAATGCTACTGTGCCTCAACCACCTCAATAGGAACCTTCTCCTATTGCGATAGCTGCAGGTAAAAGGGGAAAAGCTCACAAGAAGGCATCAAAAGAAAAGGCTGCCCTGACTGACCTTGCTCCTCCTTAGCCTCCAAAGCCTTGTGCTTTATGTGATGTTTTCAATCATGCCACCCATCATTGTCCCGAGTTGCCTCGTATCAAGCCCATGGTTAATGTTGTGTTCCCTGAGTCTACTGTCCTTGAAGCCTCTATTTCTTCTTCGACTGTAGCCAAGAACCCTAAGACTATTCACACCAACCAACCTTGTGCTTTGTGTGATATCCATGGCCATTATTCCCACCATTGTCCCCACCTCACACATTACTGTGCCTCTTTAGAGGTAGTTCGGGAGTACGAGATTGAACAAAACTAGTCTGCCTCTCCCGTCCTTTCGTAATATGCTTAGGGCCAGATTGAGGATTTACCTACTCCCATTAACATTCCCCCTCCTAATGTTGAGATGAGGGAGCTTGCAGCCACGATCATCTACCTATCATCATTCATGAGATCCACGGTGGAAGCTCCCTCTAAGACTTCCCCTTATGTTTCGGTCAACCTCCCTTCAACGATCACCCTAGGCTCAACATCAATGGATCCCTTATCTACCTGTTCTTCCATCATCCCCCATGATGATGCACATGTGAACCTTTCTTGTCATGATGATGAGTCAGGTAGCTTTGTTGCATCATGTGGTCTCCCTTCCTCTAGTCAACCCATCTTCTACTGTGATGATGATATCATGGAAGCCTTTTCCACCCCTAACTTCATCTTTCTTGCCCATAAGCGGAATGGAACCATTCGTGTCTATGGTGACTTTTGCGGCCACAACATGGGTCTCGAACCTCTCTATAACCCTGATGGGTATCCGTGCCCCCTTGACATGGAGGCCTGGCCATTACCCCTCTGGTTAGATACCGTTCCTAGCTCCCCCCCCCCCCCCAAAGTGTTTTCGGTACCTGTAATGGCCACCCTATCCCTTCCTAACCTGATCTTGGGGATTCCCGTTTGGTACATCAATCCCCCAGCTACTACCCCACCTAGTCAACCAAAACCTTATCTTTATTTGACCTTGGTTCAACTAGTCCCCATGACCCCTCCTGATGCTACTGTGCCTCAGCCACCTCAATAGGAACCTTCTCCTATTGCGATAGCTGCGGGTAAAAGGGGAAAAGATCGCAAGAAGGCATCAAAATACAAGGCTGCCCTGACTGACCTTGCTCCTCCTTAGCCTCCAAAGCCTTGTGCTTTGTGTGATGTTGTTGGTCATGCCACCCATCATTGTCCCGAGTTGCCTCGTATCAAGCCCATGGTTAATGTTGTGTTCCCTGAAGCCTTTGTTTATTCCTTGGCTGCATCCAAGAACCCCAAGACTATTCAGACCAACCAACCTTGCACTTTTTGTGATATCCATGGCCATTATTCCCACCACTGTCCCCACCTCACACATTACCGTGCCTCTTTGGAGGTAGTTTGGGAGTACGAGATTGAACAAAACCAATTTGCCTCTCTCATCCTTTCGTAATATGCTTCGGGTCAGATTGAGGATTTACCCGCTCCCATTTACATTCCCCCTCCTGATGTCGAGATGACGGAGCCTGTGGCCACCATCCTCTACCTATCATCATTCATGAGATCCACGGTGGAAGCTCCCTCTGAGACTTCCCCTTCTATTTCGCTTGACCTCCCTTTAGCGATCACCTTGGGCTCAACATCAGTGGATCCCTTATCTTCTTGCTCTTCCGTCATCCCCCATGATGGTGTGCATATGAACCTTTCTTGTCATGATGATGAGTCAGGTAGCTTCACTACGTCATGTGGTCTCCCTTCCTCTAGTCAACCCATCTTCTACTGTGACGATGATATCATGGAAGTCTTTTCCACCGCTAACTTCAACTTTCCCACCCATAAGCGGAATGGCACCATCTGTGTCTATGGTGACTTTCACAGCCACAACACGGGTGTCGAACCTCTGTAGATCCTCGATGGGTATCCGTGCCCCCTTGACATGGAGACGTGGTCGATAATGGTGCTCTACAAACTCCATGATGTTCCGCCCTCGTAGTAACATTTGATGAGTATTCAATTCCATCCCAAGTGGTGGGAGACTAGTAAAAATATATATATCCTGGATCGTCAAGTCGATCTAGTGCCCCTGCACTATAAAGGCCTCATGGTCTGAATCCCAATAAATGACAATCTGGGCCAACAAGGGCTCTCCAGTTCTCATCAAAGGTTCTCCACAAACTTCAGAACCCAAAACCTGGCCAATACACTGCGGACACCATGACCCTCTTGGATCTTCGACCATAATGTGTCCAGGTCTCTCTCTCTCTCCAATTGATCCATAATTCTACCATATCTACACAAAACCATCACATTTGTGTGTACAGAAAGGAAAGAATACATTCAAACATAAAAACCTACCTCTTAGCCAAAAAATAGCACAGAAAACCCCCTCTCTGACAGGTCGCACTTTTCAGGAAAAATCCTAGTACAGGTCACACTTTTCTGCCCAAAACCTGCTACCCAAGTCGTGGATATTGCCCCAAAAAGTGCGACCCAACGTGAAGAGGAGCGGGGGGTACATTTCTTGATCTCGGGAGCACCTAAATTGAACTTTCAATCCACGAAATGAAAGATTAGGGTTAGGCCTCTTATCTACAGGCGATGAATCTCGATTCCAATGGTTATTTTTTCATGATTTGATACTAAAAGAGGGACACATTTTGCAAGAAGCGGCCACTTCATCACTCCTCAAAATCGAATTTCTTCACTTCGCACTAGTAAATTTGGCCCAGCCTAACCCGCTCAATTTGTCTGCCGACACTCTAAGTCACAAGAGCGACACTGAGGTGACTTCAAAGTTGGTTTTCATAACGCCATTTTCCGACGTCTATGCGGCTCGTATTGCGACACTTGTTTCTGGACAAGTGCAGTAAAAGCGTCGCAATACCGACGCTTATGAAGTGTCGCACTAGCGATGCGGGTGAAGTGTCACAATACCGACGTTATGGCTAACGACGCTTCTAAAGTGTCGCAATACCGACGCTTGTATGGTGTCGGAAGACCGACGTTATGGCTAACCACGCTTTGAAGTGTCGCAATACCGACATTGAGCAGAAGTCGCTCTTCCGACATTTGGAAACGTTGTTTTTTGGAACGTCGCTCTTCCGACGACACAGTAAATTTTTTTTTTAAATGTAACGTTGGTCTTCCAACGCTGCAGTGGCGCATCGAAGAGCGATATCGGGTTTAATTTTTTTTTTTTTTAACGAAAAATATTCGACTTCCCGTTGTGCTGCCGGGAGGGCTTGTCTCACATCATCAATAATTTTATTCCGATGCAAATCTTGAACAGGGCTTAGATCTACATTCGCAAACTACATTGTTCGAGCGATGACAGGTTAAATTTTTATAAAAAAAAATGAAATAGCCCATGGTCATTACAGTATGGGTTATTCGATAAACGAAAACAGGAATTCGGAACTGTAATGAAAGACTGTAATGAATTGACTTGCAATGTCTTTCTAGAATATGAAAAGAGTGAAGTAAATGCAGGTTTCTTTTATTCAAATGCAGAGCAGAGGGAGAAAATGGTTTTAGCAGAAAGAAGACAAGTAGATGAGAAAATTCAAAAGATCATTAACCTGAAGAAGAAAGTTTGTGATGGCACTGACAACAATTTTGTTGTGATCAACTGTTGGATGCTTCATTTTATGGAACTGAGAGCTTAGATGCTATACGAGATGTTGGTGAGGGACTCTAACGCTAGTGAATCAACGGATTATTGGGTCGCGTTGCTGCTAAAGAAGCTGGTGGCGTTCTCTCAGTGAGAAAAGGGATTCAGCTACTAGCTGCTGCCTCCCCTGCCTTTTGCTATGCCTTTGCTTCTTCTGTTGTACTACTGCCTCTATTTATTATGTGGGCTCTTAAAATCATGTTTTATCCGCTTCTTACTCTGCTCCCTCCACCGCACGCTACTTGATCAACTGAAGCTATTAGCACTCGATCCAGATCTCCTACTTTAGATGCATCTGGCCCCTCTATATGTCACTCGATCTTCTTGCAAGAGAACGGATTGTAGCTTTGAGGAGAGCGAAGAGGCGCAATATGGAGAGAATGGTTTTAGCTTGGGGTGGGGAGGATTTGAAGCCTTTGCTGATGCGCTTTTGGTTGTGCCCAAGACTCTGGCAGAAAATTCTGGACTAGATACTCAAGACGTCTTGGTTGGACTACAGGTGGAGCATAACAAAGGCAATATTGTTGGTTTAAATCATCATACAGGAGAACCGATGGACCCATACTTGGAGGGAATTTTCGACAACTACTCTGTCAAGCGCCAAATTATAAATTCTGGCCCTGTAATTGCATCGCAACTACTTCTCGTGGATGAGGTCATCCGTGCTGGAACAGCATAGCGTGGTCAATGCATGAATTGGACCAGCGTTGAGAACCGCAATCCGAAACCAAGGAGGATTGTAAATTGGCGATGGTTGTTCAACTGTGGAGCGATGGAACCCTGAAGGCAAGGAGTGGAACCGCGATCATTGAACAGTAAAGGCAGTTTTTAAATCCAAACCCGGCAGTATCGCGCGAGGTCAAAGGTGGTGAGTTGTTTTTATAAAAACAACGCGATATACTCCGGCGATGGACACGTGTAATTGAGCGGTTTTGTGATACCATCTATATCGCGCGCGTTTGGGGAATTAACCTCCGTGTAGCTGGGTCGCGCGACTACCGTCGAATGATGGAGTGGTAGTGCGATAGCCTTCCAGCCGTAGGATGGAGGCGACGATTGACTTTGCCCAGATTGAATGAGAACGGGTTGACTTTGCCCAGATTGTGAAATTGATTGGGAAATAAAGTTTTGAAAAACCGAGACTGTGGGTCCTAACTCCATTAGGTTCCATCAACCAAGAACCAAATACAGGATCTTTGGTAGCAACAGATATTTGTCAGTTACACACATTTCATCTCCTAGCAAAAGCTTGTAAGATTAATGTCATATTCACAGCTAATATTTTTGCAGTCCTTGAGCAAGCATTTGATGAATTAGTGACCATGAATGGTAGCAAAAATTGGACCATGGTTGGAAGGAATTACTACCTTTATGTCAAATGCAAGATATTACTAGCAGTTGCCCGATAGGAGTATTGTTTTTGAATTATTTATTTGAAGTAATTGTAGTTTTTGAAAATAACCAGTCTCTAGAGTTTTGAATAGAGTTACAGTTGCATAGTTTGTGTCATGGCTTCGGATCAGAAAAAGGTAATTTTGCTACATAGGGTGTACTACACAGGGTCCTAATTTAGTGAGTGGGTGTTCCTATTTCCTCATGACAGAGGCCTATACCTTCTATCCTGTTAACATTCAGATTGTATGCATCATTCCACTGCAAGCAACAATTATATCCAATACATTGTGGTTTAGTTTTTGTAATATGAATCTGCTAAAGACTAAGTTTTCAGCATGTATAGGCATTAGTAAACAATGAAAAGGAATAAAAATGAAAAAACTAAAAAAGTAACCACAGAAAGGAGTTAAATATTTCATTAACCTGATTGTTGAATAATTTTTGGAGATTAACATATGGCATCATTAATAAACAAGTAAATGCCAATGAATAAGAAGATGTTGTGTTCATTGGTGAAGAGAAGGTTTGAGTTCAGTTTAGCCACACAAATGGGAACTAATCACGTCATCATATAAGAAATACAAGGATTTTCTATGACCTATTCTGATCAATGTCAGGCAAAAGGATTCAAGTAGGAAAATGTCTTCAAAATTTCTGCTAATTGACTCAAACATTCACTACAGAATAAGAGCAAAAAAACACAAAATTAGTCTCACATACTTGTTTGCTAGAATAAATTGACTATGCCAACACCCTAAATTGATAGAGACTTTAGTGTGCTTATACTAAGACCTTAAAATGAGAAGCTAAACTTAACAACAATTATGAGTCCAATCCCAAAAGAAGAACATGCTACCAATTTGGGGATGAGACAAATTTCAATTCCATGGTGAATTTGACAGAATAGATACCTTACAATGTCAGTTTCATAGCCAAAGGTGATCTAAATGAGTTTGAATCTCTGATGTCAAAATATGTAACCAAAAAAATGGTAAGGTGACAAAACATAACTCTCCAATGAATGCAGCCATCCACAATCGTCTGAATCCAAATAGCTAGATATTCTATAAGCAAGTAAATGTTCCAACTTCAACCTGTTTAGGACCTGTGTATAACTCTGGCATGGCATTTTACGGTGCATCATCTCATCTGTTTCAACCTGAGTGTAATTGTGACAAGGCATCCAAGGGTACAAGAGTTTGTCTCTTAATTAATGGCAAAAAAAATATAATTGTACAACATTGTAGGATTTGATGCTAGGTATAATGATGTTTATTTATGCCAATAAGGGCTAGTCTGGGAGAGTAAGACTAGTAAGAATTGAGTATCCTGTATCAGTTGATAATCTCCTTTTAAGGATTGAAGTAGTCAAAGCCAGAACAATTTAACCTATTTCCCAAACATCTCCCAAACACACAAAACATTCTCTTACATAAAAAGAAAACTCTCAAACAACAATTCATTTTTCTCCATTCAAAAACATTATCAGAATTACAAGTACATTTTTATTTATCAAATTCCATCCATGTTATGCCTTCAGCAAGTTCCATCTATTAGTTCTTCCCTAAAGAAATGTGGTGGGGTTCACTCATAACTTAAAATGAAGTTCCAGGTTGGCCATTGACTTGTTTGCTGAGAAATGAATAGTCTAAGGATTTAGATCTCCTAAAAAGTAAAAGGTTAAGGTAGAAAGACTTCACCAAAAAGAAACCAACCAAATATTATTTTACCCTCTTCCTGTAATAACCAACCAACCATGGTGGATACCTTCTATCCCAATTCATAGATAAAGAAAGTGTAAAAATGTTCGCACTTTCTGAATATTTTTAATTCCACTATTTAGTGTCTATATATCGTGATAACATAGGAGCATTTAAATAAGTCCCTTGACTGTGTTCAGTGTTTGTACAATTATAACATAGGAGCCTAATGTATTCAATGTTTGTACAATTATAACATAGGAGCCTAATGCATGTAGGCTTAGGGTCTAAAGCTCTATGTTAATTCACAATTAGCCGATGGCCTAAAGCTCTATGTTAATTCACAATTAGCCCATAGGATTTAATGAGACCTTAATTCCAATAGAATACCACAATGTAGGTGAAATTCTGAAAACAGAAGCCACAATCTAGATATGAAGATCTCAGTTCTCTAAATCTCATTTCTCAACACCACAACATCATTTTTCTCTTTGATTCAGTTTCACTCGCTATAATTTCTATCCCATTTTGGACAACACAAGCACACTTTACTAACTAGAATGAGCACAGGGATGCTCAGTGTTTCGACAGATTATTTTATTTCTACTAGCTAGCAATTTTGCTACTATTTTCCTTCAGTAAATTGTTGGATTCCTGAATATATCATTCACCAGGTCAGTTCACCCTGATATTCTTGCAGCGCAAATACTCCAGTTGACAGCTAGGTGACACTATTGTTATGCATATAGACAATGTTGTTGTATGATAAGATGAAGTTACGTAGATCTAGGCTAGAGAAGTTATGACTAGAGAACTCCTTTTAATGTGTGTACATTGATGTAGGAGATTTTTTTCCAGTTACCAAATGGAGAGGACTGGTATATGAATATGTGGTAAGGTTAAAATAGGACACTGGTTATGAAATACATAATTACAGGACTGTAGATTTAACGTAGCTTTTACTTTTTGGTTGTTACTTTTTCTGGTGGCAAGTAGTTTCCTTAGTGCGGACTTCATCTTTTTTCTTTAAGCTAGCAAAATTATACTTTTAATAGTATACAGTATGAATTACAAGCAGTTCAAACTGTTATCTGCTTCCATGGGAAACAGATCAGCAGTGAATTCAAAATATATCAGATCTAGTTGTACACCATCAATCAAATCACTTGTATCAATATGGGCGTCAATATCATATAGATAGCTACAACCTTCATTGTCATACCTAAATAGTAGTAATTTAGAACAAACAAGAAAAGCAGTGGCAGTAAGCAATAGGTGCATTCAGTTAGAGAACCATTTATGATGAAGAAATAGGAAAACAGAATTTAATACAAGATAAAAATTTACCTTTCTCCTCTTTTATTTGTTTCTTGATCATTTAAGACCTCTCCAAGGTATTCACAAATGAATGTCCCATGTGAAATCGCTTGTGCAGCTCTAACTTCCTAGCCCTAAAATCAAACCGAAAGACAGACCAAAACATTGAAACAGAATTGGGGTCTTGTTGCACCTTGGTTTATTGATAATTTTGAAACCAAGCTTTTGCTTTTTGAAAAAATGCATCTGACATTAACAAGTGAAGTTATTTACATTATAGACCATGATTACATTTCAATAATGCTCCTAATGCACTACCAATACTAGAACTTCAATAAAAGCAAAATAACACCTTATGCTTTGTTTTATATACTTCAATTCTGACTTGCACTCCCTTCTGCAGCACCCGGTTTGGGCATTCTTTATTACAACTGCACATAGAGTTGCATTCATATACCAAGAACCCTTCCTGGAGAAAAATAGACATTAAAGTTAGAAAAGATAGGCTAACCACTAGAACTACGATGCTAAACCTTAGCAGTGAAGTCATTACATTACTGAAGTTCACTACACATACTGAAAAGAACTAAAACACAGTGAGAAACAAGAAATTTCCGTGGCTTTTTCATGTTTCGGGCACTCTGATGTCAATGCCCAGTACAACACAATTGAAGGATAGCTACAGTGGCCAAATTATGGTAAAAAAATGACAACAGTATGCACAATTATTTGCATATCATCAGAGAGGCCCTCAAATAACCCATAAAGTTGTATGCAAGAGGAACAGTATAGGACAACTCATAATGAAGTTTGTAACTTTGTTGTCAAGAACGCCCACGGATAGATAAACGTACAGTTTATCATAAAATAATATTAGATTGACAGAATTTTCACTTTACAAATATGTTCTGTAAACATAGCCTCATGGGGCGAATCCGTAGAAAGAGGAGCTGTTGATGGAGAAGTAGGAGTGATAAGTTGGAGGGGAAGGGTAGGTATAAACTGAAGTTGAGAATTGATTTCATAAATTGATGGGAATGTCGATGGATTAAGGGTAGCAGATGCTGATTCTAATGATTCTAAATATGCCAAAGACAGTGGAGGGCACTTCAGGTAAGCATACCCCACAGGATGCTTACCTTATATGTGTGTGCGTTTGAACTTTGAACTTTGAACTTTGAAACAATTTTCTTTTATATTATACTAAAAACATAAAGATCCAAAAATAAAAGGGAACCTCAACCTTGTCATGAGGCCAAAGTATGCCCTAGGAGATATATTCTTCACATCATTAAGCAACCAAAAATTGCTTAGCACTAATTTCAGAAAATACCTTGTCAAAATCTAAGTTTTATAAGCTATCAATAGTACCAAGCAATGCATCAAAAACTTACTTATAATGAATCATCCTAAGTGAATACAATACTAAGGAGTGTATATAACGCCAAAGGCTTACAAATGGATCAAACTTGTATATTTTGAGTGTATATTTTGTGTAAACTTGTAAAATCCACCATAAATTCACCATTAAATTCACCAATCCTTGAGATTCAGCAAAATTAGAATTCTTTTGAAATAAATGACGTCGAATGCAGTGACTAAACCTATAGATAGTCCAAGCCTTCCCAAACAGGACACAACTGCCCCTCAAATTCTCAATCTAACCTAACTCCAAAAAGATACTTATATAATCCTGGCGGACTCTTCATCACAAATACCCCTTTATGCCCACATTCCTCATCAAATAGGAGGTAGATTCATGAATGAAATGTTTGTCCTAAAACTAAGGATTTTCAAATAATAATAATAAACAGTGAAACAAGATTTTAAGAAGTCACACTTAATCCAAAATATCGTTAATCCAACCACTAAAAACACTGAGAAAATATACACACACACAAATTGACTTGCAGCTACAAATGCATAAAATAAAGACTAAAATACCAGTTGCTTAGCAATAGCTTGAACTTGTGCTTTAGGAAGGCATTTGTCATCTTCAAGAATCTCAAATAGTTCACCCTATCATCAAAATCATTTATAAGTCTATGATCTATATCAAATGCTTTGGGAACAGAATTTTAATGCTGATATACTTCAAACTGGAAAGATAAAAGAGTACACACATGCTATAATACAATCATAAATACCTGCGCAAATTCTGTCACAACACAAAACTCCTGTGGACTTTCAAATGCATCTAGCATCTCTATGATATTCTCATGCTTCAGTTGTCGTAATATCTGACAAAATTGTAAACATGAATCATTTCATGCACAATCCAAGTAATATAATCGTCGCATAAAAATGGTTTTCCACCAAATGAGGTTTTCAAACCAAATTTGTGTAATATATACAAAGATATTTCCCTGCAGATAGTAATTCAATAACTAGTCAATGCATAGATTCATCAAGTTTGCTTCACAAGGGAAAAAGTCATATTCTAGCCATTGCATCTTCCTCATTAGACTACTGAAGGCAGGTGGTATTAACTACAAAATGAAACAACCAGTTAGCTACTCACATTCATTGTACTACTCTTACCACAACACATTCTTCAAATATACATATATGCATATATTTATATCTATATGAATGATTTGGTAATGTAATAGGAAAAGCTGACAACATGAATTTACATCTATACAAAATAAAATCAATAATCGAGACGACAAATAAAAATGTTCTTGTTTCCCCCTACCTTCAAACAAACTATAATAACATCGATGTTTTTATTTAAAATACGCGTCTATAGTCTCAATTATAATATAAAATCTAAAATGAATCAATAAGATATGAGATCTCAGAGTAGATGCATTTACACCCTTGGAGATGTTACAACACAAAATAAAGTAATACAAAAATCGTTTAATAAACACATTGCTGATAAGATTATTGCATATGTAATGCATTTAGTACGGTGAAAAGATAGTTCTTGCTTTATGCCAAGACCTAAGTTGCACAGCATGTTCAACACCCGCCGATGGCCGGACCTAATATGAATGTTGTTAGTACTATGTCATAATAGCTCTAGTAACTAAGAGAATTATCTTCTAAGTCACCTACCACAATTTGTATTTTATTAACGCTACATTTTCAATTCCGGAAGAGTTTGCAACAGCTCAAGAAACAACTAATAGATGGCAACGATTTTTAATATATACTAGAAGAAAAACCTCGGCTCCGAGTTACTACATTACACCAGTCATCTCCGGTAATTGCAGTCAAGGGTCCAACAAGTGAAGCAACTTCCTTTTTGTTTGTGGAAAATATGTTCCCAATGAGAACCCAATGCCTCAGATGAAAATCCATATTACTAAATTACAACATTGCTAAGATAATTTAACTCGGTGAGGTGTTAACTCTTCTAGTGATTCAATTTGCGAGAAGACTAGCTGTGACCTCCTCTTCTGTCTGAATTCACACAGAATGAGATGTACATAATTGAATTGAGTTCACAAGGTTAACAAACATTTCGAGGCCCATTAAAACGGAAAGCGCAAAAATGAAAAACTCCGGAGGAAATCTGAAATGCCTTTGTTGAAAGGCTTGAAGTAGCGATTAGGGCTTTCTTTGATATGTAAAATACTGCGAGGTTTTACTTTGACAAACTCTAATCTCTTACAGCTCAATATAACAACCAAATGAAATCTTAGTATACAACAACCCACAACATTAGCTAATGGTTCTCTTGTCTTTGACTCTTTGCTCATGGTTCTGTGAGGTGTAGTTTTATAGATTGTTATTTCTTTTAATTATACCCATGCTGGCTCTCCTTTATTGTGCTTTTGTGAAATCTTCTATTGATCCATCCTCAAATTCTTCATCTAATGTGTACGTAGTTGTGGACATTTCATATAAGCCTCTCTTTTGGTAGGTTATAAGGGCGGACTTTGGGTTGGTTTTAGACACCAAAGGGGTGCACTTCATGGGATAGCCTTATCCTTTACTCTGCTTGAAACGGATGAAGCAACAAATGAATATCAAATCGAAGTGTTCGTGGTAAATAAAGCATGCATGGTAATTGAAGGAGATAAGACACATTTATCCACATAGATTGTTTCATAAGTTGCCTTGTTATCCCTGCGGACTCTATTTTGTGGGAAAAGAACAACCTTGGAAGACAGAAAAAGAACCCTAGATGTTGTAATGCTCTAGATCTAAAATTCATTGAAAATATTTGTAGATCTATGAAATATTTGTTGTAAATTCTACGGATGTTTGTAAATCTTAAACAAAAATGAGTTTTCAATTTTGGATTTAAAAGGGCTCTTCAATGTAAAATTGCCTAGATAACCATATAAATTTGGAGTTTTTCTTTGAGCCATACAAGTGCGCATATAGTTTCTTTTGACCATTATGGATCTAGTTTTTGAATCTTTGTTCTTTCTTGGTAGTGATCGAGCCATATAATCGACTAGTTGTTGATTCTATTTTTAAGAAGCCAACCCAAATCTTTGTAGATATTTTTTTTCACCAAGAAAAAAACAATTTTTTTGATTATATTGTGGAAAAAAAAATAGTATAAATCAAAATACATGTTTTTGTGATTGAAGCTTACACTAGTTGTCAATAGGATAAATGGGTGCCCCATCTAGAACTTAAAAGATATAAATGCCCCATATCAACGATACGTAAAATCATTTATATTTACGGTATGAACCTCATGTTTATGCAAATGAGGTATCCAAATATGTCATATGGAAAAACATATACGAGACGCTTATACATCTAGATAAAAGGGAAATAACGAGAAGAAAACGAGGTGCCCATATTGATCCATTCCATTCAAAAATAAACAAAATAAGTCCATTGACAAACATTATTTATGTACAGTATGCGGAAAACCCATAGGTCATGTGAAAGACAAAAATGATCCTGTTAGGTGTTTTCGAGCCTCATTTACATCAGAGATAACGGCATATTATAAAAACGAAGATTTTAATAAAACAACATTCCATGTGAGTAATTTATGACTCGCTTGAAAGTTACTCGAGCTGTGATACCAATAACCATCTACGAGTGTCCAAATATAAAGCATAGGAGACCATTCATGTTGATTACTTGTCGAGAGCTCATTGAATGAAATTTTACTGACGATAATATTATCATTCCATGTGTTTAATTAAGAACAACGAGGCTCGCTTGTGGGATAAAATAGGCTACGCTTGATAACCAAAATAAAAACACATTCAACATCCGATACGTATATAGAAAATAGAGGTACGGAGAGGGATATGAGGGTATGCGGCATGTCATGGCTAGGAAGACATGCATCGAGGATGGTGCATATACGGTGTATTTGAGAAGCCACCTCCCTATTGTTGCAACCTTAGTATACGGCAATTTTTCGATTTATAAAATTGCAATTTTTTGAATACGCACACATGTGCGAATTATAAAGTTGTATATTTTTGGATACGCATCTGCCATTACGAATACCATGATGTGAAATAATTGATCTATCCCATCTTCAATTGAATGAACTCATATCAATGTGTTTCTTATTTTACTACGATACCTCGGCCTCAAATTTCTTGATACTCCAAACTTGTGCCCGCCAGGTTTGTCCTCACTATTGCTTGGTGACGGTAGATGAATGGAGCCCGATCCCTAGTATTTGTAGAAGACCTAACCGGACTTAAGAACTCCCTCATCATATCATGCATTTTGAGTTCCGTTGACGAATTTCTTTTCCCAATGTTTATAGGAAGAAGAAAATGAGGTTACGATCAAGAAACGTGATCGGTTCTTTTGAGTTGTTTATAAGAGCACGCATCCATGATGCTACCAAGTTGTCCATTACCTCGGCCATTTTATTACACAAACCATACCCTTTTCTATGGTAACTCTATTTCCATAGAAACAGGAACAATCATCGGTACATTTGCAAACACAACCCATGTCATTGAAGACCTCCTTGACTCCTCAGGTCCCAAACAATGAAGTGACCTTGTGTTTGATTTTCTACCTAGGACACATGCTTATTTCACCCTTAGCCCGAGCAAGACTAGGACCTTAGCTTTCGATGCGGTTCCTCGCTTGTCTTCATAGCAAGAAATTTCATTCATGGGTACATTTTGATTTTTTTCATTTCAAATGACCGTGCATTCGATTTTTTACATTTTATTTTGCATTTCAAATGATCGCGCATTTCAAATGACCACGCATTTGATTTTTTTACATTTGATTTTTGCAATTCATCGCAATAAACGACGCTTTGGTGCATAGTGTCGCAATTACGAGGATTTGGATCGCGTTATGGTGCAGCACTGTGCCCAAACGTCGCTGTGTGACAATTCCTCCAAACGTGCGCAATTGCGACACTTAGACTAAGTGTCGCAATTGTGACGTTTGAAGAAGCCGTCACTGTCGCCGACGCTTTGGGGCATAATGTCGGTATTACCGACGGATTCCTACAAATGTCGTAATTGTGACACCTTGTCTAAGTGTCGGTATTGCGACAATTATCTCAAACGTGAGCTATGTGACGAGTTTGGGCGAGGATTTAAAAAAGTTGAAAAAAATTTGGGGAAATTTAAGGCATTTGGTCGAAGTGTCGGAACCCGAGTGTCGGAATTTCAGCCAAATTTTCTAGTGCTGTGTAAAATTAAGGTTTGGAATTCCTTTCGAGTGCACGTCATTTTTCCACTAACGTTGGATTTTGAGGTTTTGATAGATGTGATGGCCCATATGTTTGATCGAGTGGTTGGCTTTTCCTTGCATCTTGCGTACACCCGGTAGGTATGTGGCTTGGAGATTTTGAGACACAAGGTGATGGGTGTTTCTTGTTTTGCTCATGTGTACGGTGTGGTATAATGGGGATTAGGCTTTCTACATTGATGGTGAGGCTATGTACGGAAGGAGGACTTCAAGGTGGAACGCTTCGACCTCCCTCCTGCAGTAACGGAGGTGGGCGTAGGTGAAAAGTATTCATTGTCCGAGTTGGTAAGTCGGTGGGGCAATCTCCTAGGTTGTATTACCTGAGTGTGTGGGGTGTGGGGTACCCCCGATCTCTCCTCTTGTTTGAATATGTTCATGCATTTTGTAGCGAGCTTCTTGATACGCATTTATTTTTCTTCTTTACCTTCACATCGAGGTTGTCGCGGTGATCCGGCAATCTGAGTCCATTGTTGCTGTATACGGGTGGACTTGAGGTGGTCTCGGTGTGGGGTGGGGAGGGTTGGAGGGGGAATTTGTAAGGGATGTTGCGAGATCGGTCGTTCTTGTTTATTCACCGTCCTTTTGCATCGAGGTCACGGGCGATGAAATGATCGAGGTCACTATTCTCGTGGCGGGTGTTCTCTGGAGAGTGACGCCGAGTGCGGGGCGGGGAGGGTCGAGGGTGGAATTTATAATAGAGGTTGTCGACTTGGTCATTCTCCTTCTACTTCCTTCATTTTCCTTTGCGGTCGAGGGTTTCCGCATGCAATCAAGTGATCGAGCTGATGTTGCTGGCATCGGGGTGGAATCCTGAGTGGCCTCTTTGTTGGGCGAGAAGGGTTGCGGGGAATTTTAAGAGACGCCATAGGTCGGTTTTCTCCTTTCTTTCACACTTTTCTTTCATCGAGGTCACCGCAAGCGATTGGTGATCGAGGTCCATCGTTAACATTGTGCATTAGACTCCTAGGTGGCCTCGGTGCGGGGCGAGGGAAGTTTGTTAGGAGAGCATTTAGAGAGTGAGATTGTGGGGTTGAGTGAAGTATCCATTTGTTTCCTTTTGCTTGCCTTTGCATCGAGGTTGCCAAAGGTGCTCGAGGTCCTTTATTGTCACTATCGGGGTGGACTCCTAGGTGGCCTTGGTGCGAGGCGGGGAGGATTTGGTGGCATTTCTAAGAGATTATTATTTTTGTTTTCTCATTTTTCTATTCATTGTAGCTATTGTGGGTGACAAGTATTTTTCCATTCTTGCTTGGTTGGTGGGTGGTTACCGACTCTGAGCGACCTTGATGCGATGTGACTCGACGGGGTGATCCATTTTTTCACTTTGTGGATCTTGCATCCATCGTCAATATGTTTGATTTCCTTGCATGTCCTTGGCATGTAGTTTGTCGTAGGCTCTAATCCCTTCTTATGGATGCAAGAGGTCACGAGGTATAAGAGCTTTACATGGCCTGGTATTTTGACCTCTCTTTGACTTGATGGGTGTTCGGGGATGTGACTCTCTGTAAGGCGACAGATGCCCTTTGAAGTGGGAGGGTGCTGCACAATTGATATTGCCGGTAGTCATATGATTGTCTCAAGATTAAGCCATGCATGTATAAGTATGAACTAATTCGGTATGGCTATGAAGATGGCTCATTAAATTAGTTATAGTTTTTTTGATGGTACCATACTACTTGGATAAACGCGTGTTCTAGAGCTAATACATGCACCAGAGTGCGACTCTTTGGAAAGGGTCCACATTTTATATAAAGGTCGGCACGGAGCTTTCTGCTTCTACGATGAATCATGATAACTCAACGGATCGCACAGCCCTTGTCTTTGGCATTGATGCTTCATTCAAATTTTTCCCTATCTACTTTCGATGGTAGGATAGAGGCCTACCATGGTGGTGACGGGTGACGAGAATTAGGGTTCGATTCGAAGAGAGCCTAAGAAATGGCTACCACATCGAGAAGGCAACGGTGCACAAATTACCCAATCGACATGGGGAGGTAGTGACAATAAATAAAAATACTAGGCTCATCGATTACGGTAATTGGAATGAGTACAATATAAATCATAACGACGATCCATTAGAGGGCAAGTACGGTACTGCGGCCCGAAGTGGTAATTCCATCTCCAATAACGTATATTTAAGTTGTTGGGTTAAAAATCTTGTAGTTGGATCTTGGGTCGTAAAGGTCGGTACGCCTAGTTGGTGTGCACCCTTCCGTCCCTTTTGTCGGCGGCATGCTCCTGGCCTTAATTGGCTAGGTCGTGGCTCCCAGTATTGTTACTTTGAAAAAATTAGAGTGCTCAAAGCAAGCTTATGCTCTAAATAAATTAGCATGGAATATCGTGAAAGGAGTGGTCCTATTGTGTTGGCCTTCGGAATGGAGTAATGATTAATAGTATTTGTCGAGCATTCGTATTTCATTGTCAAAGGTGAAATTCTGGTTATGAAATACGGACCAGCACAACTACAAGGATGTTTTCATTAATCAAGAATGAAATTTGGGGCACAAAAATGATCGAGATACCATCCTAGTCTCAACCATAAACGATGCCGACTGAGGATCGGCGGATGTTACTCTAAGGACTCCACCGGCACCTTCGAGAAATCGAGTGTACGGGTTTTGGGGGGAAGTATGGTCGCAAGGTGAAACTTAAAGGAAGACGGAAGGGCACCACCGGAAGTGGAGCCTATGGCTTAATTTTAATCGGCAAGGAAACTTACCGGAGTCCGGACATAGTAAGGATTGATAGATTGAGAGCTCTTTCTTGATTCTATGGGTGGTGGTGCATGACTCTTCTTAGTTGGCGGAGCGATTTGTACGGATAATTCGATAACGAATGAGACCTCAACTTTTAACTAACTAGCTACGTGTAGTTTCCCATCGCGAGCCGGCTTATTAGAGGGACTATGGCCTTTTGGAAAGCATGGAAGGTTGAGGCAATAACGAATTGATACCCTTAGATATTCTGAGCCACATGCGCGCTGCAACGATTGGTGTTCGAGGAATTCCTAGTAAGCGCGTGTCATCAACTCGTGTTGACTACGTCCCCCGCCCTTTGTACACACCGGCCGTCGCTCCTACTCATTGAATGATCCGATTGAAGTGTTCGGTTGCGTCGACGACGATGGTTTGTGACTGTCGAAAGTCATGAGAATTTTATTGAACCTTATCATTTAGAGGAAAGGAGAAGTAGCAAGTTCACAAGTAGGTGAACTTTGTGGTAGGATCATTGATAGCAAGGTTTTGTTTTTTCGTTTGGGTTGTGTGGGTTTCAATTGTGTGTAATTTAGGAATGTGTGGTAATATATCTCTAGGAGAGTGGGTTTTTGATGCTTATCGGGTGGTGCCTCTTGTAGAAGAGACTTCGCAACATTTTTTAGTTGCCTATCTTGAGTTCATGCTTGTTGTTTCGTGTACTTACAAGCGATGCTTGTGCTTGTCCCATCCTTTGTTATTATTTCCCCTTGTATATTTTTTTTTTATGGGGTTCGGAAGCTCGTTGCTCGGAGCCCGGTCTCCCAATGGTATGTTCGGTGGGGCATGGTTGCTATAGTCGAGGTGCTTGGGAAATATGATGGAAAAAATTAGGACTCGTTCGTGGCGATGGTGCTCGATCCTTTGTTTGTTGGAATATGTGGGCCTCCATAGTTGGTTCTCTCCAAAAGGCGGTGGCGGTGGTTTGTGTGTTTGCTTGGGCATGCCTTTTTGTTGGTGGTTGGTTCAAAGGGAG
Organism: Pinus albicaulis; assembly: GCA_034641835.2. NCBI lineage: Eukaryota > Viridiplantae > Streptophyta > Pinopsida > Pinales > Pinaceae > Pinus > Pinus albicaulis. The sequence goes on along the minus strand of CM076575.1, from coordinate 1,199,201,044 downwards.
TGGTTGCACATGTACACTTCATACATAAACCTTTCGTGAGGGGAAAATATCGAGGTGGGGTTAAATATGGGATGGATGAAGAGCAAAGCAATCCTTTGGGGTGGTCACCCTAGTCCTCTCGACTATTCCTTGACATGCCCTGATGGAAGGGGTTAGGTCCTGGTGGCAATCGCCCCTCCATAAAATTGAGCTCCATCAAAATTGCAAGTTTACGTTAATGGGCATGAGGCAACATTATTTTCTCATGCCTCGTGTTGAGGAATTCCTTATTCTTTCTTGAGCCACTCCCCCTTCCAAGGAAAGTAAGAAACGGGGTTATGTCCTAGTCTCACCATTTGGATTGTAGGTTTTTTGCGACTTGGTCATTTCTTGGATGTGTTGATTGTTGCAATAGCATTTTGGTGTGCGCTTTGGGGGCTTCCCTCTTTTTAGGGTGTGACATTGCACGCCGGCGTATTTGTGGCCACAGGCTTTATCCGACGGTAAGTGTCATCCTGCGATAACTCCTCTTTGGAGTTCCAGTTGTTCATTTATGAATTTTTGAGTTTGAAGGTTGTCGGGTGTCCTTTTGTACATGGAGGGGTGCAATAGCGGGGTGGGTTTACTATTAGTGCATTTTTTCGAAGCCTTGTGTGGGTCGGGGGGTAGTTTCACCTCTCTGGTGTGCCCTCACCCCGGAGCACTTGTCTCATCGTGGTCCTCGGCTTTTCTAGTGGTCAAGTTTAGGTTGTGGCTTATGCCTTGGTTGTTTGATTGCCGCTTGTTATGTCATGTAGATAGAAAAGGATGTTGTGTCATAATGTGTGGAAGGGTGCGAAAATGTGGATTTTTCTCCCTTTGTTTACTTACTTTTCTTTCACATCGAGGTCACCGCAAGCGATTGGGTGATCGAGGTCCATCGTTGTTGTTGTCGGCTAGACTCCTAGAGTGGCCTCGGTGCGGGCGAGTTTGTTGGGGAGGCATTTAGAAGGTGAGTTGTGAGGTTGGTCGATATCCATTTTGTTTCTTTTTTCTTGCCTTTGCATTGAGGTTGCCAAAGGTGCTCGAGGTCCTTTATTGTCACTATCGGGGTGGACTCCTAGGTGGCCTTGGTGCGAGGGCGGGGAGGGTTTTGGGGGCATTTCTAAGAGATTATTATTTTTTGTTTTCTCCCATTTTTCTATATTCATTGTGGCTATCGTGGGTGACAAGTATTTTTCCATTCTTGTGGTTGGTGGGTGGTTACCAACTCCTGGCGAGCCCTCGATGCAATGTGACTCAGCGGGGTGATCCGTTTTTCCCTTAACGACGATCCATTGGGGGGCAAGTACGGTACTGGCAGTAGTGGTAATTCCATCTCCAATAACGTATATTTAAGTTGTTGCCGAGTTAAAAATCTTGTAGTTGGATCTTAGGTCGTAAAGGTCGGTACTTCCGTTGGTGTTGCACCTGCCCTTCATCCCTTTTATCCCGGCATGCTCTGGCACTTTCAGTGGCTAGGTAAAATGGCTCCAATGACTACACTTTAGAAAAAATTAGTGCTGAAAGCAAACTTCATCATCTAAATAAATTAGCATGGAATATCGTGAAAGGGTACGGGTCTATTGTGTTGGCCTTCGGAATTTTGGGTAATGATTAATAGTATTGTCGGGGGGCATTAGTATTTACAACTGTCAAGGTAAATTCTAGATTTGTAAAAATACGGACCAGCTGAAAGCATTTTCAAGGATGTTTTCGTGTCAGAGAATGAAATTTAAGAGGCACAAAAATGATCGGATACCGTCCTTGTCTCAACCATAAACGATGTCGACCGAGGGATCGGCGGATGTTACTCTAAAGATCCACCGGCTTTGTCGAGAAATCGGGGAGTGTGCAGGTTTTAGAGGAGTATGGTCGCAAAGTGAAACTTCGAGAGCTGACGGAAGGGCACCACCGGGAGTGGAGCCTATGGCTTAATTTTAATCGACACGGGGAAACTTGAGTCAGGACATAGTAAGGATTGATAGATTGAGAGCTCTTTCTTGATTCTATGGGTGGTGGTGCCATTTGTTCTTAGTTCTTTGGAGCGATTTGTGCGAGATGGTCGATAACGAATGAGACCTCAACACTGCTAACTAGCTACGTGTAGTTTCCCCTTCGCAGGCTTGACTTATTAGAGGGACTATGGCCTTTTGGGCATGGAGGGATTGAGGCAATAACGGTCTTTGATGCCCTTAGATGTTGGGCCACATGCACGCTACCAACGATTGGTGTTCAACGAGGAATTCCTAGTAAGCGCGTGTCATCAACTTCCGTCATTCCGTCCCGCCCTTTTGCTTTTGGGTCGTCTCGCTCCTACTCATTGAATGATCCGGTGAAGTGTTCGAGATTGCGTCGACGACGATGGTTCGCATTTGTCAAAGTCATGAGAATTTTATTGAACCTTATCATTTGGGAAGGAGAAGTCGCAACAAGGTTACCGTGGGTGAACTGTGGTAGGATCATTGATATGAGTTTTGTTTTTTCGTTTGGGTTGTGTGGGTTTCAATTGTATGTAATTTAGGAATGTGTGGTGTGTCTCTAGGAGAGTGGGTTTGATGCTTATCGGGGTGGTGCCTCTTATGAAAGAGACTTAGCCGCATTTTTTAGTTGCCTATCTTGAGTTCATGCTTGTTGTTTCGTGTACTTGCAAAGCGATGCTTGTGCTTGTCCCATCCTTTGTTGTTATTCCCCTTATGTTTTTTTATGTAGAGACAGAGCTCGTTGCTCGGGGCCCCGTCTCCAATGTTGTATTCGGTGGGGCATGGTTGCTATAGTCGAGGTGCTTGGGAAATATGATGGAAAAAATTGAACTAGATTCGTAGCGATGGTGCTCGATCCTTTGTTTGTTGGAATATGTAGGCCTCCATAGTTGGTTCTCTCCAATGAGTACAGCGGCGGTGGTTTATGTGTTTGCTTGGGCATGCCTTTTTGTTGGTGGTTGAGTTGAGAGTGGTTTTTATGTACTTCATACCTCAAACCTTTCGTGGGGGAAAATATCGAGGGTGGGGTTAAGTATGGGATGGATAAAGGCAAAGCAATCCTTTGGGCTGGTCACCCTAGTCCTCTCGACTATTCCTTGACATGCCCTCGTGGAAGGTTATGGCGATGCAAATGGCAATAGCCCTCCCTTGAGTGAGCTCCACCGCTAAAATTGCAAGCAGTTACACCGTTAAGCAGGCATGAGGTAGCATTATTTTCTCATGCCTGCGGTGTTGAGGAATTCCTTATTCTTTCAAGCCACTCCCCCTTCCAAGGAAAGTAAAGCGAGGTTATGTCCCTGGTCTCACCATTTGGATTGTGGGTTTTTTGCGCGACTTGGTCATTTCTTGGAATATTGATTGTTGCAATAGCATTTTGGTGTGCGCTTTAGGGGCTTCCCTCTTTTTAGGGTGTGACATTGCACGCGTATTTGTGTACAGGCTTTATCCGACAGGTGTCATCTGCCGATAACTCCTCTTGGAGTTCGATTGTTGGGCCTTGAATTTTTGGGCGGAAAAGGTTGTCGGGTGTCATTGTGGAGGGGTGCAATGGCGAAGATGGGTTTACTATTAGTGCCATTTTTTTTCTGAAGCCTTGTGTGGGTCGGGGGGTCGTTCACCTCTCGGTAGTAACATGCCCGAGGGCACTTGTCTCATCGTGGTCCTCGGCTTTTCTAGTGGTCAAGTTTAGGTTGTGGCTTGTCTTGCTTGGTTGTTTGATTGCCGCTTGTTATGTCATGTAGATAGAAAGGATGTTGTGTCATAATGTATGTGGAAGGGTGCGAAAATGTGGGATTTTCTCCCTTTGTTTACTTACTTTTTCTTTCACCTTGAGGTCACTTCAGCGATTGGGTGATCGAGGTCCATCGTTATGTTGTTGTCAAGTGAACTCCTAGGTGGCCTCGATGCGGGGCGGGGGCTTGTTGGAGCATTTTAGAGAAAGTGAGATTGTGGGTTGGTCGATATCCATTTGTTTCTTTTTCTTGCCTTTGCATTGAGGTTGCCAAAGGTGCTCGAGTCCTTTATTGTCAACATCGGGGGTGGACTCCTAGGTGGCCTTGGTGCGGCGAGGGAGGGTTTTAGGGGCATTTCTAAGAGATTATTATTTTTTGTTTTCTCCCCACATTTTCTATTCATTGTGGCTATCGTGGGTGACAGTATTTTTCCATTCTTATTTGGTTGGTGGAGAACGATTTTACCAACTCCTAGGCGGCTTCGATGCAATGTGACTCGAGCGGGGTGATCCGTTTTTCCCTTAACGACGATCCATTAGAGGGCAAGTCGTGCTGCATGGTAAGTAGTAATTCCATCTCCAATAATGTATATTTAAGTTGTTGGAGTTAAAAATCTTGTAGTTGGATCTTAGGTCGTAAAGGTCGGTGCCTAGTTGGTGTGCACACCTTGTAGTCCCTTTTGTCGGCGGCATGCTCACGGCCTTAATTGGCTGAGTCGTGGCTCCGTATTACTTTGAAAAAATTAGAGTGCTCAAAGCAAGCTTATGCTCTAAATAAATTAGCATGGAATATCGTGAAAGGAGTCTGGTCCTATTGTGTTGGCCTTCGGGGTAGGAGTAATGATTAATAGTGGTGTCGGGGCATTCGTATTTCATTGTCAAAGGTGAAATTCCTGGATTTATGAAATACGGACCCGCTGCAACATTTTTCAAGGATGTTTTCATTAATCAAGAATGAAATTTGGGGAGCACAAAAATGATCGGATACCTTCCTAAAGTCTCAACCATAAACGATGCCGACCCGGGGATCGGCGGATGTTACTCTAAGGACTCACGGCCACATAGAAATCGAGTGTCTCGGTTTTGGGGGGAGTATGGTCGCAAGGCCCCAGAGCCGGGCGAGCGGAAGGGCACCACGAAGTGGAGCCTATGGCTTAATTTTAATCAACTTGGGGGAAACTTACCGAGGTCCGGACATAGTAAGGATTGATAGATTGAGAGCTCTTTCTTCGATTCTATGGGTGGTGGTGCATGAGTACATTCACCAGATTATTTGGAGCGCGGTTACATCTGAATGGTCGATAACGAATGGGGCCCTCAACACCTTTAACCCACTCATTCTTATTTCCCCTTCGACGGCTTATTAGAGGGAATATGGCCTTTTAAGGCTATGGAAGGTTGAGGCAATAACGGATGCATGATGCCCTTAGATGTTAAAGACACGTACGCTACAACGATTGGTGTTCAACGAGGAATTCTAGTAAGCGCGTGTCATCAACTCGTGTTGACTACGTCCACCGCCCCTTTGTACACACGCCCGTCGATCCTACTCATTGAATGATCCGGTGAAGTGTTCGGATTGCGTCGACGACGATGGTTGTGGTGTCAAAGTCATGAGAATTTTATTGAACCTTATCATTTAGAGGAAGGAGGAGTCGCAACAAGGTTACCGTAGGTGAACTTTGTGGTAGGATCATTGATAGCAAGGTTTTGTTTTTTCGTTTGGGTTGTGTGGGTTTAAATTGTATGTAATTTAGGAATGTGTGGTGTGTCTCTAGGAGGTAGGTTTAATTGTATCGAGGTGGTGCCTCTTATGAAAGAGACTTGTAACATTTTTAGTTGCATTATCTTGAGTTCATGCTTGTTGTTTTACATTGTACTTACCGAGCGTGCTTGTGCTTGTCCCATCCTTTGTTATTATTTCCCCCTTGTATGTTTTTTATGGGGTTCGGAAGCTCGTTGCTCGGGAGCCCCGTCTCCAATGGTATGTTCGGTGGGGCATGGTTGCTATAGTCGAGGTGCTTGGGAAATATGATGGAAAAATTCGGAGTCGTTCGTAGCGATGGTGCTCGATCTTCATTTTGGAATATTAACAGGCCATACTCCATAGTTGGTTCTCTCCAAAAGGCGGTGGCGGCGGTGGTTTATGTATTTGCTTGGGCATGCCTTTTTGTTGGTGGTTGGTTCAAGGTGGTTGCACATGTACTTCATACCTCAACCCTTTCGTGAGGAAAATATCGAGGTGGGGTTAAATATGGGATGGATGAAGAGCAAAAGCAATCCTTTGGGCTAAATGCACACAAGTCCTCTACGACTATTCCTTGACATGCCCTCGTGGAAGGGTTGGGTCTGGAAATAGCAGAAATAGCCCTCCCTTGGTCGAGAGCTCCATCAAAATTGCAGTTTCCCGTTAATGGGCATGAGGTAGCATTATTTTCTCATGCCTGCGAGGTGTTGAGGAATTCCTTATTCTTTCTTGAGCCACTCCCCCTTCCAAGGAAAGTAAGAAGCCGAGGTTATGTCCTAGTCTCACCATTTGGATTGTGGGTTTTTTGCGCGACTTGGTCATTTCTTGGATGTGTTGATTGTTGCAATAGCATTTTGGTGTGCGCTTTAGGGGCTTCCCTCTTTTAGGGTGTGACATTGCACAGCCGTATATTTGTGGCCACAGGCTTTATCCGGCATTGGTGTCATCCTGCGATAACTCCTCTTTGGAGTTCCAGTTGACTTTGGGCCTTGAATTTTTGGGTAGGAAGGTTGTCGAATTGTCTGTGGAGGGGGTGCAATAGCGGGGGTGGGTTTACTATGGTGCATTTTTTTTTCGAAGCCTTGTGTGGGTCGGGGGAGTCGTTCACCTCTCGGTAGTAACATGCCCCGAGGCACTTGTCTCATCGTGGTCTCGGCTTTTCTAGTGGTCAAGTTTAGGTTGTGGCTTGTCACCTTTGGTTGTTTGATTGCAACTTGTTATGTCATGTAGATGAAAAGGATGTTGTGTCATAATGTATGTGGAAGGGTGCGAAAATGTGGGATGTTGTTGATTGGGATGTTGTAGTTGTTTTTGGTCCCCAGCTTTACGAGAGAAAGGTGGATTTTCGTGGATTGACGTTTTCGGAAGGATGAAAAAGCGGTGCGAGTTCTGCCGACGGTGGTAGCCTAGTCCTTCTCGATCACCGATATGTGTAGTTTCCACCTTTTTTCAAGGGAATGGGGCCTTGAAAGCCTATTTTGTGTTTTTGAGCCTCATCTTCTGCGAAGCGACCATGTTTTGGTTCTCTTTTTTCTTTTCTCTTTTTGGGTTTCTTTTTTCTCTTCCTCCTTTCAACCCCCGGCTTTACGAGAGAAAAGGATGAATCATTGAGGATTGGCATTTACGAAGGATGAAAGGTAGTGTGAGCTCACGGGTTGGCCACCCCTAGTCCTTCCCGATCGTCATTCCTTGTGATTCCCCCTTTTGCGAGGGTGTGGGGCTCACGAAGAGTTTTTATTTGTTTGGGCCTCCTCCTTTGAGCGAGGTGGAAAATTTTGTTTCTCTTTCTTTCATGTGTGTTTTTCTTACTTTCCTCATTACGACCCCTATCTTTACGGAGAAAAAGGGGGAGTTGTGAGTAGCTTGATGTTCATGAAGGATGAAAAGAAGTACTGGGATTTCATGGTGGCCACTAGTCCTTCTTGGTCATCGTTCTTTACAATTCTACCCTTTTTGAAAAGGTGCGGGGTTTGGAAAGAAACTCTTCTTGCTTGTCTGCTTGAGATTTCCCTTGTGATGGGGTGGAGTCACCTTCTCTTTCTTTTTCTCTTATATGTATATGTCATTTATTTTTCCCCTTCCTTCCTCTTGTCGGCCCCCCGGCGGTGTTACGAGAGAAGAAAGTGGGGAGCTGTTGCGGTGGGTCTTTGAGAAGGATGAAAAGTAGCGGGAGCTCTGGAGTTTGGCCACCCTAGTCCTTCTCGATCATCGTTCCTGCAATTCCCCCTTTTTGCAAAGGCATGGGGTTCGGGGGCTTGTTTGAGCCCCTTCCCTTGGTGAGTTGGTTATGGAGTGTGGTTTCTTGAGGGGGGAAGGGGCTTGTTGCTCTTGTTGTGACGCGTTGTCTTATTTCAGGTTGGATTTTAGCAATTTCTCATGGGGGTGCAATTTTTTTGGTAACACACGGAAATGACTCTCGACAACGGATATATCGGCTCTTGTTATGATGAAGAACATATCGAAATGCAATACTTAGTGTGAATTAGAATCCATGAGCAATGAAGTTTTGAATGGAAATTTGAGCCGAGCTTCGATCGAGAGCAACGTCTATACGGGCATCGCATCCCAATCAAACGTGCTCCTTGCAATATGTTGGGGAGTAGCGGTGGTCATCCATGCCAAATGTGGTGCGGTTGGCGAAATGTGGCGAGGAAATGTTTCGTGGCGTGCATACGCAGCGGTGATCTTGTCCCCTTGGTTGGGCGGTGGAGGGCGTTAGCAAATGCAGACTCTGTCTTGACATCCACACCGTTTCTTTTCTCTCTCTTGTCCTCCCATTAGGTAGGGAAGATTTAGCTCCAACTTGTGACCTCAGCTCGAGCGAAACCTGGCGAGTTTAAGCATATAATTAGCGGAGGAAAAAGGAAAACTTTGAGGATTCCCCTAGTAGTGGTGAGTGGGCAAGGAAGGCCCGACATGAAAATTGGGTGGTAGCATCACACAGTTGTAGTTTAGCCAGAATTGTCCTCGGTGGTGGACCTAGGCCAAGTCCTTCGGGAAGGGGCGCCTGAGAGGGTGACGGTCAGGTCGGGCCAAGAGACCCTACCACATCACAAGGCTTTGTCGGCGAGTCGATTTGTTTGGGAATGCGGCCTAATTGGGTGGTAAATTCCATCCAAAGTAATACGGGCGAAGACGGAGTGAAAACAGTACTGAGAAGATGAAAAATTTGAAAATAAAGTTAAAGAGTGCTTAAGAAATTTCCGAGAGGGAAGCGGATAGGCTGGTGATGCATCTTGGTCGGATGTGGAATAGCTCGGTGAGTCGCCGCTCGGCTTGAGGTGCCAAAACCAACACGGTACTACATTGTCACAAGCACGAATGAGTATCACATGTTGGTTTGTCGTTGCGGTGGTGGGGATGAAGCGCACACCCTTTATTGGTGATCCGTGTGCACCTGTGCCTCATGGTGTTGGTTGGTGGAGGCTTTCCATTTGGATCGTCTTGAAACACGGACGAGGAGTCTAAAATGTGGTAGGTTCGGCGGGTTTCGAGCTTGCGAGGTGCAAGAAGGCCCGACGAACAATATCCTCTGCGGGGGGGTGCATCGTCTGGGCCTTGAGCTTATACGAAGGGTTCGGTGAGAGCACACCTATTGGGATCGGAAATATGGTGAACTATGCCGAGAAGGCGAAGCCGGAGGAAACTACGGTGGAGGCTCGTGGCGATCTTTTCAGCCGTGAAAATGTTAATCGACTTGGGTATGGGGGCGAAAGACTAATCGAACCATCTAGTGGTGGTTTCCTTCGAAGTTTCCCTCGGGATAGGCGGAGCTCATGCGCGAGTTTTATTCGTCCCAAATCAAATGATTAGAGGCATGGTGGCGGCGGGCCCTACTTCGACCTATTCTCAAACTTTAAATAGGTAGAGGGTGCGTACGCTCCATTGAACGTGTCATGGAATAGAGAGCTCCAAGTGGGCTATTTTTGGTAAGCAAAGCGAGTGATGCAAGATGAACTAAAGTTGAGTTACGGTGCGGTGCGTGCTAACCTAGATCCGACAAAGGGTGTTGGTTGAGTGTCTGTTGAGGACGGTGGTCATGGAAGTAGAAATGCGCTAAGGAGTGTGTAAAAACTCCATGCCGAATCAACTAGTCCCAAAAATGGATGAGCGGCCCAAACATACACAACCTATAATACGACGCGTGGTGCAGTGCCTAGCTTTGGTGAGTAGTGGGACACGGTCGTTGAGAAACCTCGGGCATGAGCTTGGGTGGATCGGCCCTCGATGTAGATCTTGGTGGTAGTAGCAAATATTCAAATGAGAACTTTGAGGCGAAGTGGGAGAAAGGTTCCATGTGAATAGCACTTGGACATGGGTTAGTTGATCCTAAGAGATGGAGAAGCCTTGTATCAAGGGTGCACTCTCCACGAGCATCGAAAGGGAATCGGTTTAATATTCCTGAACCGAGACATGGCGGTGGGCGGAAATGTTACGAAATACGGAGACATCGTCGGGGACCCGGGAAGAGTTATCTTTTCTTTTTTAACATCTTGCCCACCCTAGAATCGGTTCACCCCGAGAGATAGGGTCCAACGATAGAAGATCACACGCGTCTTGTGGTGTTCGGTGTCGCCCTACGATGACCCTTGAAAATGCGGAGGACCCGCGGCGAGAGTACACGTTCTCATGCCCGATTGTACTCATAACCGCATCGGTCTCCAAGGTGAACGACCTCGGTCAATAGAAAAATGTAGGTAAGGGAAGTCGGCAAAACGGACCCGTAGCTTCCGGGAAAGGATTGGCTATGAGGGGTTGGGTATAGGGGGTTTGCGCCCTCAACTTGTGGGCCCATCGGTACGCGAGTTGCTCTCGTATGAGGGGGTAGGTAGTCATGTTCGGTTGGGCTGTGGCATAGAATTCCCCTCGCGGGGGGATTTTCCTAGGCGGCGAATAGTCGACTCAAACACCGCGTGGGAAAGAGTGGTGTTTAGTGTAAACTAAAAGCATTGTGATGGTCCTAACGGATGCTAACGTGTGATTTACGTCGGTGCTACGAATGTCAAAGTGAAGAAATTCAACCAAGCACGGGTAAGCAAGCGGGAGTAACTATGACTCTCTTAAGGTAGCCAAATGCCTCGTCATCTAATTAGTGATGCGCATGAATGGATTAACAAGATTCTTGTTGTCCCTATCTACTATCTAGAAAAACCACTGGCAGAAATGACTTGACGAATCAAAGGGAAAGACCTGTTGAGCTTGACTACAGTCCGACTTTGTGAAAATGACTTGAGGAGTGCCAGAATAGTGGGAGTCATTTTTCGGTGCGAAGTGAAATACCACTACTTTTAATGTTATTTTACTTATTGTGGGGTGGAGACGAGGCACCCTGGTGTTTTGGCAACAAACACATTTCGGTGGGTCGATCCCGGGCGGAAGACATTGTTAGGTGGGGAGTTTGGTACAGGGCGGCACACTCTGTTAAAAAAGATAAACACAGGTGTCTAAGATGAGCTCAAAGAGAACAAAAATCTCATGGAACAAAAGGGTAAAAGCTCATATGAGTTTTTGATTTTTAGTACGAATAAAAACCGTGAAACGTGGCCTATCGTCGTTTAGACTTTCGGAATTTGAAGCCTGAAAGTGTCGAGAAAAGTTAACACGAGGATAGCGGGTTTGTGGTAGCCAAGCGTTCATAGCGAAGTTGCTTTTTGATCCTTCGATGTTGGCTCTTCATCATTGTGAAGCATAATTCACCAAGTGTTGGATTTTTTCACCCACTAATATGGAACGTGGTGGGTTTAGACCGTCATGAGAGCCAATTATTTTTACCCTAATGATGAACACACCACAATAGCAATTCAACTTAGTATGAGAGGAACCGTTGATTCACACAATTGGTCATCGTACTTGGTTGAAAATAAGTGTATGGCTACCGTGTGTCGGATTATAAATAAATGCCCGCTGATTGAATCCACGCTAGAAGTGGTGCATGTCACTCTTGTTGTATCTCGACCCGCGATGAGGTGTCTCTTGTTACCCCAAGGAGCACTGTATAATTGCAAAGCTGCGATCGTGAAGCATCTCGGTTGGGGCATCTTTGAAGTTCGATTTCAAGCAGATATTCAGGAAAATCCATGGAATGTTAATAGCGATAGATGTAAGTGGTAGAGTTGCCTTGCTACCACGATCCGTGAAGATCGGTACATTGATTGCCTCGATTCGAGCTTATCTGCCATCATTTCATTTAAAATTCGGACGTATCGCCGTTGCACCTTTTATTTTGTCCTTTTCATTCAAACATTGTTCTTTTGTTCGCATCTCAAAAATTCCTTTCTTGCTTGGGGGCGGGAAATTTGGGGTTTCATGCCACGAGTTTGCGAGGGGTATGACCTATGGAACTTGCTCCAATTCGATGTGACAAGCTTCCCAAATTTCCATGTCACGGCATGGCATATAACACGACCCAAGCACAGGAAACTTGCAGTTTTGCGTCCTCTGTGCCTAGAAGTAGCTAAGTGGGGTTTCCATTTTGCGGCACATGGCGAGAGAGCCACACACCCAAGCCGAAATTTGGGTTTCCCATGTGTCCCCGGCCAGAACGGATGCACATGGAAGAAAATGGCAAATAGGCTGCCCATACATACACGGGGCACCCGAGGGCGGTCACAACTTAGAAAATCGACATGGATGCCCTCGGCCAGGCGGCTCGACTCGAACACATTTCGTTGGCGCCTCACCCCGGCGCGACACGGCACGCCAGATGGGACGGCCGCCACATGGGAAAAATGGAGAAGCGAGGCGCCGAGAACGTGCACAAGGCACACGAGCGGTCATAAATTAGAAAATCTAACACTGGAAACGCCCTCATGTGCCAAACGACCCGTCACGAACACATTTGGTCGGGCGAGTCGGGTGACCCATGTTGTCACCTCTCATGATGCGCAGGAATTTGGAAGCCGTGCAGGTGGAGTCGGGGTGAGTGTCGTAAATTACGAATGTGTGTGTATTGACAGGCACATCCTAACCCATACGGTTTGGAAGTAGATTGGACACACAAGGAGCTAGAGACGGTCTAAACTAATTTTTAGTGTCGATTTGAGTGACAAAACCAAACAACAACGGGGCCTGAGATGTGCATAAGGCACCGGCCGGTCACAACTTAGCAAATCTCGCCACCCGGGCACCTCGGACCAAATGACGGAGGCAAACACGCTTGGGCGGGCACCCTCACCGACACAACAAGGATGGACGCACATGGGAGCAAGCGGGGCTTGAGCCACCTAGATGTTCACAAGGCACAGAGTGGTCTGGCAATGGCTCTGACATGGGCACCCTATGAGCCCAAACGACCCAACACCGAGCGCGGTTGGCCGTGCCCCTCACCAACGCACCCTGCGGATGGATACATGGGATAAAATGGCAAGCAGACCCGCGGGACATGCGAAATCACCCGATTAGTCCTGGAATTAGCGAAATGCGACGCGAGCACCCTGCTTGAAATGACCCAAACCCGGCCGTGATTGGCCGGGCACCCTCACTTGGCACGACACGGCATGCGACACTGAAAGCGAACTCACATGGGAAAATAGAAAACGGTACGCCGAACGTGCACGAGCACCGGCCGATTTGCAACTTAGAAAGAAAATCGACATGGGTGCCCTCGCCCAAATGGCCCGAGCCCGAACACGTTTGGTTAGGCACCCTCACCGGCGTGACACAACGCGCGTAGGACGAACACACATGGGGGCAAACGGCAAACGAGCCGCTTTGAATTTGCACGAGGCACTTGGGTGGTTACAACTTAACAAATCTAATATGGGCACCCTTGGACCAAATGACTCGGCCGAGCAGCGTTTGTCCGGGCGAGTCGGGTGACCTGTTGGGTGTCTGCACGAGCGCGAGTTCGGAAGCCATTCAAGGCGTGCTGATGAAATTAGTGTCACTAAATTGAAAAATGTGTGTATTAATGGGCCGCATCTAACCATATATTTTGGAAGCTGATTGGATAGACAAGGAACTCTAGGGACGGTCTATCTTGATTTTTAGTGCGATTTGAGTGACCCGGGTAACTCCAACGCGGCATAGGCGATTTTGTGCGAGATATTCCCAAGGTGAATTCTAATGATTGTAAATGCTTATTTGTGAGCTAGTTTGATTGTTGAAAAGCCTTAGATCTTAGTCAAAAGGATAACTTTCCTTGTCGAGTAGAAGAAGTGGCTTATAACACTATGTTAGAACTTATTATTTCATATTTGTAAAATGTAATATAGGCAGAACTCATTATTAACGGGTTTTCCCCTCCCTTGTATGTATGGGCATACTTGGGAATTGACAATGATTTTTATGTTTATTTACTCATATTGAAAGAACATTTGGTTAATAACTAACAATGTTCACTAAAACGCTAATTATATACTTGAGTATTTGGAAAAAAAGAAAAAGTACGGTAGTGTCACATGTCATAGCGTGGTTGAGAGCACGAAGGTATAGGGCGTGACAACTAGGCACACGAGGGAAACGGTCTAATTTCACATTTTTTATACGGCCCCCTCCACCACGACGACCCAACCCCGAGCCCGAACGTGTTTCCTTGGGCGCCCTCACACGGCACGACCCGACCCACGAGCCGAAGGCACAAAGAAGAAAACGGCAATCGGGTCGCACGAACATGCGAAGCACAAGAGAGGCTGGTCCCCAACTATCATTTTATACACCCTCGCCTCACATGACCCAACTCGAATGTGTTTCCTTGAAAGCCGCACTCACCGGCACGACCCGACCCATAGCGAGCATAAGGAAGCAAATGAAAAATGGGTGCGGAAAAAGCATGTAGAAGGCACACGGCCGGTCACAGCAGCATTTTTTATACGGCCTCTCACGCAGCACGGGCCATTTGACCACCTAATGGCCTGGGGAAAAATCGACGGCTACATGAACATGCACAAGGCACATGGGCGGTCACAACTTAACATTTTTTATACGGCGGCCCTCACCGCGGCTGACCCAAACCATCTTGAGACATCTTTCTCGAACACTATTTTTACACCTACATCATCCATCTTGCTTATAGAAATCAGATTTACGGCCAATGAGAACGAACAACGAAAGTGTTCTAATCCTTCCACCTTGTAGTTAGAGCTTGACCTTTCCCGTCGATGATTTGGCCTTCCCTGTCATCCCCTAGGAAGACATCGGCACCATCTATGTTCTCATACTCAAGAACCACTATGGGGTAGAAGTGAGATGCACTTGAGTCCAATCAACCATGACTCATGATCTACATGTGTATTTGAAAAGAAAAGTAAATACACATCCCCACCCTTCATACGAGAGTGGTTTTCCTACGCAAGGAGCATCTGTGGATCCCTTTCCTTTCTGAGAGCTTTTAGATTTTCGGTCCTTTTTGTAGTGCCCTTCCTTCTGCATTTCCAACACACGTTCATTTCCAGGAGATTTAAGTCTCCCTCTGGGTCGATCTCACTCAAAAAATTATTCTTGTTGTTTCTATTAGGGACCTTCCTCTTCGAGATGAGCATCTCCATTCTAACCCTCATATTTCTGCGTCTCATTTCCTCTAGGCAGCAAAGTACAGAGATAATGTCATCAAATTCAAGGTAGTTGTGTTGCTACCTATTGTATGCTGTTGTCACAAAGTCGTACGAGCCTAACAAAATGATGCATATCTTCATCGAGATTTTAATATCAACATGTAATGACTGACTTACACGAGTATTTGAGAGAATTCGGATGCTCATATACAGTCTCCATCCTTTATCTCAGGAGTTATAGAAGCTTTTTCCTTGAACAATTTATTCATCGGAGACTTAGATTGGTACAAAGTCCCTAGCTTGTCCCATAAGGTCTTAGTCGTAGCTTCCCGGACCATTCAACAATATTGAATCTGAACACCCCACCGTTGTTGTGCTCTTTCCTTCGATCCAGCTTCTTCCGGTCTTCATCGACATTTGTCGTTGGTTTATTTTTGGATCTACTCCAACGTCACGATGTAATCCACCTTTGAATCCTCCATCACGAGCTTCCATAACTCAAAACTACGACCATTAAATTTCTTAGTGTCTCTTCGTAGCCGCCATCTTCTTTCAACGGAAGAATTGATCATCGGATCTCCTTGAAAACCGATGTCTACCTCGGATGCAGGAGCAAAAAAACCCTCGACATCGGTGTCCCCTTGGGCTTAAACTTGGCTCACAATACCAAATGTAGCTTTTAACCTGAACCTCTGTTATCTACACATGAATCTTATAACAAAAAATAAACAATAGCGAGAGCATGAAAAACATAAAATAGATAAACACAGAATTTTGGATGGATGGGAATGACTGACTTGATTTTTAATTATATTCCCTTTTAGTGCTACAGCACATATATATACATGTAGACGCCACCATGAACCCCAATCTGTTAACTAGATTAGAACATAGCCACTTAGTTCCCTTGACCGAATCTACAAAATACTAGGGAGACAGAAAAACCATCATACCCCAAAACCATGTGCAAAATGTGCACAAAACCATGGCGCGGACTACCCACGGAAGTGAGACTAAAAAATTTTCGTCGGGGGCGCGCACGGATGCGACGAGGGGGGGGAAGCACGCCCCCTGCCCACCCCCGTGCATCATGGAAATAATGTAACACATACCCAACAATGACCTAACTCAAACGTGTTTCCTTGGGCACCACACAGGCAGGAAGCGACTCTGTAGGAAACAAAGGCACGACGGAGAAAAAATAGAGAAAATGGGTCACACGAATGTGCAAAGGCATGGTCTAAATTCGCCTTTTTATATGGCCTCCCTCACATGTTTCCTTGGGCACCCTCCCATGGCGAGATGACTCGCACGGAACGAAGGCACGTGGGAGAAAATGGAAAATGAGTTGCACTAACGTGCCTGAGCATGGTTAGAACTTCACATTTTTAACACGACCGCTCTCACATGACCTAACTTCCGACCCACCCAGGAACATGCTACAAGGCACACCCACGATCACCACCCAGCATTTTTGACAGCGACTCACCACCGACATGTGACCGGAAGCCAACCAGGCATTCACCGACGTGTTTCACGGGCGCCCTCACATGGCTGGCTCTTGGCACCACTACCTTCGTGGAAAGATGGTATCGAGCTCGATTCACGGTGAGTTGAGGTGCTGAAGTTTGAATATTGAAGCGAATACAACGAATGGGGTTCGGTTGGTATCGAAAGCTTGGACATTGGGTTGGTCTCGGTGAAACATTGGTCGAGTCGAAGCTACATAACAAAACATGGAAAGTTGGGAAGAATGTCAAAGAGGGTTTTTGAGACCTTTTCGGGTTAACGTTTTCATCGTTTCGTCGACGCCATTCTTCGCATGTCCACCGAACGCTTCCAACACCCTCTATCATCATCCTTGACTCGTGGGTCTTACATACTCCCCCGCCAAAATAGGCCTCCGTCCCCGATAGTGCTACCATCATCGTTGCAACTTTTGTCACAATGTATAATGCTTGATGTCATCACATAAACCATCGAATTCATGTCTAGCATATCCAAAGGAAATATCTCCCAATCCATGATCATCAGCTTATCCATCACCAATCATCACATGTTATACCATCGACGTAGGAAGTCAATCTCTCCATCATGGCCACATGTTGCTGCAACATATATCGTGTCAACCCATCATGTATCATCAATATCATGTGAATCTACGTAGTACTCCAACCAACTCAACATAACAAAACCTGGTAATAACATCGGCCTCTTTCTACAAGGAAGTGTTATGGCCCTCATAATGAATTGGTTGGGTGATCGGTCCAACTAGAGATTCTCATTGTGAGAATGTGCATCCTCATACCATGCGTTATTTGTCCCTCTCACATCTGTCCACACCCATAAACTCAATCAAGGATACGCTCCATATGAGTGTAAAGTAATCCATGAAGTCCTCTCATACGCAACATGTTGTCCATCAACAATGCCATCTCTATACGAAATGTGTTGCCCATGATGCCAATCTCCATGCAGCACATTCAAAAATATAGCCTGACTATTGAGCATCATCCATGTGTGAAAGGTCCTACTCAAATCAAGTCAAGAACATCATCTCAACAATGTGCCCTATTCGAGGTCCATGAAGCTATGTTCATCACACCCGCAATATGCATCAACGTGTATACCAAATTTACGTCAAGAAGGGCTCGACCCCACGTAACGAAGTGTATACCACGAAGGCATCCCATCGTCGCATCTCGAGTCAACCTCCAACTTGTCCCATTGATCATCTCCATCAAGTGACTCCTCACACAAACACACCCATAAATGTGCTCGAAATTAACCATCCCATAGTGCATCAAAATCAGAACCCGGTCTCAATCTCGGCTCTCGATCGAACCCCGAGATCTTCTTGAAGATCATTGTGGCATGTGAAGCCTCCGATGAATGCAACTCCATCATGAACTCCCATGCATCATCTTATCCAAAGCGTTGGCAAGAATACTTGTATTGCCCACGAGTGCCACCACCAAGTTGTTCTCACCTAAAATTCATATGAATGTGCTCATGGCTACTCATCAACTTGATGTCTTGTTGCTCAAAGTGAACAACATCCATCGGCCATCACATAAAATATCTCCATGTAGCACCAAAAATCAATGACGCTCGACATATTCCTTCTTGAAACTCCTCCATGTGATGCTCATAAGTGGCACCTAGTAGTTACTTGCATAATGTCTCCACATAATGTCTGCCATGGCCTCATGTCCAAATATTCCATTAATTTGGTTGCCCATGTGTCCATCGAGTAGACTCATCTCAACTCTAGTCGCCATCATGTGTATAGTGTATAGGTTAAGTGCCCTCGGTCACTTCTACCATCATCATCATGGGTATTTCCTCCAAGGCTTCTCCCCCACTAAAGGTGCACCCAAGGGATTCCTTCTTGGTTGTAAGCCATGAAAGCCACGAACAATGTGCCACACACGAGGCGGTCCATAAATCACGCCGGGCACCTGACGAATTTCCATGTGTCTAAGCATGACCCATATCTCTCCATGACAATGTGTTCCACCCTTGTCATGGGAATTTGAACCTACTAGAGAGAGGTCACAAATTTCCCTATCGAGGTCTACAACAAGAAATGCTCCTTTCTTCTCCAATGTACAAGGTTCCATCATAGTCACCGAGGAAAGGTTCTTCATGGTATTGGAAAAGAAGTCATCTTCTTTCCCATCCACATATGGTCCATATCCTAGATATCCAATTGAAAGCTTAGTCATATCTTCATGAAGACTCTCTAAGTGAGTATGTCCTCCATCCTCGTCAACGTCTGCCGATTCTTCCAATCACGTGGTATCGCGTGCTCGTGAGTTCCTCCTCAATCATTGTAAATTTACTATTGTGGTTCATCTGATACACCAATGTGCTTGGTCTAGGTTCAAATTGTTCCACGAGTTCTTCCTCAATCATATCCGCATCCTCAACATCCTCCCGGAATCATCCATCACCGATGCTTGAAATGTGCTTGGCCATGGTCAGCACGATTCATCGAGATTCGTCCTCGACCTATTTACATACGCAACATCCTTGTTATACTACAAGAAAAAAGGACATTGGTAGAGGGGCAAAAAATGTCACCATAAGCTCATTGGTGAGGGTCAAAGAGCCCTTTGTCACCAAAATTGAACGTCACCAAAGATAGCATCACCGAAAGTAAAGGTGTTGTGGTGAAATTCCAGATACATCACCGATAATGGTTTATAATGATGGATAGTGACCATCGGCATTTCATGGGAGCGATGGTGATGGACAATAGCCTCCATCTCACTTTGAACGTCACAAAAAAGTGGCGTCGCGAAAATTATGTGTTATGGTGACATTCAAGATCCATCACGAATATTGATTATAATGACGAATAGTGATCGTCACTATTTCATATGAACAACGATGATTTTTGTTGATGGACCCAGCACTGTGGCCGTCACTATTAGTTATGTCTCTGTCAAAGTGATTTTTGTTGACCATCACGCTTTCTGTTGATGAGGGTCAAAAGCTGTCATGGATAAGCTCATTGGTGACATCGAGGTCCGTCACGAATAATGACTATAATGACAAACAATGACCCTCACCATTTCATATCAACAACAACGATTTATGGTGACGGACCTTTCATGGTCGTCACTATTGATGTGTATATATGGTGGCTTTCGTTGACCATCACCATTTCATATTTTGGTGAGTCGAAAAATGTCACCATGAGCTCACTAGTGATGGTCAAAAAAACATTCGTCACCAAAAAATAATCGCCGCCATTCCCTATGAATATCAGGGCACGATGGAATCAAACCACCAACCTCCTGCTTGTAAAGCAGGTGCTCTTCCATTGAGCTAGCACCCTTTAAAGAAGAAACTGTAGAAAATTTCTTAGCGAACCACTAACATAAACAGAGCTAAGAAATATTTCTTTGTAAAAGAGATATTCATGGTCAAATTAACAAGAAAGTGACCTTTTAGCATCGTTGCACTAGTGCTGTTATTACAATATTTGGCCTAAACAATAAATAGAAAAAACCCTTTTCATTTTATTAGGATCATGCTGGGCAAATAATCTCACAAGAGTATTTAGCATTCAACATTCTGACCCACTAAATCACTTTTACATCCTTTTTAAGTCCTTCAAAAAAGGACTTAAAGTTTGGAACAATGTCGTAACAATACTTCCAGCTATATAACAAGCATTTTAAGCTTGTCTCTATTGTATTATATGGACATTTGTCCTTCAGACAGAGTTATGAGACATAGAACCACTTTAACCCTTAAGAAAAAATGTGGTTGTAAATGCATGGTATACTCTCTTAGCATAAATATTCTCTAGTATGGTATTGGATTCTCATACTAGTGTTAGGTTTAAGGGTGCCAAAGAATTTAGATTTTAACTATGATATGGTGCACGCTAGGCTTCAGGACAATATATTCTTTAGGAATTTCATGTTGGGAAACCTCCAAATGTGTGTCTAGGAAAACTCAAGTTAAATGGAAATATTTTTGTATAATGGTTGTGAGTCATATGGATGCACATTAATATACATGTTTTTTCCTAAATTTGAATAATTTATGTAATTTTTGATCAACCAATTTTTTGATCTGGTTTTTGTCTATTTCCGATTTGATTCACATTTTTTAGGTTAACCATTTCGATGACTGGTCCAATTCATGTAATTAAATAGATCATAAAAGATAAGGTGGTATTTGTGTAATCTTGAGAGTGTTGCGTGCATAAGTAATATGGGAGTTACAAAAATCTTCACCTATGCCCAATTGGAAAATTGGAGTGTCGTAGATGTAAGAAAATGTTAAGAGAATATCCTAAATTTAGAAATAAGAATCTTGTGATGTGTCATTGGGGAAAAAAGGTTACAATTACCTGGAAATATCTTCTTTACTAGTAGCTATTGGTCCAGAGACTGGACCAGAAGAACCCTCTTTTACAGACATAGCCAAAGTTCGGTGAATTTTGGAGAAGAGGCTTCACACATTTAACAGAATGGAAAACCTAAATTTGGACAAGAAAATGATACTCTGAAATCATCAGAGTCTGTAATCATTAAACAAGATTCATCATTTGCATTGAAGTTACAAAGCACCATGGAGTATTTAGACAACTAAGCTTTTGTTAGCCAAATGTTTATATCTATTTAATTTTGATTTTGATTTTCAAACAATTTATATAACTTTATTATGTTGGTGTGTGCTACAAAAAATTCCGGTACTTCAAGTAGATCTAATGATGTTGAATTTTGGGCAACTCTTTCACATGATACGGGTTGGCATGTCAACCAAACTACTGTGTGATGTAAAGCATTAGATTCCCATCCTTCATGAAAATATTTTTGGCATGTCTCCCGCCTCAAGTTATTATTTAGCTTCATAAAATTATCGAAGATATTAAACTATGTAGAGACATATGGCATTACAAAGACGGTTTTACTATCAATCTGCACCAAAAATGCTAGAAATTAATGGTAATGTTTTAGCATTTCCTTTATCTTTATTTTTTAAGGAAAAATAAAGGAAATGTTAAAACATTACAATTAATTATTTCAAGATGTCTAAGGGTGCTTCCAACCTCATTGGATTTCATCTAGAGAAAGTAGAATTGCTTATCCCACTTAAAAATCAACAGTTTTCAAGATTTCATGATTGGTACGATTGCAACATTTTCATTAGATATTATCGTGTATAAGGGTATGGGATTGGCATTTAATCCAGAGAACCAAGCCCTGGAGAAAGTAGAATTTCCTATCTCATTTAAAATTCAACAGTTTTCAGGATTTCGGGATTGGTAGGATTACAGCATTTTCATTAGATTCTATTGTGTATAAGGGTATGGGATTGAAATTTAATCCAGAGCACCAAGCCCTGGAGAAAGTAGAATTTCCTGTCCCATTTAAAATCAACAATTTTCACGATTTAAGGATTGGTAGGATCGCAACACTCTCATTAGATTATATCATGTTTATGGGTAAGGGATTCACATTTAATCAAGAGCACTACGCCCTTTGTGTACCTTGATGTTAGTGATTTTAATTCTTGGACTCCTCTGTTGGGGCCTTAACAAAATGTACCCTTCACTCAAGAAAAAACCATTGATACATCATGTTAATTTTTTTTTACCACATTTTAAAGCCTAGATTAGATAGTTTCATTAAAATTGGGTGGTGTTGACTGATATCCCTTGAGGATTGTAGTGGAGGCAAAGGCTGATACTAAATATGAGAATCCAAACATAAGGGATGGTGGAAAATTGCTTGAAATCTATGATTGGAATTTATATATACTAGCTCATTTATTTATTATGCTTTCTTTCCAATTTTCATATAATGTGCTATTTATAAAATATCACATTTTATATGTATGTGTGTACGTATCTTGTTTACCATTTCCAAAATGTTGGGGGATCATGTTTCCAGTGCACTTCCATTTTAGAAATGCATACCTATTTCGTAATATCTTGCAACTTAGATGTTGCTAAATGGATATTTCATAACGCTTATAACAAGAAAATATAACACCAAATTGGGTGTCAAACTCATTCAAGGACCAGTTCCATACCACATCAGTCAGTTCGGTATTAAAACCAGCCACTTCAACATGGAGCCATTCGGAATTGGTCGATTCCATACCAAACCAATCTAGGAAGTACCACCTACAAAATATGATTTTTAGGACTTTTACACTCATTTTGAAGAGAATAAGTAGGGGCTTAAGAAGAGAACTTAAGAAAGAGAAAATGAGAAATTCAATGTCTTCCATCAAGATAAGGAGGGAAAAATAAGTGATTTTATTGCATTAGTGTATTTATTGTAGAGTGGGGATTGATTCACTGATACCATGGGGAATTAGTGGAAATGCCTAACAGAAAAAAGAAAAAGGGCTTTGCCCTCGACTCACCTTGCAGGAATAGGGAGCTACAAGCTGCTTGATCCCCACAAAAGCCCACAACATTAAATACCCCCCAAATATCATCCTGAAACAGTAACAATGAAATGGGAAGGATGAAATCATAATTTGCTTTGGTTATAACTATTAGCCTGTAGACTCAAGGAGTCAAGAATATAATTCAAAAATGTTTTTATAACCATTAGCAGGTCGTTATAAATACTGTTTGTTTTTCTTGTTCCTAGTTGGCACTAAACAAGTTCTACAAAAGGTTATTGACATTATTTATAGCATGCAGCTTAGTGGAAATGCTACAAAGGCACCAGGGGCTATTCGAAACCCTTAGCGGGAAGCAATCTACATCAGTCATTATTTTAGACTTCTCAGTGTTATTTTAAGCAATGATTCAACAAGTCAATTTTGACTTATACTATTGTACTCTCTCTCTCTATTGAACATGTGATATAATAATAAGAAGCATTGATCAAAGGGTTTTCCCATCTTGGGGTTTTTACCTGGCATTAGCCAATCTCTAGTGTTCTTTTGTCCTAGCATGTCTTCTACATCTAATGTTTATGTTCTTTCATCAGTTACTATCATGAGTTACTATCAATGTGATAACAGTCTATGTGATTGATAATGCAATATAATGGAATGGAATATGGGCTTATATGGAACATTGAAGTAATCGTCATAAGCAAAGAACATGTTAATTAAATTAACATGGTATCAAAGCTAGGTTGAGGACAAGCCAAGGAAAGAGAAAGAGAAATCACTAGATCTTCGATGACAATTCTCTATGACCTTCTTGCAAGGCACTCTTGCAAATTCGTAATGCAAAAGTATAAGTTTCATATCCTAGCAATAATAGAGAATCGCTAAAGATCAAGGACCGAGATCCCTGTCAAAATGATAGGCATCAGATGAATTATATCTATAGCCTCAAGTGCATGTCTACTGCCAGGAAGTTCTGGTACATTATTTCACTTAAGGTCAAAAAATTTTAAATTTATTTGAGTTTAATTTTCTTTGGGAGATGGTATCTTGCTCGAAATTTCTGGTGCAGGTTCATGTGAAAGACATGTCTGAAATTATATATGAGCCATAGAGTTCCTATCAACTGTTGCAGTGAGATTAATCTTCGCTATGCACATCTCTATAACATGATGTTTGGTCGCATTCAGCTAGGCTGATCCAAAATAATCTCAGTAGATTGTTGTTGGCATGTCTTCAGCCTTGTATTAGGGCTCAGATGTTACACAAGAGGTGTGTAAGGCAACATAAGGTAAATCTAATTCCCATTGCTTAAATTCTCTTCATCCTCCTTTCAGAAGGACAACAATATTGTCATGAAGATAGATTTCTGTAAAATATCAGTCTTATGGGCAGCTTATCGCACTCATTTTGTGAAGCTAAAGATTTGTATTTGTAACCAGATCTGAGGAAAAATTAGTTGAGGATTTTATTAAGTATTTTCTTTAAAGCCTTAATTGAGGTATGGCCTGAAATCATGACTCACCTATTTCATGATAACCTGTAGCTCTTTTTCTGAAGAGGTCTCACGTTCATACAGTAAAGTTTAAGGCATACATCTCATGGATAGAATCATATTTGAAGCATAAAATATAAGTTTACATAACATTTCTAAAAGAATTTGTTATAATCCTCACTATTGTAATAACTGAGATCCTAATTTGGATTGAACTAATCTATTTGGATGACCTCTGAATCTTGTTGAAGTAATATCAGCCATTATAACCAACACAATCCTAAGGCACTTTCTAGTAGTTCGAGAAATTTCTTTGTTGCAGAGTTGAAGGAGACATTTTGTTGTGGTTACATGTCTTTTGACAACAAAGAATTTGGAGCTGTAATTTATGAAGGGGTGCTGTAAATTCAAGACAGAGTTCTAGAATATTCTTTAATCAGAATAATCATGTTTGCCTCTGTATCAAGGAAAGAGATATGTTAGAGATATGATAGTGTTACAATAACCTTGACCCTACTGCATACTATCCTTGATAACCTTCAAGTAAAAATTAAGTGAAAAATACTTTACCTTGAGGTAGCTTTTCCACTCAAGGTCCATGAACATGGGGTTTTCTCTTTGTCCTAAACTCATGCCTACACATCATTTTAAGGGGAGGGAGGAGGAATTACAATAATTTTTAAAGAGGAAGGAGGAAAGATGAAAGCATGAGCTAGGTTGGTGAAGACAACATGTGAGAGCAGACTCTGACAAGCACGTCGTATGGGACGTAAGAGATGATGTTAGGTGTTATACTTTTGGGAGTCACATTAAACATGGTGGTGAGGCAAACCCAAGCACAAAGCACCAAATAACAAGAAGAAGGATGGAGAAATACCTACTACTACATGAATAGTTGAGGGTTCTTTGAAAATCTCAAGGATAAGTCCAGCATTTGAGCTCTATAAGACCCTCCATGATGCTAAGAAGATGGTATTGTTGATTTAATATTAAATTCTTATTTCTTTTTATAGCATGCACCAATAATGATGATGGTTTTGGCTAAGGCAAAGGCATCGGAAATGGCATGTCTCAATCTTCATCTCCATCCACATGTTATGATAGAACAACAATAGTCTTTGTCGTTGTTGCAACACATTCATTGAATGAGCTGGGAGTTTTCTGTTTGATTGCACAAACAACAAACCAACCAGTGAGCAACAGTGGAAAATGGTGATGATGATGGGGGACCACTTTAATTGTAGTAAGTTGGCCTCTTTTTACTAGTATGAAATGCCCCTCACATAATTTTTGATAATTTCCGAATTCCAAAAATCCCAATTGGACCCCAGATGACTGGATGGCTGGATGTTTGTGGGGATTTATTTACTGTGTAGGTGGGTTATCTTCAAAGTATGAAAACCACCAAGGATGGCCCCAGATCTGATCATTTAATTCCTATTTATAAAACAACTTATGAAACTCTCATGTACATTAGGAATACAATCTTAGTAGCAGCATCGGCTGCCATCATGCCGTATTACAGGCTTCAACAAGAGGCTGAATCATAATTTCTGGAGGTTGATCCCAGTGGTCGCTATAGCCAGGTAAACAAAATTTTGGGCCAACCTACTATTTACTTATACAAGTGATCCTTATATTGGGTAGAAAATCGTAACAGTTTCTGTGTTATGTGTGCGTATATATAGAGTATTTGTGTGAGAGGATTACTGATCCGGTTGATATAATATTTTGTTGTTTTGCAGTACAATGAGGTGCTTGGAAAGGGAGAATCTAAGACTGTGTATGATTTTAACCTATGAACTCTTCTGCAATCAAAATTTATTTAGGCTTCCCCAACATTTTTTTCTGCAATGAAAATTTGTTTTTTTCATCTGTGTAAACCTTTGTGTGCTCAAAATTTTTGTAAGCTTCCACTCACAAGCTCTTCTTTAATCATCACTTGTTTATGGATCCACCCAGAAGTTATTTTGTAATAAAAAATTATTTTTGGATCCATCCACAAACCCATCTGTAAGCAAAATGTCTTTATGCTTCCACCCAAAAACCATTCTGTTTTCAGAATTTTTTTATGCTTCTGCACACAATCTCTTCTGAAACTAATAACCTTTGCATACTTCCACCTACAAGCTCACATGTGTTCAAAAAAAATTTATGCCCCCATCCCCATACTCTTCTACAATCAAAATTTGTTTTAGGATCCACCCAAAATCTCTTTTGTAATCACAATTTGTTTATGTTTACATCCAGAAACACCTTTGTAATCAGTGATCGTTTGCTTCAACTGAGAAATTCTTCTGTAACCAAATTTTGTTTTTGGACCTGTGTAGACCTTTGAGTAATGAAATTTGGGTCTTCTGATATTGATTATTATAGAAAGTTTGATGCATATACAGATACAGAGCCTTTGATGAAATAGAGGGGATTGAAGTGGCCTAGAACCAGGTAAAAGTGAATGGTATTCTACAGTCGCCTGAGGATCTGGAAAGGATTTATTTAGAGGTCCATCTCCTGAAAAATCTGAAGCACAAGAATATCATCAAATTCTTTTCATCATGGATCGATACCAAGACAAGGAACGTCAACTTTATTACAGAGATGTTCACATCTCGTACTCTTAGGCAGTAAGTTTCACTAGCCCTTCATTAGTAGATTGGCAGTTATGTGAGCTTCAATGAATTTTTTGGTTGGATGTATAGATATTCAATGGAAGATTCCTTGTTCTTCTTTTGAGGTTACAGATATAGACAAAAACACAGATGTGTAGACTTAAGAGCTGTGAAAATTTGGGCTCGTCAGATCTTGCAAGGGCTTTTATACCTGCACATCCATGATCCTCCCATAATACACAGAGATTTGGAGTGTGGCAACATATTTGTGAATGGGAATCCAAGGGGAAGTTAAGATTGCAGACCTTGGGCTGGCTGCAATTCTGTGTAAATCTCACTCAGCTCACAGCGTTATCAGTAAAACTAAATACCTGTAATCTCTTCCTTCCATTCTAGACAGATTTCAATTCTTCTTGGGGTTTTCTAACATCCGAAAGGTTTTATGCAAGAACTCTGGAATTTATGGCCCCTGAACTATACGATGAGGAATAAAATGAATTAGTTGATATCTATGCATTTGGGATGTGCCTATTGGAAATGCTCACCTTTGAGTATCCTTACAGTGAATGCTCCAACCCAGCTCAGATCTACAAGAAAGTATCATCTGTAAGTTATTTCGTCATTGAAATCTATTTCAATACATATCTTTGTTGGATCCCGGTGAGACTTGAACTCTTTGCCAGTCTGGAAAAAGCAATCATTTTTTATCACTTGGAGTTCTAACTTGGGGACTACCCTACTTAGCTATTTTTTATACAATAATTTCGGAATTGAATTCCAGTTCTCGAATTGATTCTCAGGGGTAAAATCCAGCAGCTCTGTACAAACTGAAGGATCATGAAATGAGACAATTTTTTTAGAAATGCTTGGTCACTGTTTCCAGAAGGCTTCCTGCAAGAGAGCTCTTAATGGACCCATTTCTCTAGACTTATGAGCATGGCTTAGAATATTCCTTTTCCAGATTAGATTTATGCAGAGATGATGTGGGGGGAAATTGGCCTATTATTGAGAGAAACTAACATTGAAGCCTTTCAAAATGGTGGTCATAAATTACTCCAAAGCATGCATTTTGTGCATCCTTACAGCAAGAATGGGATTTTTGTCCCTTATGAGAACAAGAAACAACAGAAGGTTGTACCTTTTCATACTTTATAGAGGAAAGTATGTCTCACAACATGGATTTCACTGTCAAAGGCAAGAAGAGGGAGGATGACACAATATTTTTAAGGCTCCGAATTGTAGTCACTGAAGGTAATGAATCTTACATTGCACCAGAAAACCATGAACCTGCTTGCAGGCTTTGAAGCCTGATATTGCTAACAAAGTAAATTGTAAGACTATTTTCTATTGTTATTTCTATCAACTAGTCCCTAGTCTATTTTTTCACCCGTGTTAATGTCACAAGTTTGATACATCTTGCAGGGCCCATTCATAATATCTATTTCCCATTTGGTGTGGAAAGAGATACAGCCATAAGTGTGGGCAGCGAAATGGTTGCAGAGCTTGACCTTGTTGATCAAGATCTTACAAAGATTGCAGAAATGATTGATGAAAAAATAATGGCTTTGGTAATTGATTGGAAGGCAAGGGTAGCAATAGATGATCACCATTCCTTCTATGACCATAATCATTCCTCCAACAAAACAAGTGAAATTTGCTGGTGGAATCATAACGATCATGTCTCTAGTATCTCTGCTCAGAGTTCCCTGTTGGAATACCTGAGGTATCATTACCACGTTGACAACAAATCAGAAATAGTGCCTTGTACTCGAGTTGAATGTTCAGCCATGCATGGCCGCTTTGAAGAAGTCAAATTCCAGGTTAATGCAACAGATTTTTATTCATATGTAGAAGAGGATACTCCTACGATTTCAAGCAGATCATCAGATGTTATTCATAACGATTGGGTGAATGGAAAGGATCCAGTTTCACCTAGATCTTTAATATTACATGGTTCAGGGATTAGCAATTTTGAAGCTCCCCAATCTTGTCTAATATCCAGAGGTACTGGTAACAAAGAGGACATAGTTCCAAGAAAGCCTACAAAACCTCCAAAAAATACAAGATATGTAGCGAACTTTGAAGAAAGTTGTAGCCATGGATTGTCTGAAGAGTTCAGTCTTGTTACCGATTCTGATTGTCTTAGCTCAGTCCACAAACCTATGCTCCATCCTCAATCACCATCATCAGTCAATATTTTATCTGATGAAGATGAAGATTCCACCAGCAGAGAGTTTCGATTGTTAGCAGTCAAACATCAGAAGGAATTAATGGAACTTCAAAGAAAACATGAGAATTCCCTCTTAGAAATTGAAAATGAATTAAAAAACAAGACACCTTTGGGAGCATATTTAGATAAGAAGAAATCTAGTCCTGGAATAAATTTTCAGGATCAGAAATTGAATGTGAATGGGCAACAAGAGCACCGGGAAGATGACTCAGGCAGACATGACACAACTGGTAGGGATAAGGATTTTGTAGCCATGAAACAACTTGGATCCGATGTTCGGGGAACAAGGCTTTCCAGCAGTCCTAGTCATAGATTATCACCAAATGAATCAGCAGTCAGTTCTGATTTTCCAGGTCCAAGTAAACTTGCAATGCATTCTTCTCCTACCCCTCTTGTTAGGCCAATTAATAGAAATATAGCACCAAACCAAAGGTTAATGAAAATGCATTATCTTAGTGGTGTTGAAAGTCAATGCTCTATTTATTATCTGGACAAAGAAGTTAGTAGGCAGAAAAATTACCAGACAATTGGAGCATTTCCAACAAGAAATTTCGATGAAAAGAAACATAGTTTTAAGGGGTTGAGATGATTTCCATCTATATCTCAGAAATATTCTTCAAGGAACTGCAAGGAAGGAAAAACTAGATAGTCTTAGAGAAGTGAAGCACACTTGTAACATAAATTTATTGCCCTTAGTTTAGAATATAGATTGGATACTGCACTGAAAACTTATCAATTGTATATATGAGTTTTTCCTTCTGTAAGAGGTAATGATTGGTGGTAATGCTATGAAAGGTTCCCCGGAAAATATTCCTTCACCTTGGCACCTTTATGGTCTCCCAAGAATTTTGGTAGTAAGGGCAGCATTTTGAAATTATACAGAAACATAGGAAAAATGTATGCATCATCTTTCATTAGGATAGGCTGCAACTGCCAAGGCCTACTACATTCTTGACATGTACTATGAGCTCGCCAGTTCAGCTGATGGTACCATTCAGATGAATTTGTGGGTTATAATCCAAATAAAGTGCTTCTTGGCTAGATAGAACCCAGTTCCTCACCAAATTTTCCAGTTAACTGAGAATCCATGCTTTTATGGGCTTTTAATTTATGTCAAGCTTTTGGGAGAATTTGTATCTTTGTAGTATTCAAGATTTTCAGAGCATAAGCTATAAAAGAAGATCTACACCAAACCAAAATTCATAAAAGAGCTTAATGCATAAGAAATTCCACCTAAGAGATCTGCACCAATCTCTTTATCAACGCAAACACTCGTTACTTACCAACTTACAAAAAACATAAAGGCCCAACAAACTAGATATAAGTATTTCTGATTACGCAAGAGTAAACAATCAAAACTACATAGTAACACCACTCACATATCAAACAAGTCTTCCAAGAAAAGGCTGCTCTTATAGAAGGGCTTCATACAGAGACACCAATTGTGCTACCAGTCCCGTTTACTTTATTGCAATGGAAATTGGTCGATGTTGTACAGAACAGTAGCTCAGACTATCTCCACATCATATCCAGTATGGGAAATAATTGACACTAGTATTTCATTTTGGGAAAAAAACAACTTTTGCAGGCACTTCATGAATATATCAAAAGATGTATTCAGATTAAGGAAAAAAGCCATCAAGTCCTTCAGGCAGTCTAGTGGTAAGTATGGAGCTTATTACAGCAATAACCCAGTTTGAGACCTGGCAGGTGTGTCCCAACCAATAAAGGGCTCTGTTAAATAGAAAAGGGACCACATTTTTTTTCTTGGTGCGCCAGTTATATACGATACAGAGATCCATGGTCCCTTCATCAGAACAAATGGTGTTTCACTCGCAAAAATGGAAAGAATAATGCCATCAAATTGCACATACATGAACACACATTCCAAATCTTCAATTGTTTTGGAGACAACCATAAAAGAATGCATGAAAAGCTTCCAACTGTCAAAAATATCAAACCACCTCCATAAAAAGGAAAGGATACACATTTAAAAAAAAATCATGCACATTGGCATAACTCAGTAAGTCATCATTTAGTACCTTGAGCTAAGGTTTTCCAGCCATCTCAACAACCCTTAAGGTGGTTGGAAATAGATAATCATGAAAAGCTCCAAGGGTTGGACAAGTCTTGGTTGAAGCCTTATGTTGTAAAAGACGAACCCATCAGGAAAGTCTTGGGCCAACTTTGGGACTTCGTTGAGGAGTTTTGATGCATTTCAAAATTAACTGAAGTTTTTCTACAGTGTTTGGTTATAGAAAATCGGTGGAGCCAAAAAAAATGACATTTTCAGGGAAACATGCCTACCTAACAGAGGCCAAAAGTTGGGTCACTGGTTTGAAACCAAGAATTTCATTGTCAAGCAAATTGGATGGAGCAGCCAGCAAGGGAACATGACAAGTTGTTGCCTCAGCCTTGTATATTTTTGTGGGCTTTTTTGTCTTCATTCAAGGTGGTTTTGTGGTCAGAGAACCCTAGAGGAGTGCGTGATTTGGTCCTGCAACACATTTTGGGAGGAACTATATTTCTTTTAGGTGGGATTCTTTCTTATTCAATTGAGGACTATGCCATGAAAAGACTCATCTGAGAAGGCAATGAATTCCGTGGATGTTATATGGATTCAAATAAAGGCTAGGAAGGTCTCGGAGACTATGGAAGTGCGAATACGCTTTTTATTGATACTTCAATAAAAATGGAGACCTCGTGCACCTCTAAAAAGTAGTTCTACGATGCCTCACATCTATTGTAGCTATTGCAAAACTCTCATATATGCGTGAACATGGGGGGAACATGATCACAAATTACAATATCATTTTCTTTCCATTTATTCTCTTCCTCTACGAATTTCATGGCAATTGAAATAATTACATTCTTCTGTTAGACGACTATTCAACAATCCCTGATTTATGAGTCCTACTGGATCCTGTTACAACTAATGCTTGAATATATAACTCCAGAAATTATCCTCCTTCGATATTGTAAATCATCATATATTCTCCCAAGACAAGAACAGGTGATTGATTTCATAAGAAAGGTATTTGAGATGCTAGTTGGAGCGTCTAGAAAGCTTCAGGTATTAGAAGGTTCTTCCACGATTGAAACAAGGTGTACATGGATGCTTGATATACTAGAAGACTTCTTAAACTTCTTATATTTTGTATATTGTCGAATGGATGGGAGCACTTGGACATTAGAAAAGAAACTTTCAATAAAGAACTTCAGTATCCCAGATATCAAAATTTTTATTTTTCTTATTTCAAATGAGGCAGTGGGGTGGGAGGGGATGGAATCAATTTTCCAAGTGCTGATACAGTTATTATATATGATCTATATTTCAGTCATTTTTTTCTTTTATGAGCTCAATCATGATCTCAAAGTATAGGCCAAGACAAACCAGTGTTGTATATCAGCTGATATACAAGTGTACTGTTGAGGAAATAATATTGCATCAATGTACAAAGCTGGATTTGGAGAATATGGTGATGAATCTTTGTAAAAATGAAAGTTTAAAGAGTTATCTAGATCACAAAGAACCTATATATCATGCTTTTCAAAATGAAGTTAATGTTATTTATTTGGTTTTCTCTCGTTTTGATGTCCTTCAAATTTGTTACTGTTATGTTTATTATCTAGCATGCATATGCCCATACAATGACCTCTTGCCATAACTGAAAAAATAAAGTCTATAATACCTATATCCAATTACTGCAGTTGTTGGAAAAAAGAAATTCAGAATAATTTGATATGAAAAGAACTTATTTTACACATACTTCTCCTTTGTGAGTTTCACAACACCTCAAGTTCCCAAGCAGGAACTTTAAATTGCACTCTAACAACCCCACTAATTTTGGGTTACAGTCTAAGTTTCACAACAGCAACAAAAAAAGAAGTTAATCACATTAAGGGAAAAAAAAAAGCAAATGAGGGTAAAGGGTGTACCATAAAAAATATTCTCCTAAACAATGCATCGTTTTATGGAACCTTACACTGCATACCAGGATTACTACGTGAGCTTCCTGTAGGAGAGTACTGTTATAACTTCTTCTCTAACTATCACAATTTTGGATCTCACTCTCGAAGACAATCAATTAGTACCCCAATTATTCCTTCCGTTCAAGATGGTTATGAATTTAGAGATACCCAGGTGAAGCAAAATCCAATGAGTAGCTTTGGAGATTAGTCAGAGCAATCATTATCCGAATCATCCAAAGAAACAGACAACAACGATTCATCTGATGAACTGGATAGTTCTTATCAGGGTGTCACTTCAGATAATATGGCTGAATATCAAAGTTTCACTAGAAGAAACATGTTAGTTAATTCAGGTGTTGTTTCCTGATTTTTCTTTATGGTGAATTTTCCAGACAGCTAGAGTATTTGGAAGTGAGATTCTGTGGGGAATTTTTTGAATACCGGTGTGATAATTTAGGAACATTGCCTATGGCTACCAGAACCTTGGCATGACTTTAATTTAAAAATTTGGATATTGGACTGACTTATAAAACTGAACCAGATAACTAGTCATCACGCTGAAAATTCTCTATGGGTGGTGGTGTTTATTGTTTATGGATATTTATACTAATATTATACCTAATCTGTGCTCTGATGATTTATTCTAAACAGGTGTTAGAAAATGTGGGGAAACTTTCAACTGATTTCTATCACATTTGATCTAATAAAGTTTCCTATATTGTAAGACTCCTACCAATTGGAAAAACACTAGTCATACAAAAAATGGAATTCAAATAAAGGAATACCACATTTATCCAAAGTCCCAAAATGCCTCGAAACTTAGCAGCCTGGAACTACGACATTCAATAATGAAAAGGCTGCTGAATCATCAAAAAAATCGAGTAATGGAAAAGAAAATCTACGAAACCATGAGAAAGCCCTGAAAAGCATTTGGATAAAATTAAGGATAGCTAATCCTGACCTTTTTCTAAGCCAATTTCTGTAACTTGGGAATATCTTCATGCAATCTGGCCTTAAGTGTGTCGAATTTCAGCATTTAGGGTCGTGACCACTGCCCTGTTCTTCTACTTCACGACATCATCGACTTTATGGTACCAAAAAGCCAAAGAATTTAGCAGTTTTTCCAGGCATTTTAACGATCGAGCCAGGAGAAATGTAGGGTTTACTAACCTGCTTAGCAACGTCAGTGTCGAACTCGACAATGGTATAAAGTCTCACAAAGGCGTCGTTGACAGAGATCTGATTATCCCTCTGTTTTTCAATGTACTTTTCATACTGGATGCCTGGCTGGAACCAAATCAATCTTTATCACCGCAATGGATGAACCAAAGGGAGAGGAAAAATGAAAATGATAAGGTTTTTTGAATCTGTCTGTCTATGTAACCTTCCCCTAGTTGTGCCAGAATCATGCCAACAGCTATGACTAAAGCATCAACATTAACATGGAATATCCTAGTGAATAGTTGCCTATAAATGATATGCAATGCCCACGTATAACTAGCTACGACTGGTCCTGAACGCATCAGGTTCTCGCCTCATGGGTTCGATCAGCTCTCGGTTCTTCGACCAGCCAGTTTCGTTTCTTCTCAAAGCCATCCTGCCGGTTCATTATTCCTGTAGATGGCGTCCACCTGCGTGAGAATGTCGATTATGCTCATCTGCTTAATGATCAAAGAATGTCCATGATGCTCATCTGCTTAATGACCAGATATGATGTGCTCGATACCTGGTTTTCCGGATCTGTGTTTTCCCTCCGAATTCGTTCCCGAGATTGATTAAACAAATTTGACTAAAATATTGACTAAACAACCTTAATTGAAAGTTCGTAGAGTCATTATTAAGGTACATCAAATTGTTGAAAGAGATAGCAGATGGTTAGATGGTCACTATTCAAAATTAAATTTGTGAGTAGCTTAACTTAGAAGTGAAATTGAACTCATTCACATTTCAACTCTCCTTATGGTTTGTAGGAAATTGGAATTGCACCGTGAATAAAGTTGTGGTTGTAGATATTTTTGAATTATATGGGAATTTTTGGTGTTTATTTATGAACTCACAAATAAATGTGATTTTATTATGGTTTCTAGTGTTGTTAGAAATAAATAGAAATACAAGTGATGTCCTAAAAAGATGCAATGTCATTTTACTATGGTTTGTAATGTTGTTAGAAATGGAGAAATACAAGTGACTTCCTTAAAAAAATGTAATGTCATCCTAATATGATTTTTAATGTTGTTAGAAATGAAGAAAAATTAATGGTGTGGACATTTAACATGTCATTATTCTATGATGTGATTAGTGATGGTTTAATTCATCTTTTATCTATACTTTTTTTTCTTAATACTTTTTCACTATTGTGGCTGATATGTGTAACTATAGGCTTATTATTTTCTTTTGAAGTGCGAGTGGACTAGATTATTCTAATATGTGATGAATGAATGGATTGAATGTCTAACTTCTATTTCCTTATGTAAGAGTACTATAAAATACAAGGTGTTTATTTTTCCCCTTGCATGGCAATCCATTCTCCTCTACATGGTGGTTAGGTTATTCATTTTTTCGAGATTCGTAAACTAAGCGTGGGGAACTCCAACTGAACACCTCATATGTCTTCTTTAAGGTCCAACATAGAGACATCAAGCAACTGGACATGTAGTTGACAAGCCATTTCCTATGTAGAGTGCGAAGTCCTTTATTTGTTGCTTTGCTTGTCCCTACACACTTCGCCCGTTCTTATGCTCGATGCTAAGTGTAGGTCTTTGGCTTAATCTTCACTAAGCACAATGCTTCATCTTGTCATTGAGCACATTCACCAAGTAAAACCAATTTTCTCACTATACATTTGGGAAAATTTCTTCCCTTTAATTCCCTTTGCTTGATAATGCACTTTTCTTTTCATAGTGATATTGTACTTAACTATAATTATCTTGTCATTGTGCAATGAAATGCACAATGGGATGAAAGATGTGGTTGAGATACTCCTTTACATGCAATATATTGCACATTAATGTAGAGATGAAATAAGCATTGTTGGTCCATTTATTTTTTTATTCTCTTAAAGGAACTCTTTCTAGACATGCACCCCATCAAATATAAATCATCGACTGAAAATGAATAGAAATGAATGAATAAGAGTGTGTGTTGGGGAGTGTCAGCAAGTGTCAAGCATGCCAAGGGGGGGGTGACAAAGCATGATAGGGAATTCTATGGCATTTCAAGGAGTTCCAGGGTGTGCTAACATGTGCCAGATAGTGCCAAGGCATGCCAAGACATGTCATGTGTTAAGGCATGACGAGATGTGCTAGGTGTTAGGGTATGCGAAGGCGTGTCAAGGAGTGTTAGGTGACAAAAGGGAACACCAAGTTAAAATGAAAATAAATGAACACATATGAGGGTTAATAATTTAGGACCTTACCTTTTCAAGAGGGGCATGCTAGGCATACCAACACTAGTGCCAATCCATGCCAAGGGCCAAGTTTTAGCGTGTATTAAGTGCCAAATCATCCTCTATCACTTCTCTCTTAATTGTGAATAATTGATCTCAAAATTTTGTGTATCTTAAACCATTCCAAGGAATTCCATGACATCCAAACACATGCCAAGAATTTTAAAGCGCCACTAAGTGCCAAGAGCCAATATGTGCTAGGGAGTTATAGGGCATGCTATGGAGTTCCAGGTTTGCTAAAGAGGGAGTGACAAGATATGCTAGATATTTCCAAGGCATGCTAGAGTATTAGGGAAGAATAACAAGATGTTCCAAGTGCCAATTTCTGTTGAGTGTTAGCGAGTTCTGGGGGAACACAAGGGAGAAATATGTAAAAATTCATGGGAATGAATGAATAAGAGTGTGTGACAGGTAGTGTCAGTGAGCTCCAAGTGTGCTAAGGAGGGAGTGGCATGGTATGCTAGGGAGTGTTAAGTCATGCTAGTGTGCCATAGTGGCATGTGGCCAAGATGTGCCAGGTGCCAAGGTGTGCCAACACATGATAGGAAGTGTTAGGGAATCCTAGGGACACACAAGGGAGCACTAGGTGAAAATAATGCATGCAAATGAACAACTAAGAGATTGTGACAGGAAGTGCCAGTGAGTTCCAGGTGTAGTAAGGAGGGAGTGACAAGGTATGCTAGAGGTTAGGGAAACATGCCAAGATGTGCCAGGTGCTAGGGTGTGACAATGCGTGTCAGGGAGTGTTATGGAGAGCCAGAGAAAAAAAACGGAGCAATAGTTTCAAATGCATGGAAATGAATGAATAAGAGTGTGTGACAGGGATTGTTACCAAATTATATGTGTGCTAAGGAGGGAGTGACAATGTATGTTAGGTAGTGCCAAGGAATGCTAGAGTGCCAGGGCGACATGCCAAGATGTTCCAAGTGCCAGGGTGTGCCAATGTGTGTCAAGGAGTGTTAGGGAGTGCCAAGGAAACATAAGGGATAACTAGTTCAAAATGCATGGAAATGAACGAATATAGAGTGTGTGATAGGGAGTGTTAGTGAGTTCCAACTGTGCTAAGGAGGGAATGACAAGGTTATATGTTAGGCAATGCCAAGGCATACTAGAGTTCCAAATCATGTTTGGTAATGGTAGGGTGTGTTAGAGAGTTCCAAAGCATGTCAAATAATGTAGGGGATGCTAACATGTGCCACATAATGCCAAGGGATTGTTAGATGTTCCATGTGTTATGGCTTGTCAAGATATAAACTATGTTGCTCAGTTTCTTTATGACTAAAATTGGACATGAGCCTTGACTTGGTAAATTGTTAAGTGGGATGAGTTAATATTTTCCATTAGTAGCCTAATATTAGTTATAAGCCATTCTTAGGCGAACAACGCATAATCTAGTTGTAGTAAATGAAACTTGGTCAAGTTTTTGTAGTGGAGGCAGGACTTGGTTGGGTTTCCAAGTCAAAAAAAAAATAAGGGTAGTTATGAGGAAATGATAGTTAAGGAGTGTCAGGGTGTCCCAATGAATTAAAAGGTGTGATAACTAGTTAGTGTTAATGCATGACAAGAAGTGTTTGGGAGTGTTAGGGCGTCACAAGGCAGGACTAGTTCAAAGTGCATGGAAACGAATGAATAAGAGTGTTTGTCAGGGAGTGTCAGTGAATTCCAGGTTTCCCATGGAAGAAGTGTGTTAGGAGATTTCATAATAGGACTTGCAGGAGGCAAGTCTATGATTTTGATATTGGGATGGACGAAGCAGTTTCAGTAAAATGGAGACTTTGTGCTAGACACAACACTATTTTTTCAATGACTTGGTTGGGTTCCCAAGTCGCAAAAAAGGTAAGGTTATCTATGAGGGCATGACAACTAGGGATTTCCAAGGTGTGTAGGGAATCCCAAGAAGTGATAACACATTCTAAAAATTTCTAAGGCATTTTAGGCATTCCAATATGTGCTAGGTGCTAGGATTTAGTGCCAACACATGCTATGGAGTGTCGGGGAAACAAAATGGAGGACTAGCTTCAATTGCATGGAAATGAATGAATAAGAGTGTGTGATAGTGGGCGTAAGCAATTTCTAGGTGTGCTAAGGAGGGAGTGACAAGGTATGCTAGGAAATTCCAAAGCATGATAGAGTGCTAGGAAAGCATGCCAATGTGTGACAAGTTCTGGGGTGTGCCAATGTGTGCCAAGGAGTGTTAAGGAGTGCTATATCATAATGCATGGAAATGAATGAATAAGAGTGTGTGAAAAGGAGTTTCAATTAGTTCCAAGTGTGCTAAGGAGGAGTGAAAAGGCATGCTTTTAAGTGCTAAGGAATGCTATAGTGTTAGGATAGGATGCTGCCAAGTTGTACCAATGTGTGCAAGGAAGTGTTAACTAGGAGTGTCAGGGAAACACAAGGGAACACTACGTCAAAATGCATGGAAATGAACTAGTAAGAGTTTGTGATTGGAAGTGTCAGTGAGTTACAGGTTTGATAAGGAGGGAGTGACAAGGTATGCTAGGTTGTGTTAATGCATGCTAGAGGCCAGGGTGAGATGCCAAGATGTCCTAGGTGCTAGGGTGTACCAACACATGTCAAGGAGTGTTAATGAATGCTATGGAAACACAAGTGAGAACTAGGTAAAAATGTCTGGAAATGAATTAATAAGAGTTTGTGACTGGGAGTTTCAATGAGCTCTAGGTGTGCTAAGGAGAGAGTGACAAGGTATGCTAGGTAGTTCCAAGGAATTCTAGAGTGCTAGGGTGGCATGCCAAGATGTGCCAAGTGTTAGGGTGTGCCAATGTGTGCTAGGGAGTGTTAGGGAGTGTCAAGTAAACACAAGGAAGCACTAGATAAAAATGCATGGAAATGAACGAATAAGAGTGTGTGATAGGGAGTGTCAATGAGTTCTAGGTGTGTTGAGGGAGCGCGAAGGTTATATGATAGGCAATGCTAAGGTATGTCAAACTACCAATGCATGTCAGGAAGTGGTAGGGTGTGTTAGGGAGTGTAAGAGCATGTCAAGGAATGTAGGGGATGCTAACACATGCCACATAATGCTAAGGAATTTAAGATGTGTCAGGTGTTATGGAATGTCAAGATGTAAAGTGTGTTTCTTAGTTGTTTTACGACCATAGTTGGATGTGATGAGCCTTGTCTTGGTAACTTGTTAAGTGGGATCAGTTGAGATTGGACATGAGTAGTCTAAGATGAGTTACATGTAGTTCTTACGTGAACAAGGAATACGTTGAATTACATGACACATGAGAATCGGGGTTTGGTCTTAGAATGCAGTGGCGCTCGAATCTGCCTCAGGCTAAATAAGGCAAAACTCGAGGCAACATCAAACCAAGCTTAGCCTCATAGCTAGCCCTACGAGGACAGGAGAGGGCTCTCTCCAGTCAATCTCGATAAAATGAGCAATAGGGTGCGAGATGACTTAAAATGGGAATTGATTTTAGGCTAGTAAATAGATATGAAATG
Organism: Pinus albicaulis; assembly: GCA_034641835.2. Classification (NCBI taxonomy): domain Eukaryota; kingdom Viridiplantae; phylum Streptophyta; class Pinopsida; order Pinales; family Pinaceae; genus Pinus; species Pinus albicaulis. The sequence continues at coordinate 1,199,160,998 of CM076575.1, read as the reverse complement.
AGGTTTTTAATAAATGATTGGGTTTTATGGGCTACATGGGGCAAAGACAGCAAGAGTAGAGATTTAATCAAAGCCACAGATTATTCCATAAGGCAAGATAGGCAAGAGCTTAAGCATCCAAACTGAAATTATATGGAATGGAAGGACTGTTAAGAAAGCTGAAAGGGGCATTAATGTATGAATCCCTTTCAGACAGAGGAAAAAAAACATAAAACATGAATGCTTCTCCAGGGCAAAGCAGTAAGTTGAATTTTACCCTTCTCACTCAGAAACATTCAAATTGGAAACGATTATGAAATGAAATGTAAACATAACAAGGAACATATGAAACAGAGAAAAACATATGCCAAATTCATACCACAGGGATCTCATGAAACAAAGCTGCCACTTTAAATTATTTCTCTGTCAAAGTTGTACAATGAAGCTCTATTATCTCTTCTCACACCTCTGCCAGAACTCTCTCCAACCCTTTACAAATGATTTTTCATACAATAAATAAGCTATCTGTATAAAAACAGATTGACACAAAATGAGGGATTATTTAATTATTATTAACAAACAAAGGATAAAGAGCCAGCCATCTGTTCTGAAACAGCGTCCCATTTTCTATTTGAATCTGTTGATGATCGATGAAGTGGTGACATCTGTAATGTAACTCCTTTGAAATCGCAACTGAAAACCAAAATGGGCAATTGAACCTATCTCTCTGCTGTGTTAGATGTCTCTGTTTTAAATTTAGGCTCTCAGCCTTTTGACTTTCCATCTTACATTTTTCCGTTTGCATAAAACCAAATTTCCTATAATTAGCATTATTTATAACATTGGGGCGCTGTCATCCTGACATAACAAACTCTCCTTTAGTCGACCATCATCCAAAGCAAAAGAATCCTGTTGGCTTGCACCAGCATTCCAGGAATAGAATTCACTTCTCCGATATTCCATTTCACATTGCCGCACCTGACATTTTCTATTAAAAGCGGATTTGTATGTCAAATTGATTTACGGAATCCTCCTTCCAATCAGCCCTTGTCGGATTGATTGGAAAATTATTTTTAAGCCTGTTGGAACTTGTGACACCAACCTCAACTATACAAGTTCTCTTTATGTTTTATCTCTATAGAATTTACAACAGATATGTTGAACGAGTTCCAATACGCTTCTCTCCAGCTGCAACAAGCTTCTCAACACGTGCAACTATATGCTTTCCATATGTATACTTCTTTAAGGCATTTAAATACACTTTGATGCGACAAAGAATTAAATCACGTTGTTGGTCATCACAAGTTTCCAAAACCTTTTGAACAACATAATTTGCAAACTGATCTTTCATCATTGCCTGCAGAGGTTCGTTTTCATCTGTTGAGCCCAGCATCTCACTGATCAGAATCTGTCGCTCAGCTGGACCTCCAAATTGTAAACACTTTTATATAACATTTGAAGAAAACTTCTGTTGACTCATCTGAACTATTTGTCCAGCTAGTTTCTTAATTACAGCAGCACGCTCATGCGGTTTACCATGCTCAAGGACATACTGTATCACATAATTTCCATATTGATCTTGTGCCAGAGTGCAGACGGATTGCAAGATCTCATCCATCATAATACTCTATATCTTGTCCTCTTTGCAGTGCTCCAACACTCTCTGAATGACACGACAACCATATGGATGGAAGGACAATGCCACAACCTGGCCAAAAAACGCTGAAATAATGAAATGTATTTTATCCTGGGAAATACATTCAATACACTTCTGGATAACATGGTTCCCATTTTGATCTCGCACACAGCGCATAACATGTCCATCCAATTCCTGGACGAGCTTCAACTGCTGGTCAGCATCAACAACCTCAACATCCTTCTAGATAACTCGACAGCCATACATTTGAAGACTAAGTGTTAAAACATGGCCAGCAAGCAGATTTGCCAGATCACGCCTTTGCTTTGCAGTGCCATGCTCAAAAAACTTCTGTAGAACATAATTTCCGAAAACATTTGTCATGAGAATCAACGCTTGAGGAAATATTTCCATAAAAACCATATTCTTCTCTTCAGAGCTTGCAGTTTCAAGTTTTTGTTGAATAAAACGGCTTCCAATCTGATCAGCGCTGAATTGAAAATTCAAAACATCGGTTTTTGTTATTCTTGAACTCTTTCAGAAAAGTGGAACCATAGCGCTCCGTGGAACCATAGCGCTCCTCTATGTCACCGATTGCAAGTAAAATGAGGTGATTTGACATGAAACTGAATGCAGGAGCGAAATTTTTAGTTCTGAGACTGTATGGGTAGCATGTTTACCCAACGCGTAGCGCATACCATATGTGTAGCGCCCGTGTTCCTTTGAAAAGGCTGGGGATTCTATATGTGTAGCGCCCCTTATATGGGTAGCGCGCCTCCTGTATGGGTAGCGCGCACCTCTCTTTAAACACATAGACACGTCTTTTAAACTCGGATTTTGCTCTGTCGAACTTCAATTTTGCCTTTGGATGCTCGTTTCTGTTTGGGCAGCTCCGATAGGTTTAATGGACTCCTATTGAAATCTTAAAACACCGGCTCAGAGATATGGCAAGTCGATCTTGCACATAATTTAACCAATGATCAAATCGAGGTCAATTTCGTGAATAAAATCCCTCCATGCAAGCAACACTTCCCTTTCATTATCAGATGACATTAAATCGCCCCAACAATTGGAGAACATGACTTTAGTCATTACATTTTATCTATATAAGTCTTCTAAGCAACACTTCCCTTTCATTATCAAATGACATTACGTCAACCCCAACAATTGGAGAGCATGACTTTAAGGTCATTACATTTTGTACAAATGGGCGATCTTCTCTTTACAATGTAACTAAATTGGCAATCTGGATAACAGGATTGGGCTCTGGAAAATGCCCTTTTCGACCAGCACATTCAATATCACAATCAATCATAAAACGAAGTGCCAACAGAACATCGTTTTCATAGGTAGTGAAGCACTTTGCGCCCAATCCATCAATTGTGATCCCCCTTTAACAAGGTAAGTTCTGCCACCTACATCCATCAATACTGAAATACTGCTACATGCAATCGAAATGCTGGATTTTATCCTTTGAATACTAAATTAACATGGCTGATGTGATCATGAGGGTGAATTCAAAACAAATAACCCAACTTTATAATTCTGCCAGAAAACTTGTGCTGCTCATTTTGCAAATTTGTTTGCATTATTCTTGAGCCCATCTACCAAAACATCTAATTATGTTGCCTGATCTTTCCCTGTCTCTGTAAACTCTCAAGTTTATGCAAATCAGGAAGTTTTCCCAACATACCATTACTCGAACAATATGAGAAATTTCATGTTTTGAAACTTAGCAAAAGTTCTTGCTGCAGGTGCTAATAAACTTGATTTTATCCAAATCAGGGCATTTCAAAACAAGTCTTTAACTTTGGCATCTCAGTCACGATACATGGTAAACCTTTCGATCTCTGAGGAGTACACTGGTAGCATGGCAGCTTATTTACATAAACAAACCTGAAAATTTCTTCTTCAAAACAGGGTTTTGAAGAAGATATACCTTCAAACACTTGCTTGATGACAATCTGAAATGAAAACTTATCGAAACTCCTTAGAAGCACAAGTATTATTAGGCTGATGCCGAACAAACTCATAAACATCTAAGTTGCGGTTGGTGGAGCTGATTGGCATTTTGTGCATATTAGTGAGACTTTGTGTTGACCACCTATCTGAATTTGACTCGGTAAGACTTGACAAAATGATCTAACATTAGCTCAATGGGGATGGCAATTTGCCGCTTCTTGGAGGTGCCAGAGGCTCTATGAGATATTTGGGAGAGAAGATAGTGCCTCCATCCGGTAGGCTATGGAATCATTATTTGACAAATCGACACGACTCTTGACTCAATTTTTAAACTAAAATTGAACCCAAAATGATTCGATCTCAAAGTGGAAAATAATGAAAAGCTGACCTGACAAACTTCAAACTAAAGCTAACGATGAAAGCACTGAACAAAAATGCTGCCTTTGTTTGTATTTATCTACCTACTTTGCTACAAGAATCCATGAATCAAGTAATGTTGTAATGCCGGTCAACCATTCAAGTAAATGCGAGAAGAATGTTTGCAGCAGTGCTTCAACCGGATCACGGATACGATTCTTTGACATCCTGTGAACATAATGAGCCTGGTTATGTGATAGACGACTCGATCTATCGATCAGGCGAAAAACATTTCCATGTATGTTGCAATAGGATCGCAAAATCCGGACTACATTTCTTGCCCCAACTCACCAATACATACCTCATTACTGCTTGTCGATACAAGCTTATCTGTAGGCGACTCTAGTGACTCTTGTTTGAAGGATGAAGTTCCAAGAACTTTTTGGGATCTAGAAATCATATGATTGGATACGATTTGATCATTTAAACAGATCTTCTTCTCAATTCTTTCAACAACTAACTCGCGGACACAGTTTAACCAAGAGGAAACTTGAATTTTAAACATTGAAGCACGACAACTGAAAAAATATTTCATCAATTTCAAAATACGCTAGCGATCTCTAATTTCTTTTACAACTTCTTCACAAAGTGTAGGGTTTTCCACATACCCTACCATTGCATGAATGGATTAGTGAGCAGCGAATCTCTCTACTGGATTGATGCAGGTCGCCCAATTGAATGTTTCGACCTTCATACGTGTCAGAAGCCTAACGTCACCATCGACGCATCGGATACGCTTGATTCATGTGCGGGGCAAGACAATCTGCAAGTTGAATGTCACATCAACGACAAACCATCTTCCCCGAGTATGGTCGCCACTATGTTAGCGCTCGAATGCCTCGGTGCAGAGGCAAAACTCGAGGCAACATCAAACCAAGATTAGCCTGGCAGGGCGAGACGGAAAGGGCTCTCTCTGATCAATCTCGAATAAAATGAGCAATAGGGTGCGAGATGACTTCAAAAGTGGTGATTTTGGGCTTCAGTACATAGATGTGAATGAGGGTTTTAATAAATGATTAGGTTTTAAGAGCTGCGTAGAGCCGCCGAGCGGAGCAAAGATTTAATCAAAGAAACCCATGATTATTCCATAAGGCAAGATAGGCATGAGCTTAAGCATCCAAACTGAAATTGTATGAAATGGAAGGACTATTAAGAAAGGCGAGGGCATTGTGAATCCCCGCTTTGGGACGGAGGAAGAAACACAAAACATGATAGCTACTCCGGGCAAAGCGATAAACTAAATTTTACCTTCTCACTCGAAACATTCAAATTGGAGAAACGATTATGAAATAGAAGATATAAACATAACAAAGAACATATGAAACGAGAGAAAACATATGCTAAGTTCACGCCTTACAAGAATCTTATAAATCGAGCGTACCATTTAATTAATCTACGTATCAAACAAGCATACAAATGAAGCTCTACTGTTCTTCGGTCGAGGTTTTTCTAGAACTCTCCCTATTACAAATGATTTTCATACAATAAAATAAGACTATGCCGCGTATAAAAAACGATGAATCGACACAAAATGAGGATTATTTAATCATTATTAACAAACAAAGGATAAGGAGAGCCGGCCATCTATAAAGCAGGCGTCCCATTTTCTATTTGAATGCGGTGATGATCGATGAAGTGGTGACATACGTAATGTAACTCCTTTTGAAATACTTAGTGAAAACCAAATGAGCGTTGAACCTATCTCTGTGTGTTAGATGTCTACATTTTTAAATCTAGGCTCTCGGCCTTTTGACTTTCCATCTTACATTTTTGCTGTTTGCATAAAACCAAATTTCCTATAATTGGCATAATTTATAACATTGAAGCCCATCATCGACATAACAAATTCTCCTTTGGTCTCGACCATCATTCAAAGCAAAAAGAATTATGCCGAAACACCCGACATTCGAGAATAGAATTGATTTCTCCGATATTCCATTTCACATTGCCGCACACGACATTTCTGTTAAAGCGGTTGTATGTGTCAAATTGATTTGAAATCCTCCTTCAATCGGCCCTTGTCGGATTGATTGGAAAATTGTTTTAAACCTAGTGGGACTTTGTGTGCAACCTCCAACTATACAAGTTCTCTTTTATGTTTTATCCCGTATGAGAATTTACAACGGATACATTGAACAAGTTCCAATACGCTACTCTCATTTCAATAGCTTCTCAACTCTTGCAACTATATGCTTTTCCATATGTATACTTCTTTAAGGCATTTAAATGCACTTTGATAAAACAAAAAGAATGAAATCACGTTGTTGGTCATCACAAATTTCCAACCACACAGACACGCTTATAATTTGCAAACTAATCTTTCATCATTACTTACCGAGTTCCTTTTCATCGTGACGACATCACATAACGATCTCGTCATCACTAAATTTGGACATCCAAATTGTAAACACTTTCTATAACATTTGAAGCAAACTTGTTGACTTCATGCGAAACCTGTTATCCCGATAGTTTCTTAATTACAGCGATCGCTCATGCGGTTTACCATGCTCGAGGACATGTTGTATCACATAATTTCCATATTGATACGTACCGGAGTGTAGGCAGTTGCAAGATCTCATCCATTATAATACCCTGCTGTATCTTGTCCTCTTTATAGTGCTCCAACACTCTTTGCAGACTGACACGTGACACTGGATGGGAGGACAATACCACAACTTGGCCAAAAAACGCTGAAATAATGAAATGTATTTGTCTGGAAATAAATTCAATACACTTCTGGATAACATGGTTTCCATTTTGATCTCGCACACGGCGCATAACATGTCCATCCAATTCTGGACGAGCTTCAGCTGGCAGTGATATGTGTATACAGATAACTCGGCGACCCATGCATTTGAAGACTAAGTGTTAAAACATGTGACAAGTAGATTTGCAGATCACGCCTTTGCTTTGCAGTGCCATGCTCAAAAATTCTATAGACAATTAGAAAACATTTGTCATGAGAATCAGCAGCCGAAATATTTCCATAAAACCATATTCTTATCTTCAAAGCTTGGGTTTCAAGTTTTTGTTGAATGACGGATTCCAATCGATCGGCGGGCGACAATTCAAAACATCGGTTTGTTGTTCTTGAACTCTTCGACAACGTGGAACCATAGCGCTTCTGCTCACCGATTGCGGAGTAAAATGGTGATTCGACCTTGAGCGAACGCGGAAGCGAAATTTTGGATTACGAGGCTGTGTGGGTAGCGTGTTTACCCAACGCGTACTTTTTAGCCACCATATCTGCGTAGCGCCGTGTTCCTTTGCAAAACTTTGAGGATGCTATATGCGTAGCACCCCTTATATGGGTAGCGCACCTCTTTGTATGGGTAGCGCACACCTCTCTTTAAACATACACGGAACACGTCTTTTAAACTACCGTGTTGCTCTTGTCAAACTTCAATTTTGCCTTTGGATGCTCGTTCTGTTTGGGCGGCCTAGGTAGGTTTAATGGACTCCTATTGAAATCTTAAAACACCGGCTCGGAGAGATATGGCAAGTCGAACGCATAATTTAACCAATGATCAGTTAGGGTCAATTTCGTGAATAAAATCCCACCATGCAAGCACCCAAATGTCAAATGACATTACGTCAACCCCAATTGAAACGAAGCTTTAAGGTCATTACATTTTTACAACTCCTAAATGGGCGATCTTCTCTTTACAATGTAACTAAATTGGCAATTTGGATAACGAGTTAATTTGTAATCCTTTTAGGCAAGCACATTCAATGTCACAATCAATCATGTAAAACAAAGTACGAACGAACATCGCTTTCATAGGTAGTGAAGCATAGCCCAATCATCGAATTTGTGATGCCCTTTAACAAGGTAAGTTAACATACCTACATCCATTGTCTTTGAAATGCGCTTATACTGATCAAATCCTGGATTTTATCCTTTAAGATAAATTAACATGGCTGATGTGATCATGAGGTGAATTTCAAAGCGAGATAACTTAACTTTATAATTCTGCGGAAAACATCTTGTTCATTTTAGGTTGTTTGCATTATTCATGAGCCATCTACAAAACATCAATTGTTTCCTGATCTTTCATCTCAGCAAACTCTCATGTTTATGCAAATACAAAGGAGATTTGCCCAACATACCATTACTCGAACAATATGAAAGTTAATGTTTTGAAACCTAGCGAGACAACATAACGGTGCTAATAAGCTTGATTTTATCCAAATCAGGAATTTCAAAACAAGTCTCCTTTAGATATGCGAAAGTACAACTGGTAACGTAGCTGACTTATTTACATAAACAAACTTTGAAAATTTCTTTTTCAAAGCAGGGTTTGAAGAAAAATACCTTTGAGCACTTTGGCGATGACAATCTGAAATGAAAACTTATCAAACCTCATACGGCGGCTTTGCAAGTATTATTGAAACATTAAGACAAGCCTATACGCAAACATCTAAATTCGCAGTTGGTGAAAACTGATTAGCATTTGCTTGCCTTGTTGAGACTTTGACAACCACATGCAGATTTGACATCTGGTGAGGACTTGACAAATGAGTCTCTGTTGGCTCCAATGGGGATGGCCGGTACTCTTCTTGGAGGTTCCAAGAATACGAGATCTTTGGGAAGCGGGAGACGGTGCCTCCATCCATTGAAGCTATGGAATCATTGTTGACAATCGACACGACTCTTGACTCAATTTTAAGCGAGCGAACTAACAATGCAGTTGATCTGGTGATATAGCGAAAAGCGACTTGACAGGCAAACTAAAACTGCAATGAAAGCTGGAGACAAAGGAAAATCTCCTTTGGGCACTATCCTACTTTTGCGAGAATCCCATGAATCAAGTAATGCGCAATGCCCGGATCAACCATTCAAGTAAATGCGAGAAGAATCTTTGTGAGAGTGCTTCAACTTGAGATCACGGATACAGAATTCTTTGGCAGCCCTATATATGAACATAATGAGCACGGTTGTGATAGACGACACGATGTCGGTCTATTTGAAAAACATTTCCATGTATGTTGCAATAGAATCGTAGCTTCGATTTCTGTTTCTTTAACTTTCTGCCAATACATACCTCATTTTCTTGTCGATGCCATAGGCTGTCATGGCGAGCTCTCTCTATTGTTCTTGTTTTGAAGGAGGAGAGTTTCCAGAAGACTTTTTGGGATTCGAGAAATCATATGATCGATCGATCTCGTTTAAACAACCGAATCTCCTTCTCCAATTCTTTCAACAACTAACTCACGGACACCGAGTTTGAAAAGCTTCAGAGGAAACTTCGGAGATTTTAAACATTGAAACACGACAACTGAAAAATCTTTCATCAATTTTCAAAATACGCTAGCGATCTCTAATTTCTTTTACAACTTCACAAGGTACGGGGGTTTGCCACATACCCTACCATTGCATGGTGGATCGGTGGTGCTTGGAATCTCTGGATTGGTACAGGTCGCGGTGAATTTTGTTCTTCATGTGTGTCCCGTGCTGTCTCTCATTCGGATACTGCAACTTGATTTCATGTACTCGGGGCAAGACAATCTGGAAGTCGAATGTCACATCAACGACAAACCATCTTCGATGTGAGTACAACCACTATGTTAGCACTCGAATACGCCTCGGTACAGAAGGCAAAACTTGAGGCAACATCAAATAGCTTAGCCTCGTAGCTAGTCCTACGAAGACGGAAGAGGGCTCTCTCCGGTCAATCTCGAATAAAAATGAGCAATAGGGTGCGAGATGACTTTAAAAGGGAGTTTTAGGCTAGTACATATATATGAATGACGTTTTTAATAATGATTAGGTTTTTTGGGGGTGCATGGGCAAAAACAACGAGCCAATTTAATCAAAGGCGAATTATCACATAAATAGTGTACAACCATATTTGAAATTATATGAAATGGAAGAATTTGTTAAGAAGGTAGAAAAGGGCATTAATGTATGAATATGGGAACTGAGAGGAAAACACAAAACATAGTGCTTCTCAAAATAAAGCGATAAAGCGTTCCCTTCTCCTGAAGAAACATTCGATTGGAAACGATTATATAGTAAATGTAAACAACAAAGAACATAGCAAACAGAAAAAACATGTATCCTAAATTCCATGCCGATCTTATAAATGTTGTGCCATTCAATTAATCTCTCTTGTCAAACAATACAAATGAAGCTCTCTGTTCTTGATCTGAGTTTTCCCGGAAGACTCTCCCCTCTATTACAAATGATTTTCATACAATAAATAAAGACTATACGTATAAAAGCGGTCGACACAAAATGAAAGTTATTTAATCATTATTATAAACAAAAGGATAAAACCGACCATCTATAAAACGTATTTCTCTTTGAATACTGTTGTTGATGATCGATGAAGTGGTGACATACGTAGTATAACTCCTTTGAAATCGCAGGCGAAAACCAAAATGGGCAATTGAACCTATCTCTCTGTGTTAGATGTCTGTTTTAAATTTAGGCTCTCGGCCTTTTGACTTTCCATCTTACATTTTGCCGTTTGCATAAAACCAAATTTTCTATAATTATCTCGTTTATAACATTGGGCCCATTGTCATCGACATAACAAATTCTCTTTAGTCGACCATCATTCAAAGCAAAAGTCCCCGCCGACACCGACATCCCGGAATAGAATTGGTTCTCCGATGTTCCATTTCATTGCCGCACGACATTTCTATTAAGCGGATTTGTATGTCAAATTCGATTTACGAAATCCTCCTTCAATCAGCCGCTTAGCCAGTTTATTGTTCATTTTAAACGGTGGGACTTTGTGACACCAACCTCTTCTCTTCGTTCTCTTTTATGTTTTATCCCGGCAGAATTTACAACGGATACGTTGAACGAGTTCAATACACTTCTCTCCGACTGCAATCGCTTCTCAACTGCGTGAAAATATATATGCTTTCATATGTATACTTCTTTAAGGCATTTAAATGCACTTTGATGCGACAAAAAATTAAATCACGTTGTTGGTCATAAAAATTTCCAAAACCTTTTGAACAACATAATTTGCAAGCGGTCTTTCATCATTACACGGTTCCTTTTCATACGGTAGGCCTAGCATCTGTGATACCGAATTTCATCTCTTTCAATTTGGACCTCCAAATTGTAAACACTTTCTATAACATTTGAAGTAAAACTTGTTGACTTCATGCGAACTATTTGTCAATGGTTCTTAATTACGACGATAACATCATACGATTTACCATGCTCGAGATTGTCTTGTATCTGTAATTTCCATATTGATACGTGCAGTGCGGACGGATTGCAAGATCTCTCATCATTACCTGTGCTACTGTGTCTTGTCTTTACGATTGCTCAACATTCTGCGAGGATAACCGACGGCCACATGGATGGGAGGACAATGCTAACAGCCAATAAATGTTTGAAATAATGAAATGTATTTGTCTTGGGAAATACATTCAATACATACCGAATATGTGTATGGTTCCCATTTGATCTACTTTGCAATGTAAGATGTCCATCAATTCTGGACGAGCTTCAATTGCTGGTCGACATCAACAATCTCCATGACCTTACGGATAACTTTACGCTTGACCATACATTTGAAGACTAAGTGTTAAAACATGGCCGGCAAGCGATTTGCCCAGGATCACGCCTTTAGCTGGGTGCCATGCTCAAAAATTTGTAGAACACAATTTAGGAAAACATCGTCATGAGAATCAACACTTGAGAAGATTTCCATAAAACCATATTCTTATCTTCGAGCTTGGAGTTTCAAGTTTTTGTTGAATAAAAACATTCCCTATGCGATCGGCGCTGGTGACAATTCAAAACATCAGTTTTTGTTATTCTTGAACTCTTCGACAATGTGGAACCATAGCGCTTCTCTATGCGATTAACGAGGTAAAATGGTGATTTGACATAGGCGAACGCGAGGCAGAGAATTTTTAGTCTTTGAGGTGTGTGGAGTAGCGTGTTTACCCAACGTGTAAGCGCATACCATGTGCGTAGCACGGTGTTCCTTTGCAAAAACTGCAGGGATGCTATATGTGCGCCCCTTATGGTGCGCCTCTTGTGTCTCGATGGCGTGGACCTCACCAGCTTACACAACCACGTCTTTTAAACTCGGATTTTACTCTGTAAAACAAATTTTCACTTTGGATGTAGTTTTACATTTGAGCATTTCAGGTAGGTTTAATGGACTCCTATTGAAATCTTAAAACACTGCTCGGAAGATATGGCAAATCGAACTTGCACATAATTTAACCAATGATCAATGATTGAGGTCAATTTTAAATGAATAAAATCCCTCCATGCAAGCAACACTTCCCCTTTCATTATCAAATGACATTAAATCGCCCCAACAATTGGAGAACATGACTTTAGTCATTACATTTTATCTAAATAAGTCTTCTAAGCAACACTTCCCTTTCATTATCAAATGACATTCGTCAACCCCAACAATTGGAGAACGTGACTTTAAGGTCATTACATTTTGTACAAATGGAGATCTTCTCTTTACAATGTAACTAAATTGGCAATGGATAACGAAGTTGAGCTTTGGAAAATGCCCTTTCGACTAGCATTCAATATCACAATCAATCATAAACGGTACAAGCAATTGTCGCTTTCATAGGTAGTGAAAGCACTTTAAACCCCAATCCATGATTGAAAATGCCCCTTTAACGAATGAGATTACGCCACCTACATCATTAATCTTTGATCTTCCTTTGTCGAAATGCTGGATTTTGTCCTTTGAATACTAAATTAACATGGCTGATGTGATCTTGAGGTGAATTTCAAAACATAACTTTATAATTCTTTTGAGAAAACTTGTCTTGTTCATTTTTGCAAATTTGTTTGCATTATTCTTGAGCCCATCTACCAAAACATCTAATTACCTTTTTGATCTTTCCCATCTCGTAAACTCTCAAGTTTATGGCAAATCGAAGTTTGCCCAACATACCATTACTCGAACAATATGAGAAAGTTCATGTTTTGAAACTTAGCAAAAGTTCTTCTTTGCGGTGCTAATAAACTTGATTTTATCCAAATCGAGGCATTTCAAAAACAAGTCTCAGCACAGTGTACGTGCTTTGGTAGCATGGCGGCTTATTTTCATAAACAAACACAAAAATTTCTTTTTCAAAAGCAGGGTTTTGAAGAAGATATACCTTCAAACACTTGCTTGATGACAATCTGAAATGAAAACTTATCGAAACTCCTTAGAAGCACAAGTATTATTAGGCTGATGCCGAACAAACTCATAAACATCTAAGTTGCGGTTGGTGAAAGCTGATTGGCATTTGGCCTACATATTGAGCCGAGACTTTGACGATACAATACCGAATTTGACTACGGCGGACTTGGCAAGGCTAAGAATTAACAGATCCTTCGAAGAGTAGCTTACTCAAGTGCCACAACATCTACTTTTCACAATGAAATCTACACACACTAGGGAATCAACTAGTGCACATGAGAATTTTTAATTTTTTCAAGCCGTTATTCATTAAATGCGAACACATTTGGTGTGTCCTCTTGCCTCCCATTATACAACTCCTCAATCCTCATCTATCAATGAACACCTTTACAACTCCTTTGGAATTCTTGAACTGTTGACTCAAAATACTTTCCTCTATCTACCTATTTTTCCTTTAAGGTCTGCCAACACTTGGGGTTTTCAATCAGTTGTACAACTACGTTGTAGAAAAACTCTTTGGTTTCCCTTTTTCCATATTTTTGCTCCAAGATGACAAGTATGAGGATATGGAGTTTTCACTTCTTCCTCGATGACACAATCTCTAAAATACAATGAACTAGGACTAGTTGGATATATAGCCCAGCAAAACTGCTACTTTAGTCCTTCAAAGTACGCAAGTCCTTAGGCCCAATATACCTATGCTTCTGATCTTGTTTTCCTTCCATAGTACAAGACTTGGAGCTCTTTGACAGGTCACTAACAACTCTCCAATTTTACTTGGTGCCATCAATTTTCCCAACCATAGTCAATTCTTTAATTGATATAGTGCCACAACATTGCCCTCATCTAGGGCTCTTCAAATATGCCACCTAGTGATTTGAGTCCTCTAAAAATCATTATTCTTAGTGCCTGTTCTTTGCTTTCAATATATGAACAAATCTGAACTACTCATCTTATGATGTCATTTTACGTTGGAGGTGTATATCACTTGAATCATGTTACAACTGTCGCCCCCCCCCTCATGCTCACATGATGATGCATCAACCTAATGGAGAACAATGTCGTGATGTAAAATTTAAACATGAAGTAACCTTAATAGTACCCTACATTCACCCCTTGGCTCATCACTCATGGAAAATGTGAGGCTATTTCAACATTGATGTGGATAATATCATTTTATTTTCTCTTATGTATGGTATTTTACATTGACACAATTGTGTTTTTAGAAAACAAAATATTTGTGTATCAAGGGTTAGTCCCTTGTTCATTAGGAGTTGAAGGTTGCATCATTATGAGTGATCTATTCATTGCCAAATCCTTATGTTTGAGAGCACTACAAGCTCCATTTCAACATGATGCATAGATATTGTAGAAATTCTTATTGAGGGTTTACCAAGTTATGCAGTTGTACTACATTTTATATACATTTTAATAAGGGAATTACCCACAAACACACACCCTCGAGACCAATACCTAGTTCTCTAAAAATCAAATGGTACCAATATTCTTAGTTAGAGGTGAAGAGATTCTCTAAGAGGAGTTTTTTTTGGGTTTGATGTGTTGTTTTTTTCATGTGGATACTAAGTGATTGGGGCTTCAAGAGTTAATGAGTGGGTCAAGGGCTTGGGGGGAAGCGATTTAGGGTTAAGGACTTAAAAAGTAAGGGATTTGGGTGTTATGGGTTAAGGGTTAGCTTTTAGGTGTTTTGGGGTTATGGATTAAGGTTTAAGGGTCTGCGTTAATATAATAAGGGTTAGTGCTTACGGGGTTCTAAATTCTAGGTTAGGAGTTGATGGCTTAAAGGTTTAATGCGTTAAGGGTTGATGGCTTATGATTTGGTGTAGGGGTTAGAGATTATGGCTTTGGGGTTAAGGGATGAGAATTTAGTGGTTATGGTTTAATGGCTTACTAGTTGTGATATTAGGACACATTGGCCTTATCACCACTATGGGGGTTCCCCTTACAATTTTCTTGTTGTTCCTCTAGGCTAGCCCTATGAAATTAGGTCTTAATCCTCATACTTGTTCTCTAATGCATGGATATTAGGTCTTAGTAAACCATGCTTGGACATCCCACTTCTACCCATCCATGCTACATGTTTGTTCCCTAGTCCTATTCAATACACTACAAAATAATCCTCACATCCTTTTATGTCATATCATTCAAATTATCCTAACATTACGGTGAAATTGGTGTTTATGTTGTAAAACCGAGAAAAAAATAACTTGTTTTCTATTGAGAAGATGTAGAAATTAGGTGTTATCATGATTTGAAATAAACCCATCAATCTAATTGGCTTGTTTTTGAATTAGACATGAATAATCATTTGGCAATACTTCACCCTATCGATGAGTCTGGTATCACAAAAGGTATTGATGGGAAGTTTGAAGGACTCTTTTGAAATCTTGTGTGTTGTTGTATTTAGCTCCTTGAAAATGTGTTTGAAAGATACCTAGTCGAAGAGTTGGAGATCTATGATATCACGGGGGATGGGATGTAGGTAGATGTTTTCATCATGAATTATTGACCCAATTGATCATTATTTTTGAATCCCCATGATCTATGGTTGTTCTTTTTATGGATGTGATTTCTAGAAGGGTACAAAGAGAAATGGAATCAACTCATGTTGGAGCCTTAACTTTGGGTATATCTTTGTATCACTATAATACGTATAGGAAAGTACTAGCACCCACTTTGCAACTAGGTGGGATAACTTGTGCAACACCATCAAATAAGTCACGGGGAATCAGAGGAGTGGAGAAATAGAATCACTTATTTTTGTGGTTTAGGATGAATCTTGTCTTCCAAACAACATTTTTTATCAATTCAATTGTGATATTTGTTGGGAATTTATTGTGAGAAAAATGTGTTGTTCCAATCCCTGAATATTTCTAATTACAGAATGCATGGGAAACCTTTAGAGTAATAATCTTCCATGATGTCGAGTAACTAAGTTTTGAAATTTTCTTCAAGCAAATAGGACCACGAGGCTATGTGTTCAATTTTAAAGGGGTGGTGGTGATGACCTACAACGTGTTGGGACAAGAGATAAATAAGTGTGAAGAAATATCATATGATTTTCATGTATGTCATTGGGGGTGATTCATAAACTATCATGGATATTTCTCATGAAAAAAATGTGTTGTTGTTCCAATCCCACGGATATTGCTCATTAGAATGCATGGGAAGCTTTTTAATAATCTTCCATGATGTTGTGCTAAGTTTTGAAATTTTCTTCGAAGCTTAGATAGGACCACGAGCCTATCATGTTCAATTTTACAAGGGTGAGTGGTGATGACCTACAACTTGTGTTAGGACAAGAGATAAATAAGTGTAGAAGAAAGTATCATCATATGGTGCATAAAGGATAGATGTTGGAAGCGATTCATAAACTATCATGGATGTTTCGTGAAAAAAATGTGTTGCTATTCCAATCCCATGGAATATTTTTGATTAGAATACATGGAAACCTTTTAATAATCTTCCATGATGACATGTAACTAAGTTTTGTAATTTTTCAAGCTTAAGATAGGACCACAAGCCTATCATGTTTAATTTTCAAGGGTGGTGGTGATGGCCTACACTATGTTGGGACAATATATAAATAAGTGTGAAGAAATATCATCACATGACACCTAAAGCATATATGTTTGGGTGATTAAATAGCTTATAATGGATATTTCTATAAACGAACAAAATATGTGTTGTTGTTCAATCCCTTATATTCTTGATTAGAATGCGTAGGAAAACTTTTTAATAATCTTTAGCGATGTTGTGTAACTAAGTTTGAAATTTTCTTCAAGCCTAGATAAATGGGACAAGGCCTATCATGTTCAATTTTGGAAGGGTATTGGTGATGACCTATACTTTGTTGGGACAAGAGAATAAATAAGTGTGAAGAAGAAATATCATCATATGAATTTCATAAAGGATAGATGTTGGGGTATTCATAAGCTATCATGGATATTTCTCACGAAACAAATGTATATTCCAATCCCCACAGATATTGCTAATTAGAATGCACGAAGGAAACATTTTTAATAATCTTCCATGATGTTGTGTAACCAAGTTTGAAAAATTTTTTCCAAGCTTAGATAGGACCACAAGCCTTTCATATTTAATTTACCAAGGTAGTGATGATGACCACTACTTGTGTTGGGACAAGATGTAAATAAGTTTGAAGAAATATCATCATATGACTTGCATAAAGGATATATGTTGGTTGATTCATAAACTATCATGGATGTTCTCACAAAGAAAAAAATGTTGTTCCAATCCCATGAGATATTGTTGATTAGAGTGCATTGTAAATATTTATAATAATCTTCCATGATGTTTGTAACTAAGCTTTGAAATTTTCTTCAAGCTTAGATAGGACCACGAAACCTATTGTGTTCAATTTTTTGAAATCTTACGCATGCTCAATCTTCTACTTAGGTTCCACCCTCCTTTGGTTGCTATCTCCACATGCCATAATCGCAAACCATGTTCCATACGTAGTATATATTGCGAGAAATAAACACGCTCTAGGTCTAACCACTCTTCACCCATATACCATTTTCCATAGTCTTAAGGGCATGCCTTACGAACTACACATGCTAGGAAATTTTCCTAACTAGCGCATTACTACTTATGTGCTTCTAATTGTTGTAAGAACAAATCCTATCCATCCATAGAAAAAACCACGACTCTTGCCCCCATAGATACTAGAGTATACAAACTCATATGGATACATATATTTTAATTTCTTTGGTAATATTGATATGAAATTGAATCTCAATTTCGACCTCAAACTAAGGTCAATCAATATTACACTTGTGCCTACTTCTATTCTAGCTCTAGAATTAAAGTACAATCCCTCCTCCATTTTGTATTTGGTCTTTATCAAAGACACTTGTGGCCTACTAACCACCACAAGACAAAGAGCGTATCAACCCTCTCTTCTGTTTCATGTATAAAATCTAACCAAAGATTCAATCTGATCTTGTAATGTACAAAAACAAGATATTGAATCCTTCCTACAATTTGTGGAAATAAAACACACACGCACAATCACATATGAAGAAAAGAAATTATCAATCGCACAACAAAAGATGTATACGAGAATGAAATTGCTCAAAACACCTCTATCTTTAATGTGTATTAAACCAAGGAATCATGATACAATGCAATGCTTAATCTCTCGCGAGATTCTCTAGCCTCTACCAATTGTCTCCTAATGATCTACGGAAAAATCGGTCTAGTACTTAGCCAATTCTTATCCTTCCTTCAACTTTGCTTGCTCACGCAATTCTAGGGATTAGCTCCTTTTATTAATTTACCAAAAATCAACCTTCATGATTTTGCAATCCATCATGGCATCCCAATAATTTATAATTGCACATGGGAAATGTTGTATAAATACAATGATAGTTATATTCCCTTTGTTTTGTGTCTCAATTGGGTCTTCCTCGGAACACACATGCATGCAACTATTAGTGAATTATCGATTTATTTGATTGATCACTCATTTTAATTAAATGTAATTTAATTAGGTGGACATTGTCACTAGTGCATCATTAGGTTAGAACTATTTAATATTTGGTTTAACTCAATTAATTAGTTAACTAATTCACACCTACATCCCACTAATGCATCAGCGCAGCCCGGACCCCCAACATATTAAAATCCCCTCCTACATGTCTCATCATGAACCCTCATGATCTAGACATATGAAAGAACACAATATAATACGAGAAATAAACATAAGCACGGAGAGTACGTGGAATAAGAAGAAAACTTTATTTCATTAATATCAAATATGGAAAAATGCTTATAGACGAGAATGGAAAAAAAACTAGCTCGGACGATGGTAGCTTGTCTCTAAGAAGAGATATGGCCTTTCATGCCTGCGAGCTATATTTACAATAAGGTTGAAAGGAATTTTTTTATATTGTTGAAAAACAGAGAAAACCCTAACTTTGTGAGGAGATGTAACACCAAAGTTTATAGGCTATTGGGGTAGTTGGGCAACCAACTTCCGAGTCATAACTTGGTCATATTATCTCACTGACACAATGATACCTCATTAGAAATATATCTGCGAGGACTACAAGCCCTTAGTGCAATTTATATAGAAATCGCCAAATCTTTCATGGCCAAAAAACATCGTTTTGGGCCTCAAAATTGCTCTAGAAGTTAAGCATAAAGGCGGAAAAATAGTAAAATGTGCTATATTTAAGGAAACTAAAAAGTATTTGAAAGAGACAATGGTGAGGACCCAAGTGGAATAGGTGGATGGTCATCAATATCCACCTCAATCACCTCAACTCAAATTTCTTGAGCTAACTCGGTCATCATGAGTTAGTTAGGCGACCCAAGTTACTATGAAGATGAGATACAATTTATTGTCCAATTTATTTAAGGGAAAAATAAATTAGATGCCTCACATTCCTCGGTCTTAGTACATAAATTCGTCACTAGTCTTTGGTGCATTTTTTTGTCCTTTACGGTTGCCAATTTCACTATTTCTTGTTGCAAATTTCAACACTCCTACGGAACAAGAAAGATTCAATATATCCTGATCCGGTAGCTTTGGAATTATTCATGTAACACTTCTCTAGTGTGTTGTTTTCACCCATAAAATCCTCAAGGCCCGAATAGCCTACGAACAAGCCGAATCAATATAACAATACATCGCGGAGAATCTTATTTGCTACTAGATACGTACCTATCCTCTTGTGTTATACACTCATAACATTTGCATCCATGCCCTTTGCGTTATTTGCCAACTCACAGTCTACACTCCGGTTTCGGCATTGTCATTATGATTTTTGTCTTCTTGACATCAGTACATCAATCTAGCGGTCCTTCTATTAATATTGTACTATGGACTCCTCATAGCTAGGTTCGATCCATGGACACACCATCTCAATGGACCTTTTTTACTTAGTTCTTATCTTTAAGTTCTTTTATACATCTGCACGCATTTTACCTAGAGTATGGCTGCATGTCTCCCTCTTCCCATCTAGCTCGAAATTTCCCTCATGGAGGGTATCTACTTCGATGTTGGCAACTTCCTTGGTCTCCTCTGCGCCTTCTCCAATTGTGGTTGCTCCACAACCTTAAGGCCTTCTAAGGCTGCATGTTGAGAGGTAATTTTTACTCCTCTCCAACGATCAGTATCTAACCTTTGCTTTGCTTCTCAAATCTTTGGTCACATCTGACCTCAGTGCATATAGGTTCTTGACTTGTGCACATTGTAATTGTCCTGCCATTAAAATTTTCACAAATAAGTTTATTTTAATCTACAAGTATCTCCCTCATTCAAGCTCTGAATTGATTTTCCATTTGGGCGGTTTTCGCAGAGTCCAAATATGCTGTTTTTGATAAATTTACATAAAAATTTGATATATTCTACGCAAAATCGCAAAAAAATCTGCTATGATACCATGTAGAAAATATAATCAAAAGATTCAATTTGATCCTTTAATGCTAAAACAAGATCTTGAATCCTTCCTACAATTTTCAAAAACAAAACACGATTTCACAATCACATATAAGTAAGAGAAATAAATTATCAATTGCACAACAAAAGATGTATTTGGGAAAGAAATTACTCAAAAATCTCCTATACATACATTGTGTATTAAGTCAATAGATCATGAAACAATACAGTACTTAATATCTCATGAGATTTTGCGGCACTCTACCAATCGTCTCCCATTGATCTAGAAAACTCGGTCCGATGTAGCCAATTCTCAACCTTCCTTGACTTGCTTACTCGTGCAATTCCTAGGGAATTAGCTCCTATTAATTAGGAAAATCGAGTCTTCCTTTTTTGCGCAATCCATAATGTCATCCCAATGACTTTGTAATTCCACATGGGGAAATTTTGTATAAATACAGAATCGTTTGTTCCTTTAACCTGTTCTGTCTTAGGCTGGGTCTTCCTCAAAGGCGGCATGCATGTGGCTATTAGTAAATTATCGGTTATCGATTGATCACTCATTGTGAATTAAATCTAATTTAATTCACTATTGTTCTCTCACTAGCTCATCACTTAGTTATATTTATTTAAATTTATTTTAACTCATTTAATTGAGTTAACTAATTCATCTACTGCACCCCACTAATACATCAATGTAGCTGGACTCCAAAATTATTAGATTAATACCTCTAAATGCCTCATCTTAGACCCTCAACTCGAATTTCTTAGTTAACTCAATCATCATGACTTAGTTAGCTGACACAAGTTGTTATGATATGAAATTACAATTTATTGTCCAATTTATTTAAGGAAAAATAAATTAGACGCCCCCACATTCTCACTCCTTGTGCCTCAAAATTCTGACAGTGTGGGTGCATTTTTTTTTCTTTCTCTTTTATGTTTTCCAATTTCAAAGTTTGTTGCAAATTTCAACATTTCAGAAATTTCATGGCCTTCACACGAACACCATTAAAATCACATGCCCGAATTCTCATGACCTCTCTTAGCTCGTGCCATAGAAAGACAAAAATATGCATCCTACTTCCTAGCTTGAGCCAACCATTAAGGTATGCAACATTCTTGTAGACCCTCACATGATGATCTTGCTCTTGGAGGATGTTCATGGCCTCCCTTTAGCAACCCTTACTCGACCTACTTTTGTACTACATCTCTTCGCCCCATTGATCAAATGAGCTCCTTCTCACTTGATTTATTTCCTTCATCTAAGGCCTCCTTAAATAGTTTTCCTAGAACTTTTAATAACCCTCTAGAACTTACAGTTTTATCCTGTAGACCTTAGGAAATATTAATTTTCCTTTTTTTACTTTTCTTTTAAGTGTAAACCCCATCTTGGGTCCAAAATAATTTTCTTGATTTCTTTTCCCAAAAATCCTTTGTGATAAAACTCTACACAAACCCATCTCCCCAAACATGGAGCACCTCCCAAGCTACAAAATTCAAGAACATAGTCTAGTTGCGATATGTGGTCAAGCTCTTGTAGTCAAGCGGATTGATTTGGATTCCCAAGTTGAAAATTAAGTAAGGGTAGTTGAAATGATAGCTAGGGAGGGAGGGTGAGTGAATGCACATTAGGAATGAAAATTCATGTTAACACATCGGAAAATTTATTGCATGATGAAGAGTAGGGAGTGTTGGGGCATATCAAGAGATAACTAGGTCAAAATGCATGGAAAGGAATGAATAACGGTGTGTTTCGCGGTGTCAATGAATTCAAGTGTGACAGGTGTGTTAGAAGAAGTTCAAAATATGATTTACATGAGGCAAGCCTACGATTGTTATACGGGGCTTGATATAACAATTTAGACAAAGGAGATCACTTTGTCTAGGCACAACATTGTTTTCCTTTAGATATTTTTTTTATATGAGATGTGGCACTTTGGGTACATGCTCATGTTTTAAACTATTCTACATAATTGCATGTGTACATCGTTGTGTATAATTTTTAGGGAACTCGACTTGTGTGGGCTTATATCTTGTGTTACTTGTGCATCTTGTAGTTCTTGCAAAATATGAGTTAATGTTCTATTTTATATGGTATGTGAACATGCATGTGAAAGATTTCCTAGCTATGTTGCTTAGTTGTTTTAAGGCCATGGCTGAATCATGTGATCACTTGTCTTGGTAACTAGTCAAGTGGGACAAGTTGAGATTTGACATGAGTGGCATAAAGATGAGTTATAGGTAGTTCTTAGGTGAGCAGGCACAATCTGCTTGTATTAGGTGCAATTGGTCAAGTTTTTTCGATTGAAGCAATATAATATTGTCACATGAACCGCGGTATGTGAGAATTGATTGGGTTCCCAAGTCATGAAAAAATGTAAAGGCTAGCTTTGAGGACATGAGTGTGAGCATGCTAGGGAGTAAGATGTGTCGAGATAGTGCGAAAGGCATGTCGAGCATGCTAGATGTTCCAAGTGATAGGCATGCCAAGATGTGCAAGGGTGTGTCAATGTGTGCCGGGGGCATCAAAGCAACAAAATGGAGAAATAGCATTTAAACTACAGAAATGAACACATAGAGGGTTAATAACTAATCAATTTGCTTACTCGGAGAAATTCTATAGGCACACCAACTTACTAGGCAAAAATAGAGTGTCAAGTGATTCTCGGTGAATTCTAAGTCGAGTCTTCCTTTATTTGCTTCTCTTCTGTGATTAATCTCAAATAATTTAATATTAAACGATGAAAAATTATACCAAGGCATGTCAACATGTTCATACATGCAGAGAACTTTCAATCGCCAACACGTGCCAAGTGCCAATATGTGTCACGAAGTGTTAGACATGCTATGAAGTGGAAGGACATGTTGAGGGGTGCTAGTTGTGCTAAGAGTGTGATAATGCATGTTGAGGAGTGGCTAAGGATTGCTGGGACAAAACATTAAGGGAGAACTAGGTCAAAATTCATGGGAATTTAATGAATATGAGAATGTGTGTGCCATGGACTAGTGTAGTTGTCATGCCAAGGAGGGGGAGTGACAAGGTATGATGAAGTTGGTAAAGAATGATAGGGTATCAAGGCATGTCAGAAGTCTCAAAGTGTTCTTGGGAGTTCCGGTGTGCTAACTATATGAGCAAAATAGTGCAAGATATGACAATACGGGCAGTGCTAAGGATGTGCGGTGCCACGGCCTTGATATGTGTCAATAAGTTTCAAGAAAACAAAAGGAAAAACCAATAAGAGGGTTATAATTTAGGACTTTATCTTTTTCAAAAGGGCATGCTAACTGCACACTAATAATAGGTCCATGCTGTGAAGTGGCATTGTGTGCCAAGTGCTAATGTATGTGAATGCATTCAACCAGGGTGTTCCGGGGAATGCTGAGGACTACATGCTGACATGTTGAAGTTCTATGTTGTGCTAGCGCATGCCACCATGTGCCAGGCGTCGATGTCATGATAAGATGTTCTAAGTACAAATATGTTCCAAGACATGTGCTGGTACTAAAAAATATTAGTGTGCCAAAGCATAAATTTAAGGCATGCCTAGATTGTTGAGGAGTGTTAGGTCTTTCTCATTAATAGAATTGACGGAGCTTGATTATGTATTAAATAATATATTTCCTACACACACTAGTGGGACTTTATCTAAAGGAATTTTCTAGATAGTAAGCGAATAGATATCAATCATGTGTTGACTCATAGGAAATCTCTATTTGTTAATCATTAATTGAGAAATGATACACACTAATTACTTCTTAAAAAATTGACGGACTCTAACCACTATGGCCTTAGACATGTTATAAAAATACTCCATAATAATGGTATTAAATCGTTCTCTTTGACAACAAATATATTAACAAGCACATACATCATCAAAAACTCATTAGGTATTGGCAATGGTGACGAACATTTTTATAAATCATAAAAAGTTCTAAAAATAACATCGGTGAGGGTCATTGAAGAGTTCGTCACTAGAAGTGTCACCAAGGGGAGTGGTGATGGGCCTTTAAGGACCCTCACCAAAAGTGTCATTGAAAATGGCTTTGGTGAAAAGCGGAACCTTAAAGGACCCTCACTACATACACTTACATCGATGCTTTTAAGGACCATCACCATACATGACATTGGTGACGGACTTTAAAGGTCGCGTCACAAGCATGACCCTCCACCAATGTCCTTTTTCTTGTAATGAATATAGAATATTCTAGATAATTCTACATCATAATCATGTGGCTACTCACGTTTTCATGAATAATGGGGTATGGTGTGACATCCTCTCAAATTATGGTGGTGAAAACAAGAAGGTCAACTTTTGAGTGGCATAACTTTCGAATACAGACTCTGATTAATGTTATTCTTGTGTTGTTAGAAATGTATTTATGTATATAATAGCATGGAAAGGTGTAACAATTAAGAAACATAGTTTTACCCCAAAAAAATGTCATTTGAATCCTTAAAATGCTCCGATAAGGTTTCAAACCTTATTTTTCCAAATTGTGTCTCATCGGTAAAAATGGTCTCGTGAGATTATTCCTCCACTTTTTCCACTATGAAAGCATCAATATGGATGATAACTACTATAATTATCTAATATGGATCATGGAGGGATTAATATATCAATCGAAATGTAGAGGAATCCATTGAAAATTGTCAATAGAGATTGAATGAAGTCTTTATTATAAGGTGCACACAAATTACCCACACAATAAAATGGATTAGAATGGAGGTATGCAATCTATTAAAATTTTATGGAGGGTCAGATGTTTACTCGTTTTAAAAAGAGTTTAAATCACAGGTACCTAAACAACTAAGACTACAAGTTTTATACATAACTTTGAAATAAATTCTTGCATGCTAGTGAACTACGCACAAAGACAAGATAAAAAATTGATAGAGATGTAGATATTTCCTGAAAATTAGGTTTGGGCTATATGCAGGAAACATTAAACAAATGTATATTGGGTAAGTTTTCCCTACCACTCATCTTAAATGTTGTATAGTAGTGTGGAATAAGAATAAGATACCATAGGAGGAATGGGTACATTTTTTTATACATATGTTGGACATTATCCCAAGGCACTGGTATACAAAGTTAAAGGTGTGAAGAGGAACATCATACTAGGGAGAAAAAACTCATTTTTTTAAGTTAATATTTAGCTTTGAATCAAACAATCCTTCAATTTATATACCTTTACAAAATGTTAAAAATAAGTTTTTTTTTTTTTTTTTTTCCATAGGGCTAAACTACCCAGAAGCTAGTGTTCTTGTGATTAGTACACAAAAAATCACTAGGAAGTTAAAGAAGTCATGAAATTTAATAATGCCACAAAAGGAGGTGAAGAAGAGGATGAACCAAGAAACATACAAGTACCTGAAATAGAATGAGATCATGTAATGACAAATATAGAGATGGAATCTGAAAACTATATAAGGCATATTAGGATGGGAAAAGTGAATATTGCAATCAAACAAAACCCTAAGTTCACAGTTATTGGGGACTATTGGGATGAGTAGAAAAATGGAAAGATTGTTAGTTTAATGCATGAATATCAAGACCTTTTCCTGACCACATTTTCTGAGATGAAATGGATTTTTGGGGAGTTCGGAGAGATGAAATCCCCTTGAAACAAGGCATGAATCCTATCAGAAAAATACCCTACAAAATTAATCCACTATATATAAGTAAAATAGAAAAAAGAGTTATACATGATGTTGGAAGCTGGAATCATTGAACCAATAGAAGAGACAAAATTGATAATTATAATGGTAGTGAAAGATAATAAGACAAGATAAATCAAAATGTGTGTGAATATGAGAAATATTAACGATGCTTGTTTGCATGACCCATTCCCCACCCTATCTATAAATGATGTGTTGGAGTGTGTAGGTGGATAGGAGGCTTATTTATTTACTAGTGGATTCTCGTGATATCATCAAATTAAATATCACACTAGAGGACATACATAATACTACCTCTATGATAGAACATATACTCTTCTATATATTTTCATGCCCTTTGGCCTGAAGAATGCACATGCAGTATTCTCAAGAGTTGTGTTTGCAACATTTAAATATTTCATCTATAAGTCCCTAGAGGTTTATTTAAACGACTAGATATTATTCAACCTTTTGAAGAAGCATATTGAAGTTTTGTGATTAATTCTTTATAGATGTATACAGCTAAAAATCTCATTAGATTTCAATAAATTTATCTTTTTATCGCCATTTGGTATTATGTTGGGTCATTTAGTGTGCAAGAGACCTTATTGGTTGATCCCACAAATTTTTTTGTAATAGTGGATTTGCCACCACCTACCTCAATGCGATAGTAGCACACAATTTTAGGTCATACAAGATATTATAGGAAATTCACAAGGAAATTTGCATAGTTTATATCTCCCTTTGGAAAGAATATTGAAAAAAAGGCTAGGTTCGAATGCAATGAAGAGTGTTAATAGCCTTTGGGCACCTTAAAGGAGAAATTGATAGTTGAACCAATTTTTGTTTTCCAGATTGGGGGAAGGAGTTTCATGTTCATGTAGATGCATATTCCATATCTTTGGGTGTAGTTTTAGCTCAGCCAAGATAAGGGGATGTCAATCACCCCATTGTATTTTCTAATAGGAAATTGTCAACTATTTAATGAAACTATACCACTACAGAGTGAGAAGGCTTAACAATGGTATATGTGCTAGAGAGGTTCAAAAACTAACTAATTGGGTCAAACATTAGGATGTATACTGAACATTATCCATTGAGGTACCTTGTCAACAAGCCAATATTTTTTTTTGGGGGGGAGGTGGGAAGATATGTTTATGGCTGCTACTCTTCCACGAACATGGATTTGAGGTAGTTGTAAAACTAGGGAGGCTTAATATAGGACCTGATCATTTGTCGTGCATATTAACTAGAGAATATGCAGGAAATATCAATGACAACCTTCTATATGCACAAATGTCCACAATATACATGGTTTACGACTATTTCACCGAAAAAATAAAAAATACATCATATATTATTAGCTATGAATTAGAAACCCCAAAATATATCAGTGATAAAGGAGTCACAAAATCATTATTCAAAAGTTACCAAAGATTGTGGTTGGTGTGAATTTATGAATCTAACTAGTATTTTTTATCAGGACTCAAGATTCCTTTTAGAATACACAATAATGTTTTCTGCAAATGTTCTTATTTTAAAGAAGACATATGTAATGCAAGAAAATTCATATTATGAGATGGAATCTGATACCTTGGAAACAAAAAATGTAAGAACAATAAGTAAGGGAAATTCATATGGAAAGTTGAAAAATTTCTTTCTTTTAAGGAGATCATGGAGACCAAAAATATCTTTATAAGAAAATTATTTGATACTATGGTTTTGTGAGTTTCATATAGGTATGTTTTTGAAATCCACTTGAGAATGATACATTCTTGGAAACTATCAAAATAGTCGAGTATACGATATTGAATTTCTAAATTTCTCTTCTGACATATATACATTTTTCATCATATAATCAATACTCATGCATGTGTGTATCAATTTTTAATACTCTATGCATATACCTAGAAGCAACCATTAAATGGGAACTGATCTTGATAAGAATTTCTATGTCACATATAGAAAGAGAGTTGTGAATTAGAAGTACCCAAATATATTAGTGGGAAAGGAGTCATAGATCTACCAAAAAAAACTTAAAAAATCATTTTCTTCAATTCATGAAAGTACCGTGTTGAAAATTGGAGCACTTATAGGACGAATTTCCCATAAAAAAAATCCTACTACCCAAAGGAAAGCTCATATTTCCCCAAGAAGAATGAAAATTGAATAAAAGGAAAACATTATTGATTGATGTGAAATATGATTGGGAAAATAATTATTAAAGGATCAACAAAGAATTTGGTAAATATATTAAAAGAAAAATTAAATTCGAATTTATAGTTCCCTCTAAGAATTCAAGTCGGCCTCATATTTGGTTGAGTTGGCTACCCAAAAGACGTTATCTTTCACTCATAAAGATAACTATAAATACTCATAAATGTTTCTCCATTTGAGATATGCAATTCAAAGTAATTTCTTTAAGGTTCATGTGGCTCATTTTTTTATCTATGGCTATATTTGAGGCTCGTATAGTATATTTTTTATCGTAATTTTTGTGTGGATCACGATCTTCTTTTCTATGGCATGCATTGTATTTACTGAGGCTTGCATTACACTTGGTGGATCATTGTATTATATGAGGCTCTCATTATTTATGGATCAACTTCTCAGAATGCATAAAATCCAAGGCTAATCCTATTGAAGTAACAATGAGTGTTTGACATTCATTTTTTTTTTCCATTATGGATTATTTCACTCTTGTTATCCATGGAAATATATAATATATTTCACCAATAAGGCTTTATTAATTTCACTTCCTTGTGCTATATTTATAACGCTAATATAAGTATAGGTAATTTTGTCTGATACTATTTATGAATGGCTACTGCATTTTGTACAAACTTATTGTATAGAGGTGATTTTTACAGCTATGTGTTGTAAAGGAAGAATGTATATTTTGTGATTTCATAACATCAAAATAACATATTTATGTATTATTATACCTATTACTGCATCATTTAATGTTATCTTATGTTCACATCATACTAAATCACATAAATCTTGTCATTGTAGGCATCC
This sequence comes from Pinus albicaulis, assembly GCA_034641835.2. Classification (NCBI taxonomy): domain Eukaryota; kingdom Viridiplantae; phylum Streptophyta; class Pinopsida; order Pinales; family Pinaceae; genus Pinus; species Pinus albicaulis. Next base: position 1,199,131,758 of record CM076575.1, on the reverse strand, counting down.
ATAAATATATCATTCACATTATGGATTATGGATTATGGTTTATAGTCTTGAATGATATATATATATATATATATATATATATATATATATATATATATATATATATATATATATATATATATATATATATATATATATATATATATATATATATATATATATATATATATATATATATATATGAAAACAAGTAGAATACTTGGTATTTACAAAAACACTACTAGAAAAAATAACATATCAATAGGCTAAATCAAGGAAGAGGGAGTTAACCCATGAACAAGAGAGATACGGTTCCCATAAGCTAAAAATTCAATCACAATATCAACATAATATTATGTTAAAAATTATACATGAGTTTATTTATTCACAACTGAGGAGGTGGGGTATTTCCCTCCATGATCGGTTTATTAGCCTACATTAATGGTTAGACTATCATTAAGCACCAAAAAAAGTGTAAAATAATGTTGACTAGGTTGACACATAAGTGATAACCCAATCACACCTATAGTGGTGGTGTATGGCCACAAATTATAGGAAGTGAAGATTGCCATCATCCTGATGCCCTACCATAAACTTGGGATGGAAAAATGAAGAAGAATGATAAGTAGCTTATCTATATGTAGTCATAACTTAGATATAATGTGCAATGCCTATAAGATGAATCAACAAGACTACATGCATTAATTCATATGTGAAATCCAAACCATCGTTACATGCTTCCTTAAATATTTGATGAAATTTGGGGAAATGTTTTGCAGGTCAAGTCCATTTCTTTATCAAAAGTTTTTTTGTAAATGTGAGCATTGAAATTGTTGATAGACTACATTCAGGTCACTTAATATTGAAAGGTTTCGTTATCTAACCTAGTTAGTTTTTAGCCTTAGCATAGGATAAGGAGCACCCATAGTTAACTTCATATCCAATAGAAATGTTTCCCAAGTATAGCAAGAACTTTATCAAAATTTAGAGTTCCACCCTAGCATTAGGATATTTTCTCATAAAATGTTACTCCTTGGGTTTTGGCCCATTTTAAGAAAATTTAGGTCACTATATTTCTTTAAAAATGAGTGGTAGGGAAATTTTGCATGGATTAAAAAAGAACATGACACATAATTTTCACCCTTGGAATTTGTTTCACACAAATTTGTTTTCCATGCAATACATCACATTATGAAAAACAATTCCTTTGATATATTGGATTATATGAAATATATCCTCCATGTGACACATCATATACATCCAAGATACTCTCTCCATGACCAACTCTTCATTGCACATTGCATGAAAGATTTTTTCCTCACAATATATTGGATTTCACTTAGGATTTGAAGAATGGCATGATGGAGTGTGTTTCACACCCAAAAAATATAAGACACAAAATTCCCAACTAATTAGATATTTTCTTGAGCACAATACACATGAAACTGGTGTGATATGTTGCAAAAAAGAAATTCTAGGGAAATTCGATATGTCACACTAAAGAGGAATTTTAGGTGCATATGTGGTTTTTTATGATGAGGGAATTCTTGAAGACACACAATGTGTCATAAGGAATTTTTTTTTGAAGATAATCCTACAAATCCTCCAAGTAGAATGGCTCTTAGTGAACACTGCATTTTTGGAGGCCATAGTGATACATTGAGCATTGCCAATTATAGGAAAACATGGTTAATTGTGATTACTTATGTTCAACCATTGTCTGACATGGTCAACCATATCCAAACATGATTGACCATAGTTAACCATGGTCAACCATAATTAACCATGGTCAACCATAATTAACCATGGACCATCAAAATCAACCCAAGTAAATGTGGTAGTCAATGTGGCAACCCTTCATTGCCATTATGATGCCATATAAATATTAACATACCTAGAAATTTAACAAATTTAGCCAAGATAAATGTTTCAATGTCACATAATCATTAAGTAAACCATGTTCAGCCATATTCAACATGTTCAAGGATAGTTATCCATAATGAATTAATAATCAAACATAGTTTGTAATTTTCAACCATGTCCAACCCTACTCAACCATTGACAAACATAGTCAATTGTACTTAATCATGGTATATCATTGCTTGAGATTATCTTTTGGATTAATCACATAGAATAATTTTTTGGTCGATGTTTCGAACCTACTAATGAGATTCATCTTTGGGACCAAGGTCACACATAATCATGGTATTCCATGGTCAAACATAATCAAGTATATGCAAACACAATACAATGATGTATTTGTTCTACTACATTACGTTGTTCCATTTAATCAAGTTATTATTAACCATTGTAACTTCATTTTAATTGTTAATAATAGCATAACCTCAAATTATCACTTACATTTCTCAAATTAACATGATATTGTTAATATTAAAATATGCTTGTAATTCGATTTACATCATGCAATCAAGTTATATGTTATAAAACATTTTATTAAACATCATTACATTAAAATTAAGAAATACCAAAATTTTCTAAATTGTGACTTCACATCATTTTATATTTCATTATTTCATTAGAATTTACATCATTTTACATTTTATTAATTTTTAAACCGAAAAAATTAAAACATTTTTATTGCTACTTTGAAAACAATTTCTTGTGAACACAATGGCATATAGAGTCACAACCTCTAAAAAATAAGAAAAGGAAATATGACATATAGAGTTGATAAAAAGTACAAGAGTTGAATTTATTAAATGAAACTGGGCAGCTCTGAGATGAGAGACTCCACTAGCAGAGACTGCCTCTATAGAACGCTCTACTTAAATAGTAATAAAACCATGGATATGTAGTCTTCACACATATAGCGAAGTTAGAAAAACTTACCTAAAGAATAGGAACTAATTCTTAACTTGAGGTTCTAGTGAACCAAATCTCTCCTAAATTACGTTCTCCATTATCTTCAATGCTCCCCCTTAATGGAGAAAGGGTTCATTAAAAATCATAACATATCCCTAAATGACTCGGAATTAACTCTTCCAAGAGGCTTAGTAAAAATTTCAGCAACATTATCACAAGTATTACAATATTCAATATGAATTTCCTTTGACTCAACCTTCTCCCTAACAAAATGAAACTGTGTATCGATTTTCTTTGTGTTTTTATGAAACACCATATTATTTTCAAGTTTGATGGAGCTTTGGTTATCACATCTGATAAATGTTGCATATTTTTGTTTTTCTCTCGCATCCTAGAGATTTCTCCTCAACCAATTTTCCTCACACATTGTTGCACATATGGCTTGATACTCAGCTTCTGCTGAAGACAAGGATACTGTGTTTTTCTTCTTTCTTCTCCATGCAATGACCCCAGACCCAATGTTGAATGCATAGCCTGTTATGGATCATCTATCATCTAGATTTACATCCCAATCAAAGTCTATATAACCTGTCAATCTAACATCAAACGAATCACTATATATAATACCAAAGTCTAATTTTACTTGAAGATACCTTAAGACACCTTTTTTCTGCAACCCAATGACTCTAAAAAGGCTTTGGAATGAATTGACTCAATACGCTAACTGCATAAGCCAAATCTGGTCTATTTGTAGTCAAGTAAATTAGAATCCCAACCAGTTGTCTATACAATGTTGTATCAACCTCCTTAGAACCATCATCATTCTGAATTTTTGGTATTATGTTGTAAAGGCATTGCTGCAGCTTTGCACTAATCCATCCTGAACTTTTTCAGTAAATGCCTAACATACTTACCATGTGACAAAAAAGTATGGCCTAAATCTCTCCATACTTCAAGACCCAAACATTAGTGTAGCTCACCAAGGTCTTTCATCTCAAACACCTGTGACATTTTCTCTTTGATTTGTTTAATGAGTTCATTAGCATCTCCTCTAATGATAAGATCATATAAATATAAAGAAATCAAAACAATTCACCCCTATTTATCAAACATAGTATACAGACTAGGATCACTCTTTCTTCTTTTATAACTTCTTTGTAGGAAAAATGAATCAATTTTATCATACCATGACCTGGGTGCCTATTTTAGTCCATATAATGCTTTCTCCAATCTACAAACTAAATTTTATCTCCCTTGTTTAACAAAACCATCAGGTTGCTCTAAATACACTTCTTCTTTCGACTCCCCATTTAAAAATGTAGATTTCACAGCTACCTGGTGTATCATCCAATGATGTTTGGTAGCTAAAGAAATTAACATTCTAATTTTTTTAGTTTAGCTACAAGGGCAAAGGTTTCCTCATAGTCTATACCTTATTTCTGCAAGTACCCCTTTGCAAGAAACCTAGCTTTATGTTTATCTATACTCCCATCTGCTTCAAATTTAGGCTTGTATACCCATTTGCAACCTATGGTTTTTTTGCCTTTAGGTAATTCAACTAACTCCCAAGTTTTACTTTTAAGTATTGATTCATATTCCTCTTCCATGGCTACCCTCCATTCATCATATTGATTGTCTTCTTCAGAAATAGAGGGTTCAACAACACTAAACATGCTAGTTATAAAATCATTTTCCTTATATCTTGGTGCAAATTGAGTTTACCTACCAATCTCCCGAGTGGCATAGTGGTTTCACACCTGTTATGATTGTCCCTTTGCAGACTTGGTTTAGATACTGCATTTGTACCATCTGCTTCTTCCTTTTTCTGCTGTTGTTTTTGCACATGGTTGTCACATGTTTCATAACTCCCTTCTTCAATAAACAAAGGAATGTCCCATTCTTCATTGTTGTTATCATTTTTTCCATCATGAACCTGCTCATGAACAACTACATCTATACTTGCAAATGCTTTGTGAGTATAGGTATCAAACAATTTATAAGCTTTAAATTCAGTACAATACCCAAAAAATTTGCATTTAATGGCCTTTGAAGCCAGTTTCTTCCTATCCTCTTTTGGAACATGAGGAAAAGCTTTGGAGCTAAAAAATATTAAATGTTTAACTGCAAGATTAAAACCAAAGAAAGCTTCAAATGGAGTTTTAAACTGAAGATTTTTTGTTGGACTCTTGTTCTTCAAATATACTGCAGTATTTATTGCTTTTTCCCAAAAGCCATTAGACATATTCTTACCTTTTAAAATGTTGTGAGCACACTCCACAAGGGTTTTTTCTTCCTCTCTCCAACCCTGTTCTGTTTTTTAGTGTGAAGTATTGTAAACTGCTACAATATTCCATGGTCTTTGCAATATTTGATGAAATCAGCCTTCCTGTATTCTCCCCCTTGGTCCGAGCAGAGAATCTTGATGAATTTACTTATCTGCTTCTCAATCATGCTTTTGAACTGTTTGAAATATTCAAAATTATGACTCTTTTTATTGACAAAATATACCCACATGAATCTTGTACAGTCATCAAAAAATAATAAGAAATAATAAGCACCTTGCAATGACCTTGACTGCATTGGCCCACAAAAATCAATGTGAACTAACTCTAGTATATCTCTCTGCTTTCTATCTACATTTACAGGAAACTCATCGATGTGCATCTTCCCAAGAGCACATTATTCACAGTCAAAATGAACATGCTTTAAGATAGGGAGACCATTAACCTTACCTATTTTTTGAAGTAGCAACAAATCATTGAAATTAATATGGCCGAATATCTGATGCCATAAATCTACTGCAGTCATACCTAATGATGTCAATGCTTGGTGTGGTGCAATTCTCACATTCATATTTTAAAGACCTTCCACTTGAATACCTGTTGCAATTGTCTTCATACAATCCAATGGATCCTTAATAACACAATAAGACTTAAAAAACTCTACCTTCAGATTATGATATATTATCATTGAGACATAGATCAGACTCTTATTAATTCCAGGTACATACATCACATTTTGGATATGCCTAATATTTCCATCACAGAATATAACAAGAACATTACCATGCCCTTTGATTGGGTACCGTCTGTCATCACCAAAGTATATTTTTGCACCACTGCTGGTTTAACAACTCTACTTACCCAATTTTTTATTATTATTATTTATACATGTTATGCTACTTTTCCGTCACTAACTATATTTAATTTCTTCATATTACTATCTTTCAACACATGTGCACTTTTGGTCATTAACAATTTCTCTAACGACATCATTGTGTGTGAACTGAATAAAACTCTATTGTCAATGATCATGCGACCAACCTTCAATGATTCCACCATTTCTATTTCAGTTTTGACAGTCCTTGGTGACATTTCTTCACTATACACACTTCTGTTATAATATTAACTTATTTTAATATTCATTTCCATCTTAATAACATCATGAATTTACTAGAATTTTTATTAAGATAATACCTTAATAATTATCCTACTAATGTTATATATATATATATATATATATATTCTAACCATATACTCCATACTCTTACTCATACATCCCACTTATCATAACTCTTTTTAACCTTATCTTAATTTAATTTTGTAAGATTAATAACCTAGGCTATATATCCACATATGGACCTAGCATTTAGTCCAAAGAATAATCTATGAAATTTAACTATTATAATTATATATGGCTATCGTTGATAATGACTATCCTACATCATTCGATTTGATTTACAATACAAAAAGTTAGAGAATTATTCAAATTACATTTTAAATCTTTGAACTTAGCACTAATTTGAATATATACCACAATGTTACAAGTATACATATATTACTTATGATATTTCTTTGATTTATGGTATTCCATTTTCTATGCCTCTATTCACTGTTAGCGTATATGATGTACTGGATATGATTTCAATGTTTGTATAGTTGCAAATCTAAGTTTGGATTATGTCATATCCAGACCATAAATGTTGATAGATTTGTTATGTCATTCCTCTGTTTGAGGCTATCGTGACTTAATGTATGGTACTTTGGTAATTAACCCCTTCACATGGCTCGGTTGATCTTTAGAATTCTTGTTCCATAGATGGCTGCCATGTTTACGGACGAGATTATGTTGTATACATTCCCTCTATTCTACGCTAGGTTTTCGATGGCTTTCCCTTTTTCGGTTTTCCATTTTCAATTGTCAATGCCCACAAGGCCTCAAATTTGGCTCTCCATCCAGGCTCATATGCAAATGTTGCAACCCTCTTTTCTTTGCTCACAACAACCTACTCACCTCAGGTATGTGATTGTTCTGCATTGAATTTAATCATGGAATTTTGCTAACTTTTCTTTTATGTCCATTCTAGTTTTATTCTTATGAACTAAATTTGTTTTATTTTTGTGATTGCATGGATTAGTATTTCAATTTTCCTCGTGCCCTCTATTCATCGAAACCCTGAGGTAACGCAGTTATAAATTTTCCAGGTATGCAAATCATTTTTCCACCGTTTTGTAGAGACAAGTTTGTCTCTGGAATTTAATATCAAAGGTCGGGGTTAATTTTATTGAATTTAATACTCCTCAACTCATTTTTAGCATTCCCTTTCTTCATGTGAGAAAGTAATTTGATTTACGAATTGTTTTCGGCGAGCACTTCTTTGTGGTTTGAGACAGTTTCCTTCATTGGATGATTTTGGTTTCATTCAACTTATGGAATTCAATCTTTTATACTTGAATAAGGTTTGTTCAAGTTAATGTGTTGGCTATTGGATTTTATATTATCGATTTTCCCCAAAACTATTTGTTAAATCCACCGAGATTTACTTTCGTTTTAATTCCGAGAAAGGGAATACGATTATGTTTTCTATTTCTGGACTTAACCTCAATTACGAAATTCCTATTCCCATGGAATTTATATTTAAGTCCTCGGCTTCTGTTTTGATAATTCCAGAGAATGTATATTTGAAATTTATGAAAGGGTTTAATTTCTCTGTATATAATTTTTTTTGTATTCTTGTATTACATTTCCTGTAAACTTCGTTTCTATTCAATTTTTCCTCCACTATGAGTATTAAATTTTGATATTCAACTTTCATTTTGGCATTATAACGACCTTGTATTACCGTCGTTTACCCTCAAGCATAAACACATCATTTTATCCTCAACGATGGTCGAATTTATCTGGTCACCGTAACCCTTATAGTAAGGAATGAAATTCGATTGCTTATATAATTAATTTCTTTTCTCCTGTGATACTATTGTGTATCTTTCTATGGTGGACTTGCCTTAAGTTTCCTTTGTTTTGGTATTTCTTTGCCATGACTCTCAATCAATTAATTTTTTGTTCTACTATGCTATACAAAGTATAAGGAACAATGGCTATTTCAATTTATGTAACAGAATCTATAATTTTGTTACCATTTAACTCCCAATTACCATGTAGACATACACAAATACATAATTATGATGACTTTGTATAAGTTTACAGAATTCTATTTTATTTTAAATTATTATAATTATGACTTATAATTATATACCTATTACTTGTTTAGTAACTAATTTGATAAGATAATTTTGATATGCTTTTCTTTGTTCGTACTTTTCATTTTATTAATTTTCCTTAATTAATAAAATTATTTAATATACAAGAACTCTTCTTCCTCTTTCGAGATAATTTTGCAACTTCAGTACACACCTCATCTACCCAGGTTCAGGTAATTTCCTTTTTATGTTTTTCATATTGTCACTATAGTTTCTTCTTGTTCATTTACAAGCATGAACTTATTCATTTTTCTTTCTGTGTACAAGGATGGTTCCATTGTTTACATCTGACTAACAAGGTAATCCTTCTAATTCAGTTGCCCTCGTCAATTGCTTATATTTTATTTAATTATTTATTTTATTATATATAATAATATTTTCATATGGTATCTTTGTGTAGGTATTGCACTTCTCTCATATTACCATTCCTCAAATTTGGGCATTCATTCTGCCAACTTTGAAAATGTATTTTATTTCTTCTATTTATAGCTTGATCCATATCATCTACAAAATTCACTCCACTAAATTCAAGGTTATGTCCTTATTTATAATTCATGTAACTATTTATACAGAACAATGGACTTTGTCAAATAATTTATGACAATTTGTAATGATAATTTCTATCATTGATAGTACAATTTTCAGGTTATGTTTATAATAATAAAAATTCATTTGTATAAGTAGCTGGTATATGTATTGGTCTACTTCATTGCACTATTTCTCTTGTACTATCCTCTATTACTTTAATATGGACTTGATTTTTAATTTCTTCTCCAATATAAGAATGAATAACTATATGTAACATTTTTGTTAATGCACAACAAAGTATATAGATTTAATTTATACAATCATGTTTCCTTTATATTGACAATTATTTCATATTGTGTCTATATTTCTGTTTAATTATTGGTTACAAACTAGTTAAATTCATTATTTATCTTACATCTTTTCCACATTTATTGATGTATTTTCTATCTTTAATAATTATATTCTTACAACCTAACAGCAGATTTAAACCCTCCTACTTGGGTTTATACATTCTGTTTGTTAGTTTCCTACTTTAATTTGTCTATGTAACTATGCAGTACTAACTATATCTATGATAGTATGTTCTGTTAAATACATCAGACTCTGTAACTTACAATTAACAGAAATTTATTATACTAATTAATATTAAAAAAGATAATGTCCACATATCTTTCTACATAATTCATCATTACTCTAACTCTTGTCACAACAAAAAAATCATAAGACAGAATTAAATTACTTCTGCATACCAATTTTGGTAAGACAATTTGCCACCCAACCTTGAGCTTTCTCTCCACAGCTCCCCCTGAGCAGAGACCAATTCCTGTAAAGTGTAGAAAACCTCTTGTCTACCAAGGAATGGCTTATTTAAGCTTGATTTCCCTTTAGCATGTTTCCATAACTGCGTCCAGTTAAATCAGGATGTTGTTTTCCTTTAGCCTAGGCTTCAATTTTGATTTTTTCCACAAAAGCACTTTAAAACTAGCTTTTCCCTCTTTCTGTTTTTATTTTACATCTTCTCAGTAACTTTCCACATTAATGTGGTATATTTTATATTTTTATCTCCAATCTAATATTTTAATTTTTTTTATTTTCTCCGAGGATTTTTGGAGAATTTGGGAAAGTCTTTGGATTTAATTCCATCCTCATGGACTTGAAATCCTGGTCTCCAATATACTCTAGTCTTTGCACAATAATTAAAATTCCATATTTATAAAATTAAAAAATATTATATGTCCACAAATATTGTTTTCCTTTAGATCCACTTAACCTTTAGGATTTTCAATAGTCTAATAAAATCAGAAAAAATAGGGATATTACATATTCCCCCTCTAAAACAAAACACCGTCCTCAGTGTTGTAAAATATCAGTTCAATTTTCAAACAATGATGGATATTTTTCTTTCATCTCCTCTTCTCGCTCCCAAGTAGCTTCTTCAGGTTTAAAGTGCCTCCACTGCACTTTCACCCTAGCCAGCATCCTATTCCGAAGCTCGATTTCTTCCCTTGCCAGTATACAAAGGGGCTCTGAAAGAAATTCCCCTTCTTTTTCCACCTGTATCACAGTCCAATCAATTACATGAGTAGGATCATGTACATACTTTTTTAATATGGAAACATGAAAAAGATTGTGAACGTTAATGTGACTAGGTAGAGCCAATTTATAAGTTACTGGCCCCACTCTTTCTAGAACTTAAAATGGTCCATAGTAGCGTGGTGTTCACTTAGCACAACTACCCATATATTAGGTACTCTTTTTAGGGTTAATCCTCAAGTAAACATGGTCTCCCACTTTGAATTCTCTATGAACTCTCTTTTTGTCTGCATAACTCTTTTTACTGTCTTGAGTTGTTTAATATTTTGCTAAATTTTCTTCACATTTTTTTTTCCATCTCCTACAATGCATCATGTCCAAGAATTAACTTATCTTCTGGTTGACTCCAACTAAGCGTCGTGTGGCACTTTCTACCATACAATTATTCAAAAGGACTCATCTTTATTGAAGCTTGATAACTATTATTATATGAAAATTCTACTAAATGTGGAAAAAATTCTCATCTTGTAGGTTTGTCCATAACATACATGCGTAGCATGTATTCTAAATTTTGGTTGGTCCTTTCAGTTTTTCCATCTATTTGAGGATGGTATCTGGTACTAAAGTTCAATTTGGTACCCATTCCTCCAAACAAATTTTTCCAAAATCCTGAAGTAAATTTTGCATCTCTGTCTGATATAATCATTTTAGGAATGCCATGTAGCTTCACAATTTCTCTCATGAATAAATTAGCTACTTGAGTTGTACCAAAAGTTTATTGTACTAGTAAAAAGTGTGCAACTTTAGTCAATGTGTCTACAACCACGATTATAGAGTCATGTTGATACTTAGTTCTAGGAAATCCTATAATGAAATCTATGGAAATCACTTTCCATTTCCATTTTGGAATAGGTAAAGGGTTTAGAAATCCTACTAGATGCTGATGTTCCACTTTTACTTGTTGACATTCTGAGACTCTAGCTAGATAATCAGCCACATCTTTCTTCATACCTGGCCAAAACATGTTCTTCCTCAACGCTGAAATCAATTTTTGATAACCAAGATGTCCTTGCATAAGGTATTTTATGATAGTCATCTAAAAATTCCTGTTTTAATGATGTCACATTTGGAATATACAATATTCGTTTGTAATAAATCAGCCCCTTCTGATTTTGAGTATATCCGACTATTTCAGTTTTCTACCATTTTTTCTTGTAATTTCACATAGTTTGGATCTTGCTTCATCACTTCTAGTGTCAATTCTTCTATGTCAAATTTCACACTACTTTCAACATTAGTCAAAATTTGATGAGCATTCCTACTCAAAGCATCTGCAATCTTATTTTCATTTCCTTTAATATGTTTGATTTCTATATCGAACTCACTAAGGAAAGATAACCATCTAGCTTGTCTAACATTTAAATCAGGGTGAGTGAAGAAGTATTTCAAACTTATGTGATATGTCATTACTATGAACTTCTTTCCTAACAGATAATTTCTCCACATCTTCAATGCATGTACCAGAGTAGCTAATTCTAAGTCATATACAGTATAATTATGTTCATGTTTCTTTAATTTTCTTGACTCATATGCTATGACTCAGTTTTCTTGTAGTAATACTCCTCCTAATGCTTCTGCACATGCATCTGTACATACTACAATTTCTTTGTTTGGATCAACAATCTTCAATATGGGGGAAGTTGTTAGTTTAAGTTTTAACTGTTCAAAACTATTTTGACACTTTATTTTCCATTCAAAATTTACTCCCTTTTTTTGTAAAGAAGTTATAAGATAGGCTAAGGCTGAAAACCCTTATACAAACCTACGGTAGTATCCAACAATACCCATGAAAGATCTTATGGCTGGGACATCATTTGGTACAAGCCAATCCATAATGGCTTGTATTTTCTCTGGGTCTACTGCTAAGCCATCCTCTGAAATCACATGACCCAAATACTGAACTTTGTCCTTGTAAAATTCACACTTGTTGAGTTTTGCATATAACTTATGTTCTCTAAGTGTTTGTAGGACAATTCTGAGATGTTCTTTGTGTTCTTCTTCATTTTTGGAATATACCAAAATTTCATCAATGAAAACTAATACAAACTTTTCTAGATACTTGTGCAGTACACTATTCATTAAACACATGAATATAGTAGGTGTGTTAGTAAGTCCAAAGGGTAGGACTCAAAATTCATAGTGTCCGTATCTAGTTCTGGATGTTGTTATATTGATGTCCTCATCCTTGATTATGAGTTGATGATATCTTATTCTTATATCAATATTTGAGAAGAAAGTGGCTCCTCTCACTTGATCAAATAAGTCATCTATCCTTGGTAGAGGATATATGTTCTTAATGTTCAATTTATTCAGTTGTCTGTAGTTTATGCACATCCTGAATGTGCCATCTTTCTTTTTAACAACTAGTACTGGTGCTCCCCAAGGAGACACACTTGGTCTGATGTATCCTATTTCTAATAACTCCTGTAGTTGTAGTTTTAGCAGTAAACAATTCATGAGTACTCATTCTATAGGGTGCTCTAGAGACAGGTGTAGCTCCCAGTACCAATTCAATTCAGAAATCGATTTCTCTCTTAGGGGGTAGATGGGAGATTTCCTCTGCAAATACATCTTTGAAATCTTTGATTACTGGTAATTTTTCTACAGCTTATTTTTTAGTTTGTTGTCCCAAATCCTCCACTTGTACATCATACACTTGAAAACCTTTTCTTGCTGTCCTTTTTAACTGTAATGCAGAAATTTTCGCGATTGATATGGGTCTTGGTTTTCCTTTCACTATCACGGGTCTTCCCTTACCATCTATACAATGAACTGTTTTATCTAAACAATTAACCATTTCTTTCCCCTTTTCTAACCAGTCCATTCCCACTAACACATCATATTATCCTAGAGGAAAAATGTTTGAATTCATTTCAGTTTCATACCTATTTAAATTTACCACAATTTCTCGAAGTTTATGGGTAAATTTTTATTTCTTTTTAAATTTATTTATTTATTTTAATTTAATTTAATTTTATTTTTAATTTTATTTTATTTTTAATTTTATTTTTTTTGCAGTAGCTAACTGAACTAACCATGGTTGCTGAAATTTTTCTGATTTTAACTTGCACTCTTCCACCATCAGAGGACTTATATAGCTTAAATTTGATCATGGATCTATCAAAACATAAGCATGTTTTTCAGCAATAACACCTTCGATTTCTATCATGGTTGATTGGTGTTCAGCTTGGCGATTCTCAAGTGCAGCAATGATCCTTAGAATATTTCTAGCAATTTTGTTCACAGTATTCACCTCTCGTAACAATTGAATGTTCTGAACTATTCTATGAGGACAGTCACGAAACATGTGAGGTTCTCCACATCCCCAACACTTTAATGGTTCTTTCATTTTTACAGCACCCTCCTTTTGTTGTTTGCATCCATCTACTTAGACCGAGTCTATGATCGTGCTGGTTGGTTCTCTCCAATTTTGTTAAACTTCTTCCTCTGATGGTTTTTCCCAAAAAATTTCAGGGATGCTGGTTTTAATCGTTCAACATTAGAGTCACTTTTCCCTTTTTCTTTGTTTTGACAATTTTTCATCTGATCATTTATGCCTTTGAACTGCTGATAACACAGTCTTGCTTTGCGAACAAATTCATCCATTGTCTTTGGATTGTCAAATTCTATTCTCTCTTTATAGATAGTAGGTAAGAGATTTAAAAATCGTTGTACTTTCACATTTTCCTCTCTGATATAAGGCACATAGCAAAGCAAGTTAGTAAATTTGGTAACAAAATCATCAATAGTTAGTTGTCCCAATCTTAGCTCATGAAATTCTTTGGCTTTGTCATCTTAATATCTCTCATTCAGATATCTAGACTTAAATTTTGTTTGAAAGTCTTCCCAAGTAACCATTTATTTATCCAGCACATGTACAATCTTATTTTCTTCCTACCAAAGGGTAGCTTTACCCTGTAGTTGGTAAATAGCCAATTTGGCTTTCAGGTTACTTCCATATTCATAGACTTGAAAGTATTTAACCATTTTCAGAAGCCAAGCTTCTGCATCCTCCTCATTTTCACCATCATAAGTGGGAGGTTTGGTTTTCCAGAATTCTCCTTGCAATTCCTTTTTCTTTATGAGCCGTTGTCAAGATGCTTCACCATCCTCAGATCCCTCTAAGTTGGTTTCAACTTCTTTCCTCTTTTTTCCAAGGTATTCACTTTCATGACTAGACCTTGAGGTTAATTCCTTGATCAAACTCTCTTCCTCTTCGATGTCTTGTAACAATCGTTCATTGCTCATTCTCAGCTGAATCAATTCTCGTTGCATATCCCTGACCATATCTAGAAATTGAGCATTTTGATTTGGTGGATTTCCCTCACCCCCCAAATCCACGTACAACCATCCTCCGTCACTCATAATAACTGTTGTACTTTTCTCCACTTAATCATTGTATACAGAAATAAATTAGTGCATAAAAAAAAATGTAAATAATTTACAACAACATAATTTGGGTTTTTATATTTTCTTTTCTGTGTGGGGACACACAGGCCCAGTGTTTTCAACATGGGCTTTGATACCATTTGTAACAACTCTACTTAGAATTTTTTTTTTATATACACTTTATGCTACTTTTCCGTCACTGAATTTATTTAATTTTTTCATATTACTGTCTTTGAACACATGTGCACTTTCTGTCATTAACAATTTCTCTAAGGACATCATTGTGTGTGAACCGAATAAAACTCTATTGTCAATGATCATGTGACCAACCTTCAATGATTGCACCATTTCTCTTTCAGTTTTGACAGTCCTTGGTGACATTTCTTCACTGTACACACTTCTGTTATACTAGTAACTTATTTTACTATTCATTTCCATCTTAATAACATCATGCCTTTACTAGCATTTTTAATAAGATAATACTTTAATAATTATCCTACTAACTTTACTTATTAGATTATATATATTTATATTCTAATCTTGTACTCCATACTCTTACTCATACATCCCACTTATCAAAACTCTTTTTAAACTTATCTTAATTTAATTTTGTAAGATTAATAACCTAGGCTATATATCTACATATGGACCTAGCATTTCGTCCAACGACTAATCTATGAAATGTAACTATTATAACGATATATTCCTATCGTTGATAATGACTATCCTACGTCATTCCATTTTATTTACATTAAAAAACCTTAGAGAATTATTCGAATTTCATTTTAAATCTTTGAACTTATCATTAATTCGAATATATACCACAATGTTACAATTATACATATATTACTTATGATATTTATTTCATTTATGGTATTTCAATTTTTAGACATCTATTCACTGTCAGCGTATATGATGTACTAGGATATGATTTCAAATTTTGTATAGTTTCAAATCCATGTTCGAATTATGTCGTATCCCTACCATAAATGTTGACAGATATGTTATGTCATTCCTATGTTCGAGGCTATCATGACTTAATGGATGGTATTTCAGTAATTAACCCCTTCACATGGCTCAGTTGATCTTTCGAATTCTTGTTCCATAGATGGCTGACACGTTTACGGAGGGGATTATGACGTATACCTTCCCTCCATTCTACGCTAGGTTTTCGATGGCTTGCCCTTTTCCGGATTTCCATTTTCAATTGTCAATGTCATGAAGGCCTCGGCTCTGGCTCTCCATCCAAACCCATATGAAAATGTCACTGCCCTCTTGGATTTTCGCACAACGACCTACTCACCTCAGATAAGTGATTGTTCTGCGTTGAATTTAATAATGGAATTTTTCTACGTTTTCATTTATGTCCATTCTAGTTTTATTCTTATGAACTAATTTTGTTTTATTGTTGTGATTGTAGTGATTAGTATTTCAATTTTTGTCATTCCCTCTATTCATCGAAACCCTAAGGTAATGCGGTTATGAATTTTCCAAGTATGCAAATCATTTTTCCACCAATTTATAGACACATGTCTGTTTCTAGAATTTTATATCAAAGGTCGGGGTTAATTTAATTGAATTTACTGCTCCTCAACTCATTTTTAGCATTCCCTTTCTTCCTGTCAGAAAGTCATTCGATTTACAAATTGTTTTCGATGAGCACTTCTCTGTGGTTTGAGACAGTTCGCTTCGTTGAACGATTTTTGTTTCATTCCATTTATGGAATTCAATATTTTATGCCTGAATAGGGGTTTTCAAGTTAATGAGTTCGCTATTGGATTTTATATTAGTGATTTGACCCAAATATATTTGTTAAATCCACCGAGATTTACTTTCGTTTTAATTCCTAAGAAGGCAATACAATTATGTTTTTTTCTTCTGGACTTAACCTTAATTACGAAATTCCTATTCCCATGGAATTTGTATTTCAGTCCTCGACTTCTATTTTGATAATTCCAGAGAATGTATATTTCAAATTTATGAAAGGGTTTAATTTCTCTGTGTATAATTTTTTTTGTATTCTTATTACATTTCCTGTAAATTTCGTTTCTACTCAAATTTCCCTCCAATATGAGTATTAAATTTTGATATTCAACTTTTGTTTGGACATTATAACGACCTTGTATTACTGTCGTTTACCTTCAAGCATAAACACATCGTTTTATCCTCAATGATGGTCAAATTTCACTGGTCACTCTAAATATTATAGTAAGGAACAAAATTTGATTGCTTATATAATTAATTTCTTTTCTCCTATGATACTATTGTGTATCTTTCTATGGTGTACTTGCATTAAGTTTCATTTGTTTTTGTATTTCTTTACCATGACTCGGAATCAATTAATTGTTTTTTCTACCATGCTAGAAAAATTATATGGAACAATGGCTATTTCAATTTATGTAACAGGATCTATAATTTCATTACCATTTAACTCCAACTACCATGTAGGTATACATAGATACATAATTATGATGACTCAGTATAAGTTTAAATAATTCTATTTTATTTTAAATGATTATAATTGTGACATATAATTATATACATGTTACTTGTTCATTAACTAATTTGATAAGAGAATTTTGATGTTCTTTTCTTCATTAATACTTTTCATTTTATTAATTTTCCTCAATTAATAAAATTATTTAATGTACAAGGACTCTTGTTCCTCTTTCGAGATAATTCTGTAACTTTAGTAAATGCCTCATCTACCCAAGTTCAGGTCATTTCCTTTTTATGTTTTTCATATTGTCACTACAGTTTCTTCTTGTTCATTTAAATAAATGAACTTATGCATTTTTCTCTCTATGTACAGTGATGGTTCCATTGTTTACGTTTTACCAACAAAGTAATCCTTCTAATTCAATTACCCTCGTCAATTGCTTATATTTTATTTATTTACTTACTTTATTATATACACTAATATTTGCATATGGTATCTTTGTGCAGGTATTGCACTTCTCTCATATTACCATTTCTCAAATTTGGGCATTCATTCTGCCAACTTTGACAGTGTATTTTATTTCTTTATTGACAGCTTGATCCATATCATCTACAGAATTCACTTCACTGAATTCAACGCTATGTCCTTATTTATAATTCATGTAATTATTTATACAGAACAATGGACTTTGTCAAATAATTTATGACAGTTTGTAATGATAATTTCTATCATTGATAATACAATTTTCAGGTTATGTTTATAAAAATAAAAATTCATTTGTATAAGTAGTTGGTATATGTATTGGTCTACTTCATTGCACTATTTCTCTTGTACTATCATCTACTACATTAATATGGACTTGATATTTAATTTCTTCTCTAATATAAGAATGAATAACTATATGTAACCTTTTTGTTAATGTACAAAAGAGTATTTAGATTTAATTTGTACTATCATGTTTCCTTTCAGATTGAAAATGATCTCTTACTATGTCTATATTTTTGTTTAATTATTGGTTACAAACTAGTTAAATTCATTATTTCTCTTACATCTTTTCCACATTTGTTGATGCATTTTCTGTATTTAATAATTAGATTCTGACAACCTAACAACAGATTTAAACCCTCCTACTTGGGCTTAGACATTCTATTTGTTGGTTTCGTACTTTAATTTGTCTATGTAGCTATACAGAACTCATGATATCTATGATAGTATGCTATGCTAAATACATCAAACT
Source organism: Pinus albicaulis (assembly GCA_034641835.2). Lineage (NCBI taxonomy): Eukaryota > Viridiplantae > Streptophyta > Pinopsida > Pinales > Pinaceae > Pinus > Pinus albicaulis. The sequence goes on along the minus strand of CM076575.1, from coordinate 1,199,113,229 downwards.
CTGTAACTTAGAATCAATATAAATTTATTATAGTAATTAATAATACACAAAATATAATGTCCACATATCTTTCTACATAATTCATCATTACTCTAACTCTTATCACAACAAAAAAATCATAAGACAAAATTAAATTACTTGTGCATACCAATTTTGGTAAGACTATTTTCCACCCAACCTTGAACTTTCTCTCCACAGCTCCTTCGAGCAGAGACCAATTCATCCAAACTGTAGACAAGCTCTTGTCTACCCATGAATGGCTTATTTAATCTTGCTTTCCCTTCAACATGTTTCCATAACTACGTCCAGTTAAATTAGGATGTTGTTTTCCTTTACCCTAAGCTTTACATTTGTTTTTTTCTACAAAAGCACTTTAAAACTAGCTTTTTCCTCTTTCTAGTTTTATTTCACTTCTTCTCAATAACTTTCCACTTTAATGAGGTATCTTTTAGATTTTTACCTCCAATCTAATATTTTAACTTATTTTATTTTCTCCAAGGATTTTTAGAGAATTTAGGAAAGTCTTTGGATTTAATTCCATCCTCATGGACTTGAAATCCTGGTCTCCAATATACTCTAGTCTTTACACAGTAATTAAAATTCCATATTTATAAAATTAAAAAATATTATATGTCCAAAAATATTGTTTTTATTTAGGTCCACTTAACCTTTAGGATTTTCAATTGTCTAATAAAAACAGTAAAAATAGGGATTATTACTAAGTATAATCCACGATGATGGCCTCCCCTCTTGAAGAGCGCCTCGATTTTGTACTTGAAATGAACCTTAATGCGGTCTCGGAAAAGATTATGTAGTAAGGTTGTTTCAAGGATCGGTTGGATCATGGTACTTTGTTACCATCGAAGGTACTATTACTAGCTAGGACATATTCGAAAGCCGATTTCTAGCTATAGTTAGTGATAGTACTATTTATACTCTCATAGGCAATCTTTCAAATCTTAAAGAAAACTCAAGAGAAAGATCAAATATTTCAATTCAAATTTAAAAAAATTATGAGAAAAATCCCAATTACATCGAACTGGTGTAGATGTACATATCGAATGATACGTATCCTCTCTCCCTTCTAATATAGCAATTTTGGTAGGTAGAGCTAATAAGGTTACCTTGGTAGAAAACATGAAAGAATCCATGTATGTAGAAAAGATAATTCTTGAGTACAGAAAAAGACTACTGGGAAGATAAAATTTCTAAAAAAGTCACATTTAAGGATGAGCCCCCAAAGAAAAACCTAATGATCCCTTCAATGTTGAATTTTTACAAAAATTTCTCAAAAGAACCATGTTTAATGAAATGGTAGAAATCAAAAAATAGGTATCGATCCTCTTAAGAAACCTTTTAGATCTTTCGAGAAAACTCGAATTCAAATCCTACGACCTCCAAATGTAATCTCTAATGCTAAATTAGATCAACATGAAGATGACGATGAAACAATATTGTCTTGAGATGAATCTCACGATGAAGAAGAACTTAGGTTGAATTTCATGGATTATAGGTTCATCCTTCCTACATCGCGATAATAAAAAGATGATCGAGGAGGCATTCCGGAGTTAGCACTAGAGGTAAAACCACATTGATACGCACGGTCTTCTCAAAAGCGAGAAATCTTCCAACCCTTGTTTGAAAAATTCAAAGTTGTTAATAAAAGACTCATACTGCATCTCCTCGAAACTAATGACCTCTTATAACTCTCCATACACATCGAAGACCTTAGTGGTTTCGGATACCATTGAGTATAATATAGTGGAATATATGAAGAAATTCAAAGAAAAAATCTCCATGCATGAGGTGAGTAAATTAAAGCAAAAGAAAAATCATACTCAAATAATTGAATGCGAGTTCTGTATCTCCTTTACCTACTCTTGTCACTTCTAAAGCTTAAAAATTAGTGATAAACCTCCTAAGGTTAAAGCGAGAGAAAATATCGATGCCCACTGATGCTATCCTAATTGGAGACGGTCCAATTCTCACACTCCATTCCTTTTGACTCCACAGAAGTTTTTAATAAAAATGTGCCCAATTGTGATATACTATTAGGATTCTTCAAATATAATTCCATGTCATTTGTTTTGAAGTTAAGCATTTCACCCCAAAATTATGTTGTACACATTGTTCGATTGGATAGAACCAAAATTAATTTTTGGGAGAAATTAATTCTTTCCTTATTAGACTCGCATCTAATTCAAAATTTCACCAAGTAATTGATATTATAGTTGTTGATATCCATGGCAACTTTTTTTATGGTTTTATTCTTAGTATAGATTGGTATGAAAAGCTTCATGGTTATTTTTCCATATCTTGGTCTCATATATGACACCTACAATGGTAAGACAAATCAAATTCGAGTTGGTGATAAAAACACATGAAATATAGATGGCGATTTTGAGGTGAAAATGAACCAATGGCCTTCATCGATAACATCATGAAGTGCCTGTTGTTAAATAATTCTTGGGAAATTTAAATGCACAACGGTCTCCATTTCTAATCGATTAAGTTAAATCTCAAATTGAAAAAGAAGAAATTATGTCGATTGATTCTTCAAAATGTATAAATATTTTATAGAAATATTTTGTTAAAGCTTTATTTTGGACTTTGTATTTTGATGGATCTAGATCTAATGATGGTGCGAAGAGCGAGTTTCATATCAATTAATCCGGAAAGATAAAATACAATGTTGACATGTATATTACAATTTGAATGCACAAACAATATTGCAAATTATGGCTCTTGGTCCAAGGCTTTTATCGAGAAATAGATCTTGATGTCAAATACCTTCAAGTATATGGAGATTATGAAATTGTTATTAAACAAGTTAAGAAATACTATTCATTGTGTTTAGCCATCTCGAACATTATCGAGCATTAGTGAAAGCTCTTACCTCACATTTCTTATCATTTAATATCTCTCCCATCCCAAGGGCTTAAAAATGCAGTGAGATCTTCTAGCTAATCGCATCTAGAATTATTCCATCTCTGGATTATAGTCCGGATAGATTTTCCATAGAATTAATTTTCTCCATCATTACGATAATGGTGCCAATTGAGTATTCGATGATGATGAAAGATATTATGAGTCTTCGACATCTAAATGATATTATGATGGTCAAATGATTTATGAGGATGAGCATGAAAGATAGTTGAAGCAAAAATCCAATGAAAATTCCATACCTAAATCGTAGAAAGCTTGAATATCTTTACGACTTGAAAAGAAAAATTTAAAAAGGTTACTAATTCTAAACTCCAAAGCTAAACTTTGAGATTTAGGCCAGGCGAACCTTGGGCCCGATCTCGGTTTGAGAATAAAAATCTAGGACTTGGTCTCTCATCGATGAGAGATTAACCTTCATCCATTTATTGAAGAAATATAAGAATGTTTTTTCATGGAGAGATATGAATATCTCAAGACATATGATACCTCCATTATCCAACATATTGTCCCAATGACATCTCTTGATAAGCCGGTACAACGAAGTTAAGTAAAATTCACCCCAATTTTTTAGAAAGTCAAATCACGATACGAGTAGAATAAACTCCTTAAAGCTAAAATCAAGCTTTCTTTTAGAGTATTCAAAGTGGGTATCAAATTTAGTCCCATTTTTAGAAAAACAAATGGTGATGTCAGCATTTATTAGATTTTAGGAAATCTTAATAGCTTGTTTGAAAGACAATTTCCAATTACCACATATGGAACACATCCTACAATCGATTCTTTGGCCTCTGAATCAATGTCTTTCCTTGATGGTTTTCGAGTTATAACTTGATTGTGATTTATCTGAGGATAGGTTCAGACTACATTTAGAACCAAATGAGGCACTTATGGTTATCATAAAATTCCTTTTGGTTTAATAAATGTGAGGAGAAAATTTTAAGAGAGTTATGGATATTAATTTTAGAGTCTAATAAACAAAACTATGGTTGTAAATTTAGATGACATATACATTTACTCCAAAAATATAAACAATCATTATCATGACTTCAAACAAATTGTTGAGCCTTTAACGAAAATATGGGATATGGTTAAATCCAAAAGTCTTACTTAACTCTTCTTTTGAAGGAAAAATTATAGGATTTATTATATCAAAAGAAGGCTTTTGTATAGATCTTGATAGGATAAAGGAAATATTTGAAATCTCTTTACACCATAACAAGAAATCCATGGAGTCCTTTTTTTAGGAGAAATGGGGTTTTGTTAAGAGATTTTTCTTGAATTTTTCGCAGTTGTCTTACCATTGGAAGCCAAAGGGTCAAGAAAATTTTAGTCTTTAAATGGGGGCACAATAAAAGAGAAGATTTTAATTTAATCAATCAAGCTATCATAAATTCCCCTTCTGTAACAACTCCAAATTTTTAAGTGAGTTTATTTTATACACTTTTTCTTCTGAAACATCTTGTGTTGTTTTCTAACAAAATTATTGATCGAAACAAATCGAAGCACCCCATCTCTTTCTTTAGTTCAAATTTTCCAAAAGGTGCTGAACAATATTTATTTAAGTGGAGATACAGATTTTACTATTTACAAATCTTTCGTGTTTCAAAATTTCCTCCTAAACACATACCAGAACAATAGTCCCATCCCCGTGATAAGATAAGCGCATGAAAAATTAGGAGAAGAAATGGAAAATTGGGTTACAACCCTGCGAATATGAGATTGACATTAAACCAGCTAAAATTTTCATAGGACAAGGTTTTGCGATTCTTTGGCTTGGAGCATCCAACATACCACATAATGAGGATTTAGGTAATACGCAAAAAATGTGAGGTAAGCCCTGAGCGGAGCTACGAATCACAATATGTTGATCTTGCATTTTTATTTAAAAAATGGATTTTCTCCCGCATAAATCAATCATAAAAGGAAAAGAGCTTTAATATTAAAAACTAATCCAATATCGAATCATTAGTGATGTTTTAGAAAAAAACATGACTCTATATTATTAATATGCCTTAAAAAGTCTACAGAAGCACAAAAGGTTTTACGAAACTTCATGATGGACCTCTGGTGGACATTTAAGGAGGATAAACCACCACACACAAAATCCTTCATGCGGTATTATTGGGCAACCTTGTTCAAATACACATTCATGCATATGTAAGAAAATGCAAGACATGTCAGAAAACTACGGTGGAAGACAAATATAACCAACATTACCTGCGCAACGATCGACATTGCGCGACCCTTTGAGCAATGAGGACTTGACATCATGAGTGAGATTGTTCCTAACACTTTAGAAAGAAAAATACATTCTTCTTGCTGTGATTACTTTACTAAATGGTTGGAAGCTTTTCCACTAAGGTGGCTAATTCTAAACCATTATGGAATTCATTGATCATTTTATTACGGTTGGCTTACCTAATGCACTTATGTTGTTCGACAATTTTGCATATTTCTTTTTGGGTACTAGTATGACTGAATTTTCTCTTAAGAGAAGTTTAAACTCAAATATAATTACTATCCCCAAGGGAATGGTTTGGAAAAATCAGCAATAAAAGCCTCATAAGAATCATAAAAGAATTGTTGAGAGCCAAAAGAATTGGCATAAAACTTTTACATTTTCTCCATGGGCGGATGAATAACTCAAAAGTCCTACCATGGAACTTCTCCCTTCAATTTAGTATATGGGAAAGAAGTTGTAATTCCATCAAATTTATCCCTTCCATCATTAGTCGTAGTCCAATTCATTGATGAACTACCTTCCTCTTCTTTACAACTAAGAATGTCCCAAAATCCCAGCAGCAAGCCCCAGAAGAAGAAAGGAAAAGGCTAAACTTATGCATGCTCGACACCAACACATTGTCAAATCTTCTTTTGATTCAAGTTTTGTTGCCAAAAAATATTTTCAAGGTGGAGAGCCTATCCTTAAATGGGACAAGGCACATAAGGAAAAAGGTAAGCATGCCAAATTCTAGACAAATGTGGCTTGAGGACCACCCAGCAAATTTTGAGGAACAAGTAGGCCATCAACCTTCATATTGCAAGATCTACAATGGAAGAGAGATTTTATCCACGCGATGGGCTTATTTTGAAAAATATTTTCTTAGAAGAACATTTCTTATAATGTAATAGTTGTATTTCCAATTTTAGATTAATAAAAGAAAATGTTAGATAACATACTCTTGGTTGTTCTCGATAATGCAGAAATCATTTTATGACTTTCCATCTTGAAGAAATCGGAATTTTTAAATAAATGATCAAAAACTTGAAAAGGTGGATAAATATTATATAACTTTCTGAAATTTTGTTTCATTAAGTGTAAATCCTCTCAAAAAACCTTAAACTTTATAAAATATTTTTTTACCTCATTAAGCGGTCGAGAAAATTTTATCTTTACAAAGTAAGGATTATTTGTTATAAGAAATATTTAACTCTAAATTGTCATCCATTACATTAATGAGTAAATGGTTCTCCCCATCAATTAATTATACTTTTAGGTCTGATTCCAAAATATATAAAAAAACTTAAGAGATAATATGCATCATCATGAGTACGCAACACCATGATTATAGGAAAATAATAAGTGACATTACCACTACATATCAAAACGGGGTAATGGCTTATGATTATTTATAACCATAGAACAGGGTATCTTCACGAGGCAACTTGTTTAGTCCAATTACAACCGGTGAATGACATTGTCACCACTGACACAAAACAGGGACAATAAATTTTAGGTAAAAAAGAAATAAAAAATAAAACAAAGTATATATATATATATATATATATATATATATATATATATATATATATATATATATATTATCTTATGAATTTATCTCTAAATATTGAAATTATAAATGGATGGGATGTTGAATCATTGATGGTTAAAAATGTACAACAAAGGGGGCTATGAACCTCTGTGACGTGGTGGCTCTACCTATGATAAAATGAATATATCAAAAGGCTAAGTTGAAAACAACCCCTACTTTATCTCTTTAGCTAGTCTCTTTGGTATAGGGAAATAAATATTTTCATCTAAAAAAATGTTTTTATTATGATCACAATATATATATATATATATATATATATATATATATATATATATATATATATATATATATATATATATATATATATATATATATTCCGAGTAATTCTACTTGTCAAGTATTTCAAAAATAGTTTTCATTTCCTTAATTATTCTTACATATTTAAAGTATCGAGAGATTTCATTCTTATGTAAATCAAAGATAACTAGTTGTTCCGAGTGAATCACCAGTTGTTGTCTTCATTCAACAACCTATTATTTTAGAATAGATACCTTAGAAAATAATGGGGACCCTTATAAATTTTAGGATAAGGCAATCGCAGTGTGACTTATACACATAATCGTCAAATTCATAAGTTGATTTGCCTTATATACTTGATAAAAACCCCAAGAAAAGGCATAAAACACAAATCACAAATCGCAAAAATAGCGAAGCAATATGCTAAACCGCTCCACATGAACTTTGTGACACGATGTCGCTCGAATCTCGAAACATGTGAAAAACGATTTTTAGGAAAAAAATGGTGATGAAGGTGGACAAAGAAATAATAAAGGAGAGAAATTGAACCACGACGAATATATGTAGGCAAAAAAATGATTAGCGAACCGCCTTTGCCTCACCAATCGCAATCGTGAGATCCCGTTCTCCCGCTATCATATATTCCACCCAGCTTTCATTTCCTAATGTGATATATCGCATCACATCTTCGCCATCGCAAGTCCTTCGCCTTCCAATTTCGGCGAGATCGCGATTGCGATGCGATATTGCATCACAACATCATTTTCTCACCTTTCTCTTTCCCATCAACGTTTCAAAACCTTTAAAATTCATTTTCATACACTAGATCATGGTTTTAAAAGGGAAGCGTTCCAAATGAAATCGGAAAAACAAAGCACGCTCGGTGTTTTGAGACCTTGACACACGGATTAAAGCACGATGCGAAGATGTTTTAGTTTAAAATAGTGCTTGTCCATTAGAGCACATGAATCCACATTTTCAATAAATGCATAATTATAATGGTATGATAGCCTTGAGCCTCTTAATGAGATGTGATTGACGGTTAATCAATATTTTATAGTTCTTCACATGTGACACTACATTCTTCATCATTTCGGTTTAATTGTTACATCACTCTCGCATATTAGTTTTTCACTACTTGTTCTTATTATTTATCGCCAAGTCCCGAAAAAAAGTATTTCTACGAGATGTATAAAAATTTTGTAAAAAATCAAAGAAACCTATAGCTCCTACTAATCTTACCTTCCTTTGATAGGCCCTTGAATGTTTCCTTGTTTTAGTGCGCATGCGCTTTAGAAAGTGGTTTTTCTTCATTCGAATCGATGTATAGGCTTTTCGAAGATGAAAAACAACATAATCAAAATGATAGCTACAACGGATACCCCTAATACCTTAGAATCCACTATTTCTCATGTAGCCAAATCCTTTCTTCATAGAATTGCTACGTGCCATAATATTTTACCATATTGAGATATGGTGGGCTGGATTATTGATAATCTTAACATTGGCGAAAAAAATCTTTCTCACAACAAGAGGTACAATGATAGGATCATTTTGAGTAGAGGATTTGAAGAGAATGTACCATATACTAGAACCACAGAAGGTGTATGGAAAAAGATTTCCTCGAAATTTTTCAAAAGAAAACAAGCTACGGTCGAGACCCTATAAAACATTGGAGAAAAACCCCAACAAACACGAAGCATGGAAAACGAAAATTATGTATTCACTTTGCTTCTTTGGTTGGTCCCCTACGTATGTTTTAACTGTGATGCGTAGACTATTCTATTCACCCAATAACACTAAATTTGAATTGAATGGATGCCTCTTATGGAGGTTATCACGGACTCCTACATTGTATATTGGTGTGCCGAGTTTTTTGAACAATATTTCTTAAAGAGATCCTTGAATACGAGAAAAAATCGCTCTTTTACTTTGATAAAAATCCCCCCATTCTTTGTAGGTGCATACATCATGAATGATATTTGTTTTAACTACGATTTTTCAGCACGGGTTGGAAATGGACCATCGAATCCCACTCCTATTCATGTTTCACCATGATATTTTGTGGGAATCTAAATATGAATACAATTTTCACAATATTTGTCATGGAGAGTTATTCTACCACTCTTCAGTGTGTCTTTAATGAAAAAGCACGATATTGTCTAAGGAAGTTCAAGGTACGACTTTGCAAGCATCAGGTAAATGGTTTGGTGAGGATTTATTTACTTATGTCGAGTTCATGGAAGCATTGTTGAACCCCATGTACTCCCAGCATATGTGCCAAACAAACTTCTAGCCGGAGAATTTCTTGGGATAGTGGAACGTAAGTTGAATAAAGCCTTGAAAGAGGGAAAATAAAGCTTCCTAGCCTACCTTTCCCATTCCTTTTTGTGGTGTTTATGCATTGGACAACTTCAAACATGTTGGATTAAGTGATCAAATCGAGTGTTTGAAATTGTTTTACAATTCCTAATAGACAATTTGATCCAAATAAATTTGCTCTAAATGTTAAAACTCGAGTTAAGATCAGACACTTCCTTCATGAGGATGATGAGTATGATGACTTATTTGAGTCTGCCAATATATCTATATCTTGAAAATTTGGCGGCGCCTCGACCTGAGAAAAATGGAACAATTCAATGAATATAGAAACAATAGGTTGGAAGACATACCTCTAGACATTTTAGAGGTATCCCAACCTATTACATAGAAAGTTCAACAAGAAAAATAGGAAAAGAGCATCCTCCTAAGGATGCGGGAGGTCCTTAGTAGATCAAAATAAGTTAATCCACCAAAGTTACGGGACTAATAGCCCAATGTTTCGAGTGCTCTACAAAGTGGAAAAACTTCAATCGACAACTTAAGGAGATCAAGTGATGATCATTAATCATCAAGAGACAATTGAAACACCTCGTGACAAAAGTCGAACACATTTACTATTGGGTCTACGGAAAAATATGTTAGCACGGAAGGGTACAATTCAACCCATTACCCAACAAAATAGTATTGAAGATATGGAAATCTCTCCCTTTGGGTGTCTTTTATAACCAAAATGTAAGGCACCATGGTGGCGGAGGGAAAAGGAGAAGAGTATTGAACAATCACGGACTCTAGTTCACGGTGATGTGCCCATGGAGATAAGTTTGGAAAGAACCTCGATCGGATCCATCTCGGGATCTATCAACGTTAACTTATTTTGCAAGTGCTTATGCATCTTCAGTTATTAAATCACGGAAGTTACAACAACTAGTAAAGGATAAGGATGAAAAATTGCTTCAACTAGAACAAAACTTGTTTGGCGGTAGATTATTAACCTACAACTTCAAGCACAAGTCACACAACTTCAAAAAGCAGATCAACTAAAGCGCATCATCGATATAACATTGGTTCTAAGGATACCCAAATCCACCAATGCCAATTTGTTATGGAAAATTTAAAGGATAATCCAAAATTGGATGATTTTAAAATGGAAGCACTAGAGCTAAACACTTTTTTGGATCGATAAGTTTTTTTGTCGAAAAATGTCTAACATAAATGAGTTGTGTGAGAGAGTGATTCGCTAATGAATCGATAGCGACAGAGGATATTTTGATGAAATTGATGATAAAGTCTTCGATATTTTACCCGGAAAGATATCACGGAAAGCGAAAGACCAATCTACCCGGATCGAAGAAGAGTCGAAAAGGAAATCTTGTTCCTCGATTGGGATATTCAATTAAAGAAGGCGGAAAGAATTTGCAAGGCAAGAGATGTTACCCGATAACATTGTTGAAACAATCAGCCAAAACCTCATTCTTTAACGATCTAATTGATAAATTCCCACGGTTCTCTACATGTTATGAGTTTGATAAAACAATCGCAGGGAATGTCTAAAATGAAGGAAAAGCATCGGAAAGGTGGTGAAGCTTGATTGGGAGAAGTAGTGACACTTAGTCAAGCTATAGTCGATGGCTAATGTTGCCTTGCACAACAACACTTCTCTTACATGATGCCTACACTATCGGATATGAGTACATAGAGGACGGTTGTTGTTACACGACGATTTGTCACCGTCCCTACCATTTCCCAGTCATACCCATTGGAGGACCCATAATGTGACACCGCGAACAACTGTCATACTTATTGAAAACATCATCATTGCATCCCTAAGGTATGAGCTTCATTTCCCCTTGAGACATCTCCTTGCAAAAAATCCATGAAAAACGACTCTTTTTGCATTGGCGCGGGTGAGCCGATTCGGTACTCGCGCCACTCGAGGAAATCCGCCAAGAGGTCGCGCCACTTGAGCGCTCTTGTCATAGAGCGACAATCGCGCCACCCATTTTAGGAGCTGACTTTATATGGATGGCGGAAGTTGAGTTCAAACAAACTCACAGCCATGCTATCTTGAGTTGGGAGGTTTGGCTACGGGGAGTCTATGGAAGGGAAGTAGTTTTGCCACCTTCTATGGAGCCTTCCTTGTTGATAGAGCCAATCCCATAATAATAGGGATCCCGACTCCTCCTTCCCCATGTATATAAGCTTGCTCGGATCCATGTGTTGGTCTTGAGAAGAAATCTTTGAAGCTTTGCATCTCCTATTCCCGAAGTGCCTTTGTCTTGTAAAGAATCCCTTCTTTTTGTAAGGCCCATTAAGCAAGGAGACTATTGTTACGAGACTACGGAGAGTTTCCCTTTCCTTGGCGAGCTTTGCGAACGTGGACAACCAGAACCCCGTGCGAGGGAGGCTAACGACGTCGAACTCGGTTGTAACTTCTATTCGCTTATCACTTTAATAGATGACTATGATTGTGGTTCCCCTCCTTTTTCGATCCCATGTTAATGCGAGTAATATCTTTTTCGACCGATATTTAGTTACGTGTCTTTCGGATTTCATGCATGTATACGGCTTCGTCTCTTACGGCAATGCCGGTGTTCGTCCACGGAGATCGTGGAAGGATTTTGATGCGGAAATTTGAAGGACGGGGGCATCTTCTTCGAGATCTAGCGTTGGAATCCAGTAGGCTCTTATCCCAAGTCTTTCATTTCGTAACTAGGAGCTTGCGTCATAGCATTGTTTGTTTGTTGCTAGACCCTGTTGAGCTGGTAAGGGATCGCCTCTGTCCATGAGAGGTTACCTCCTCAACGATTGTGTGTAAGGCCAAGCCAACCTCCCCAATTTCGACTGGTAGACATCCTTTAGCTCAAGGAACGAATGAAAATAGAGACAACACCACACTCATGATGGATTCATCTCCGTCTATTTTGTTTTTTTTTACTTATTTTAAGGGAGTTGTTTAAACCTCCTCACCACTTTGTCATTGCTATTTTATACATTTTTATTTTACTATATATACCCTTTCATGTCTTTGAAGGGTCACGGAAATTTTGAAAAGAAGACTTTAAAAGTTAAACTTTTATACTCTTAAAGTTTCTCTTAATAGAAAGGTACAGACCAATGACTCTTTTCGAAAGATAAGAGCTAAGATATATATGGTATTTTTATCTTTTTATGTTTATATTCTATTTCATGTATTAAATAGTTTAAATTACTTATGATGTTTTTGTTATATGTATCCTTTTAAACATATTCCAATAGTAATTCACTTCTAAACATGCTTATTGTCATTTTTTATATATATTTTTGTATGCTTGTTGTTTACTCTAGTTCATCAAGTCATGGTTATAAATACCACCCATACATTCAATTATATTTCATTGGAAAATTGGTCCCATAATCTGCCCGGTCGAAGCCATATTTCAAGCAGAGATGAGAAGGTTTTAAGTTCAGAACCACGTGGTTTTCCTAGATGTTGTTGCAAATATTTTCAAAGCATCAACACACTCTTTATCAATCATAATGATAGATGGAAAATACAATAGGCCCTTCTTATTATTGATTTTTCTTCCTAAACTTAGAAGAATTTTTCTTCACAAATTTGAAAGGTTTTTATTGTTATGGAGTATTTTTTGTTGTTAGAAATTTTGACTTTCTACTACATTTGTGTTAGTACCTTAAACATTTCACATATATCCAAATACCATATACACACTCTCTCGGAAGCTAATTTCACGAGAAATTATTTGGACATAAAAACGCAATGAATTATAGAGTTTAATCATTGATTAGAGTTATTGAGCCTAGAGGCTCATTCTATAGTCCTTAGTATGAGGATGCCTTTGTTCATATGTCGAGTTGACATGTCTTTTTAAAATAAAAATAAATGATGCTAAATAATATTGTCCATAAAAAACATAATATATTGTAAATTAATTAGGTTAAAAAAAAATGTGTAAAATGTTTGTGTGTATCCAAAAATAAAAAATAAAAAATAAAAATCATGGTTAGAACACTTATTTGGTTAAATTACACATTTTATTTTGCACTTTACAAAATGTACATGTGAAGAAATTTAATCTCTTGTTTTATGTTAGTGTAATTAAGATGAGTTTATGTAGTTATAATTAACCATTCCGCCCTGATATTATATTAAAGCAGCCATTATATTTGTTTCATATTTAGCACATGAAGAAATTTGATCTCTCTGAAGCTCATGTTAAATCTCTAGTTAAAATGAGCTTATGTTAGTTATAATTAACCATTCCACCTAATATTATATTAAACTAGTCCTTATATTGTTTCAGATTTAGTTTTGGTTATATTGGATCCAGGGATAATAATACCCCAATTTGAAATTCAAATCCTCTAAATATATATTTACATCATAAAGCATTTTTATTTGAAAACAACTCCCCTTACTGGACACTTTGGACCATTTGACATATTCAATCGATGGTTAGACGACGAAAAATTTTGAGCCATCGGATCCCACCAAACCACTTGAACTCTAATCGTTTCCTTGATTTAGGTCGCTTGATGGTTAGACAAAAGAAAGTGGTTCAATGAATTGTACTGCCTTCTTGATTTAGGCCACGTGAAGAAAAAATGGAAAGAAGTGGTTCAATGAATAGTGCCCCGCTTCTTGATGAGAATTTTGGTACAGAATCAAGTGATCTAGAAAGTTTTTCATGAAATCGATGATGCAGTGGAATTTTCTCTATGATCAATCTTTTTCCCTCTTGTTTAGTCATTTTAAGTGCAATCCGAGGTGTTTATCGTTTCGAGCATAATATCGAAGTAATCATGGACGCTTCTCAATTGTTCGTTGGCCTTCGGTTTTTAAATGCCGAATTAGTGATATTGTTCGTCCAAAATTCTTCGTTATTATTTCCTGTAGTTGTTTCTGTTGTCTCGATTATAATTTAATAATTTTCCAGAAGTTGAATGATACCTTGAGTTGTAACGGTTTGATGAGACTTTCTGCATATTTTCATAGCTCGTTACAAGATAGCTAAAAAAATTGAATTATTTAATGCAGGAATTTAAAGAACCTATCTAAATTCGGACGGTTGAAATATTCCTTTTTAGATTGATTCAAAGATACTTAATATAGAAACTGGAGGAAGTTTTCTAAATCAAAATTTCGACGTTAAAACTGGTAACTAAACTAAAGTTCATACTAAAAGAAAAAAATTTATTTACTTAAACTTTTGATATTTACTGCACTGGAATATTTTCCAGAGTGTAAACTTTGTATTTTCAGAGAATATTTTCCAGAGTGTAAACTTTTGTATTATTTTGATATTTACTGCACAGTTATTACAACAGTTACACTCTGGAAAATATTCTCAGTTATTATTTTCCGATAAAGATTTGGTTCGGTTCTCCGATTATAATTTAAGAATTTTCCAGAGTTGAATGATAGCATGCAGTTACAACAGTTTGACAATTTTACTCAGAGATATTTCTTTGTGTTTTTTAGATTCAAAGTCTAAAAATGGATCAAGTTAGAATGTGCATATAATTTCTAAATTCAGAGATAAGAAGTTTGTAATTTAAAATTTCTGGGAAAAAGAACTATTGATGTTGATGAGACTTTCTGCAGATTTTCATAGCTCTTTCCAAGCTAGCTAAAAATTCTAATTATTTAATATAGAAATTTGGAATAGTTTTCTAAATTAACCATTCAACCTTAAAACTCTAACTGAAGTTCATACTAAAGGAGAAAAAAAGTTATTTGTGACTTTTTGATATCTACTACACTGGAATTTCAATGTTCGAACTCAGCTTTTTATAAAAGATAGTGATAGGCTGCAGAGTTACAACAAAGGTCTGACTGAATTTTTACTTTAACGGGGTTGAAAAATCAAATTTCATAAACGGGAGAAATTTAGGGTTTTTTTAGATTCCAGTTTTAAAAATAGATCAAAGTTAGAATGTGCCTATAAGTTTTGAATTTGGAGGTAAAAATTTTGTAATTTAAACATTTCTTAGAGTAGGCAAAAGAACTATTGATTTTGATGAGACTTTATGCAGATTTTCACGGCTCGTTCCAAGTTAGTTAAAGTTTTTAATTATTTAATGTAGAAATTTAGAGGATTTTTAAATTTAGACTTTTGAAATATTCTTCTTTTAAGATTCAATTCAAATACACTTAATACAAAAAATGGAGAAGGTTTTCTAAGTTAAAAGTTCAACCTAAAACTCAGAACTGTATGTGTAAAATAAAATTGAATAGCCAATATAAGACAACTAAAATTTACACTCAAATGGAGAATTTATTAAAAGTTCCTAATATAAAAAATATAAAGTTCTTAAAAATGGTGAATTTATTAAAATTTCCTAATATCATAAAAGATATTTTCTGGTTTTTAGTATAACACTAGAAAGATACATTTATTTCTTATCATAGCAAAAATCTTGAACCTAAAAAAACAACTTTTTTAATTAAAAAATCAAAATAAGATACACGACTAAGAAATAAAGCATTTGCATCTTTGCATCGACCCTTGAAACCAAAACATGGCAATTCCAAAGGAATATTGGTGGGTGAGCAAGAAAGTGGTTATAAAACTGTACAGAAGCTCTTGAAACCAAATAGGGTAATTAGAAAAGCAATGTTAGTGGGTTAGAAAAGATTATGGTTATAAAAGTGTACACACATGTTATTTAGGTATGACAATCAAGAATATATATAGGATATTTTATTTGTTTGTTTTCTAAAATAAAATAAAGTAATATGTGATTATGTGAATAACATAAATAATTATGATTATAATTTTTAAATACTATAATTAAATATATATTTAAAAAATATAAATTGGTACTTGTGTTAAATTAATATTATTTCAATAATAAAAAAACTAATAATAACATTATATTCCACTACAATCAAGATTTTTTTTGTAAATACGGTTATTTAACATATATTTAAAAAATATATGATAAATTATTTTATGATAAATTATAAATAAGATAAATATACCATTGTGATTAGTTAAACATTATTGTAAATTATTTTATGATAAATTATAAATAAGATAAATATACCATTGTGATTAGTTAAACATTATTGTTTTATAGAATAAAATTTAGAAATAAAGGTAATTTTCAAATGTATTTGTAAATTATAATATTAGTTTGTAAATTAAAATATTATTTTGTAAATGTATATATTAGTAAAATTAATAATTGGTTTTAGGGAATTGGGTTATACTCTTAAATGTTCACTCATGTTTTGTGATTGTGGTTGGTTATGAGGTTTTATTATTATTATTATTATTATTATTATTCTCTTTTAGAAAAATTATATAATATGTGATGGAATATAGTAATAATTGTTAAATATTTAGTCATAAATAAATATTATTATATAATGTGTGATGGAATATAGTAATAATTGTTAAATGGGTAAAATAAATATGGTATAAAAAATAATTTAATCCTTGCATATTAAATGGTATTGTTATCTTCATCTATTTTAGCATTTATTCAAGTACTTACATGATCTATTTATTCAAGTACTTACATGATCTCTCCATTAGTTGCACTTACAAAAATAATATGGATTGTTGTTAATCATTTAATAGAGCATCTCTGCGGATTGGTTACTTAAATAAACAATATGGATTGTTGTTAATAATTTAATAGAGCTTTTGTTTCTATTTAACACTTCATAAGGCTTTCCATTTGAGAAAGACTCCTTGGTGCCATATGCCACTGCGCTCCCTTGATTTATTATTAGACGATTGAACATTATTCAACCATGAGATTAATAATCAATTAATAGTTAATATTAATTTCGAGTTAATAGTGAGTTAATAGTTAATAATAGTTAACAAAAAAATTATAAGTTTAACTTGACATGAGAAACCCATTTTAATCGTTTGTCTTTTGTGTCTTCATATCGAGAGGAGATAGTGAAAATGCCTCGTAATCTCATGGAAATCATTGACCCCGAGAATCGAATGCAAGACTTATGTTGGGGTTTTATATTTTTTTTTCTCATTTTTGTAGGTTCGATGTGCAAAGGAAGGGTGGTAGAGGTTACGATAAGTAATGTCTAGAAGATGAAGTCGTTACAAGTGTGAAGGTCGAGGGTTCCAAGACGGGATGGTTGTTGAAAGTCCATGAAAATTTGAAGCAATTGGAATAGATTGTAGTCCATGGTGTTGGGATGTGACGTAGATAACCACGGTTGTTTTTCTTAACCATTTATCTAAATGCCACTTTGAGTTATGAGTAAACCCTTTCTTTTTTTGCAAATTTTTCTATTCTTGAAGGTGTATTGCTACTATTTTGTGAGAAAAATTAACGGTAAGGAATTCGAGGAATGAGCGACCAACCCTGGTAAATCAGGATCAGGAGGTCAGGATCACAAGGTCAGGATCACCTGAGGTCAGGATCACCTGAGGTCAGGATCACCTGAGGTCATCACCTGAGGTCAAGGCATGAAATCTACTCAACACAGTTCAACACAACACAAGGCACCTGGGAAATCCTGGGAAATCCTAGCATGAAATCCTGGGAAAGCCTGGGAAATCCTAGCATGAAATCCTCTGTCAATGCCTGGGAAATCCTGGGAAATCCTAGCATGGCAGTCGAATCTCCAATCTCCAGCTCCAAATATCCTCTAGCCCTCTGCTTCTCCACCTCTCCAAATATTTCCCCCCCCCCCCAATCCTCCAAATCCTTTACTTTCCCCCCCCCCCCCCCCCCCTCCAATCCTTTAAATCCCCCCCCCCCCCCCCCCCCCCCCCTCTACAAAAAAAAAAAAAAAAAAAAAAAAAAAAAAAAAAAAAAAAAAAAAATAAAACATATACTTCGACAATTGCAGAAAAATGGGTGTTTAAACCG